>CM062199.1:3455000-3770000 GCA_031216445.1 Lateolabrax maculatus
AAAACAACAAAAAACAACAAAAACGACAAAAAACAACAACAAAAACAACACTATAAACAACAAAAAACAACAAAAACGACAAAAAACAACAAAAAACAACAAAAACAACAAAAAACAACAAAAACAACAACAAAAACGACACTATATGCAACAAAAACGACAAAAAACAACACTATATAAGAAAAACGACAAAAACAACAACAAAAACGACAAAAAACAACAAAAACACAACAAAAACAACACTATATGCGACAAAAAACGACACTATATATAAGAAAAACGACAAAAACAACTAAAAACAACAAAAACAACAAAAAACAACAAAAACAACAACAAAAACGACACTATATACAACAAAAAACGACAAAAAACAACAAAAACAACAAAAAACGACAAAAAAGACAAAAAACAACAAAAAACAACAACAAAAACAACAAGAAACAACAAAAACGACACTATATATAACAAAAAACAACAAAAACGACAAAAAACGACAAAAAACAAAAACAACAAAAAACAACAAAAACGACAAAAAACAACAAAAACAACACTATATGCAAAAAAACGACAAAAAACGACACTATATATAAGAAAAATGACAAAAACAACAAAAACGACAAAAAACAACAAAAACGACACTATATACAACAAAAAAACGACACAAAACAACAAAAACGACAAAAAACAACAAAAAAACAACAAAAACGACACAATAAAAACAAAAACAACAAAAAACGACACTATATACAATAAAAACAACAATAAACAACAAAAAAACAACAAAAACGACACAAAAAACAACAAAAACAACAAAAACAACAAAAACGACACTATATACAACAAAAAATGACAAAAAAGACAAAAAAAGACTATATACGACAAAAAACGACAAAAAACAACAACAAAAATGACAAAAAACAAAACCAACAAAAAACGACACTATATACAACAAAAAACAACAAAAACGACACTATATAGAACGAAAACGACAACAAACGACAAAAAACAACAAAAAACGACAACAAAAACAACAAAAAACAACAAAAACGACACAAAACAACAACAAAACAACGTTTTTGTTGTTTATAGTGTCGTTTTTTGTCGTTTTTGTTGTATTTTGTTGTTTTTGTTGTTTATAGTGTCGTTTATTGTTGTGTTTTTGTTGTTTTTGTCATCTTTGTTGTTTATAGCGTCGATTTTTGTCGTTTTTGTTGTTTTTATTGTTATTTTTTGTTTTTGTTGTTTATAGTGTCTTTTTGTTGACATTTTTTGATGTTTTTTTTGTAGTTTTTGTCGTTTTTTGTTGCTTTTGTTGTTTTGTCTTTTTTGTTGTTTAAAGTGTCATTTTTTGTCATTTTTGTTGTTTATAGTATCGTTTTTTGTCATGTTTTTGTTGTTTTTGTCGTTTTGTTGTGTATTTGTTGTTTTTGTTGTTTATTGTGTAATTTTTGTTGTTTTTTGTTGTTTTTTTATTTTGTTGTTTTTTTTGTCCTTTTGTTGTTTATAGTTTCGTTTTTTGTTGTTTTTGTTTTTTTTCTTCGTCTTTGTTGTTTATAGTGTCATTTTTTGTCGTTGTTGTTGTCTTGTCGTTTAATGCTGAAGGCATTCACACCAATAATCATTTTAATACAGTGTTTAATTTTGTCTGTTTTTTTGGATAGTGGTGGTACAGAGACACAGAGAGTGAACATTGGGCGAGAGACCCGGGGATGTTGGGATCTGGTATGCATCTTAAAGGATAGGTTCACATTTTTTAAAAGTCTATCTTAAAACAATACTGACACATGCCCATATGTACATTGAAGTAGTTATTGTTCATCTCAACCATTCCTCCTGTCCATACCAGTCACAAAGAGATCCAGATGATAGTAGTACTGGGTGGTTGGATAGATCTTATCCTTACATTATATTATACTATCGGTGGCAGGCTCAGATGGAAGAATATGAAGCTGCTTTGTATTGTAACTAAGGTATATTTCATGTTAAACTTTTATTCATCATATAACCAAACAGATGGAATGATTGTGTCCCATATCTTCTACGACTGCATCAGACTTCATGTAGTAAAACACTTGTTTATTGTGGTGACATTTACATAAAGCATAAATAGGTCAGTCTCACAGGTGGTAAATGTTTAAGGGAAAACATTAATTAATCTTCATCATTGACATTATTGTTATTGTGCACAGAACAAAAAGTCAAAATCACAATACACACAAAAACAGTCAGACAAACGGAACGTATCTTGAATTCAACATGCACACACTGTACACACACAAACAACAACATTGCATTTTCATTTCATTCAAAAAATAAAGACAATTTCAGCTTAATCACTGAACATCATGAGAAGCTGTTCAATGCAGACATAGTGTAATGAGACTTAATGTCAAACACAGTGGGTCAATATCATGTAGGAAACTGAAAATATGCACTCATAGAACTACTTTAACAATACTGAAGTCCTGGGTTTGTTTGGGACTGATTCTGTTGACAGCTTTGCAGTGCAGCTCAAGATTCTTTTACATCTTTAAAACGTGTGTGAATTTGTACACATATGGGATATTGTTTTATAGAAAATAATTTTAGTTTTTGTGTAGTATACAAAAAAAACTTAAACAAAGTTGGTTTTTGGAAATATAATGAGTTGCAAATTTATTTGGAATGTGAATCTTTTAAAATCATCAGATTATCAAGAAATTTGTCCTGCATTATTATTTGATCTTGTGGTCCTGTCTTGTAGAGAGGCCCTACATCAAAACGTATTTTTAAGACTATTTTATTTTAATTTATATTGATGCATTTTTCATTAATAAAGCCATGTTTAATCAAATTGCCTCATAATAGAAGAAACCTGGTGCGAGGTAATATTCCAGCATAGGATTACTGGTTGGTTTCAAACAAAGCTCCCATGTCTGCTCTGTGCATCGTCCTATATGAGAACTTGGAGACACAGTGTAAATACACAATGCACAGAGGATGGGGGCTGAAGGGGGGGTGGTTAATAGTTTGCCCCAGGGCCCACTGACAAGTTGATTTGGCCATACTGCTGGAGAGAAAATGTAAAAATCATGAAATGAATCAGAGGGAACATGAGAAATATTACAGGGTAGGTGATGATTAATGGCCTCTGATATTTACACATTATGACACAAAATTTCTGGTATAGATCCAATTTGAGCCCGTGATATGTATTTTGTTGTTGAAAACTGCACACTAAAATAAGACAAACTAAGCACTGTGAACACCAGAATAATAATGTATGCAGGTCCTGTTGTTCTTGATCTAGAGGTTTCTTTCAGTCTGATGAAACAGTAACAGAGCAGAGGAACTGTTTGGCTTTCCTGCTGCCACACATAATAACTCAGGTGGACAGTACCACAGCTAGTGGCTCAGTGGTGTTAAAGCTGAATCTTAACAGGTGGATGAAGTGAATGAGATTAAACCAAATGCTCAGTGAAAGGCCCACAACATGGATGCTGCAGAGCAGCTGCATGCGGCAGCCAAAGCATCCAGCGAGAGCTGACGCTGGCTTCAGGTCAGAGTCACAGAGATGATCACATCTCTTCCTTGTACCACAAACATCCACCACGGTTGGAAAAAAAAGATCAGCAACATCAATGTTAACAGCAGAGATCAGATCAGATCTCGCTCTCGTAGGTGTGCATGTAGGTCTTGAGTGAGAGGATTTCAGCGTAGCTCCGGGTGGTTCTGCGGTACAGGTCCAAGCCCGTCAGGATCTCCACATCTCTGACTCGAGCTGTGTGCATCTTCATCAGGTCCTCCACCCAGCGAGACTCCTCCTCTGAGCTCTGCAAGGAGGAACACAGAAGCATTAGCACGGGTTTCCCCTCCGCCTCCTCTGAAACCCTCCATCGCTCGTAACACCGAAGAGATTTGGCTTTGAAGGAATAGTTCAACGTAGTTCACATTCTCTAAAGCTCACTGTATAACTAAGTATCTTGTTTGTTTAATCTGCACACAAACAGAAATGTAAAAACATCAATTTTAAGTTTGTAGGTGGTTTTTTTTCAGCGTAGTTGTTTGTTTCCCTGTTTCCTCTATACTAAGCTTGGCTAAATGCAGCCTAAAACAGACGATTGATATCAATCTTCTCATCCTACTCTCAGACATATTTCTCAAAATGTTGCACTTATTCATTAACAAATCAATTTTTAAGATATTACTTTATCACGAGGGAAATTATTATGCAGCAGTTGCAGTACAAAGTAGGAAATAGAGCAAACATATACACCAAATGATGATCAGTAAGGTGCAATCCAATTATAGACAATGCCAAAAATGAAACAGGTTAACTGAAATTATCATAAATAACAAATCTAAATATAGATAGTGTCAAATATAAACAGGTTATCAAAATATAAACGGGTTAACTGAAGGATCGCAGATGTGTATGAGAAGTGGCATAAAGTTATGTATGTCCAATATCCACTCTGAAGTGAGTGTATCTGCTTAATTCAAAATGTCCAATGATTAGTGTCTTTGATGTTCCCCATAATGTCCCTATTATTGCACATTATTGCACATTAGACCCATCGTGGTGTCCCATGGTGAGAGTTGAATGAGCTGAATGATTGTTTCCCCACAGGGAGAAAGGATTTCCTGTGGTGATCTGTGGTGCATCGTGGTGCATGTGTTTACAGTTCCAGTACAATTTTGCTCCATTATCTTTTAAAGGCTCATTTGCAGCTTGCACCCTGTGTACATTCAGTGGTTATACACAAGGTTCACGGGTGTCATTTGTTTAATTGTAAAACCTCTTGTGGACATGCAATCACCTGAATATTTAGATGCTGCTGCACAAACTGTTTGGAGGGAGTAAAGTATCCAAGAGGCTGTACACTGTGTGTGGTCTCTATCAGACTGTGCTCAGAGTGTTGGTAAAATGAGATGAGGCGCTTAAAGCCGTGATGTTCCTTACGTTGCAGGTCTCGTCGTTGCTGGGTCTGTGTGGCAGGATGAAGGCAGCGCTGCAGAGCGGGCCGCCACACGAGTCTGCAGCCTGCGTGAAGTCTAAGCAGCTGGTCAGGACCACAAAGTAGTGAGTGGGGATGGGTATCGTCCCACTTACATACCTGCAATAAAGATCAAACAAGACTCGAGCTCAGCCCAACTTTTCCTTTAGCAAAGATTTTTTTCTATTTCTTGCTTCATAAACAGTGCTCAAAATCTGAAAAGTGACAGCATGTGACAGTAAATTGTTTATTGTCAGTTTTAACGTATGTTAGCCCAGGAGATGAAAAAATCTAAAAAGTGTTTGCTGCTGCATTGAAGCTGAATTAGAGGTGAAGTAAAATGTTTCTCACTCTTTTATCTTCTCAGCCGAGTCCCTGACGCCATCATAGTCGTAGTCAAATATGGGTCCAATGAGCACGTTCACCCCATTTCTCTCAGTGGCATATTTCTTCACCAGTGCTCTCTGGAAGTAACCCCATATTCCTGAGAGAGAGAGGCGGAAGAGAGTGGGAACAAAGAGACAAACAGAGCGGGATGTGTGAATGAAACAGGGAAGATGGGATGGGAGGTGATGGATACAGCAGTGACTATATATTAGTGAATCTATCAGCACTGATTAGGCTTGATTTTTTATGCATGAAAAACCATAATATACAAGGTATCAACAGGTTAAACAGGTGAGGAAAGATCTAATCACTGATTGGCTTACTCTTGAATGCAGGATACATGGGAACGGTGTTGGTGATGAGGACGGCCTCGTATTTTTTGTCTGTAGTTGAGGACAATTCTGTCAATAACGAAAAAAAGAAACATGATTAAAAACTATTTCAGGTGCAGTGTTTTTCTCAGATCAGCAATCAATGAAGTTAATGGATAACATGTTATTATAGTTGATAGGATTGATCGAAAGAAATATGAGAATAAGACCCATGCTGTAAAACACCTGAATTTTCATGTATGAGTTGTTTTAATAGTGTAGAGCCTTGGTTTAAAACTAATAAAAATATAAGGACAACAAATTAAAGATTATTTCTACAATCAATTTACACACTTTCTATTTAACATTGATCGTTTAGTTAATAAAAAGAAAAAAAGACAATCACAATTATCTGAGACCAAATGCTAAATTTGTCTGATCAATAGTCCAAACCCCGAAATATTCCATTTCAAATGAAAATTAATAAGCTACAGAATATTTATTTTATTTCTTTACTGTATTTGTTCTGTGGTGGTAAACGTACGTGGCGGGTAGAGGAAGGCGTAGGTGATCTGTTTGTCTGCTCTGTAGTTGGTACAAGACTGACTGTAGGCTGGAGGGACTCTGGTATCAGGTCTCACACAGTTGGACAGGGCTTCAGGTAGAGGAAACACTTCTACCTGGAGGACCACACACACACACACACAGGTCAACTGACATCTATTTCAACTACAGTAATAATGTAGTAACCAAAATATTATCAATGGAAACAGGACCAGATCAGGAAAAACAAGGGGGCTTCATACTAAAATATGACCAAATATACTGATCAAACTGAGGGAATTAGAAAAACACTGTCTCTAATATAAGTCTGCTTCCAATAAAGGCCTGGTGCAGTTTGGGTAATTAAAAGCTCCGGTCACTATTTGAGGAAATGCATTTTAGGAAATATGAACAAAATCCCCAAAATATCAGGTTAGAATTCTAATAACTGGCCCTGTATTTAACCCCAGTCATATTTCTCTTACACAATTTCAACGTTTCATTGAGAGATGAGAGTTGTGGATCCCCCTGCAAGTATGTTGTTGGAACCACTATTTAATTAAAAAACATTTTTTTCTAAATTGAAAACGTCCCTTCTATTGTTAATGTTAACAAATCAGTGAGTTTCGTATTGGTGTACGAGAATGAACCTTTCAAACAGCATCTGGCATGCTGTCCTCTGACTGAGGGACCTTTGTTGACCGTTGCCAACAGTTTCAGGTGCACAGTTAATATTCACAATAATGTCCAACCAAGGCCAAGAGCACAGGAGGAACAGTACCTGTCTGCTGACGGTGTACGACGTCCAGAGAGGCATAGAGAGAGCCTCGCTGTAGCCGCTGATGTAGTCACTGTGGTGGAGGATGGAGTATTTGGTGCGGAAGAGTACAGCAGGCCGACCGTACGGCAGGTTCCTGCTGTCTGAGAGAGGAAGAGCACAGCAGAGGAGACGCAGGTGTGTAACAGGACACAATGTGGATTTTGTCCATTTACAAAGGGACTGTGAGCAAGGTTTCATTATAGTTATTTAACTTTGATTATGAGTTTCTTCATCCTCCACTGTATAAAAGACATTTAAAGTCATTTATTTATGACATTTTCAGTAGCATCGTGAAAGACTGACCATCAATAGCTTGCCTCAGTCGCTGGTTTAGCTCCTCCACTTTGTTCTGTAAGAGACAGAGCCAGAGTGACTCCAGGTTATAGCCTCGTACAAGGGTCACTTTCAAACCTCTCTGGCCCCTACTTTTTACACGCAACTGCAAAAAGATCGGAGATTGAAACAATCTCTTGCCAGAGATTTACATGGGAATCACAAACACAAGTGACACACTGCAGAGAAGGGCAAACTCACTTCCAATCCAGGCAATTCAGGAAGTGGAACTCAAAAACACGCTGACAAAGTCAAAATGTGAACCCTAAACTTTGACTTTGGTAACAAATTAACTACAGATTTTGTTGAAATGAACTGACTGACTTGGAAGTGAATTGACTCCAGCTCTGCAGCAGAAAGCAACAAAGGTTAATTCAGTTTTTAAGGAAGCTGAGTAGAAGACAACAAAGCGATCAGGTATTCAAACACATTTCTACAAGTCAAACAGGCTCATTCACACTTAGACAAATTGTTACAGACACAAATGATCAAATAATCATGTACGATAGGCCCATGCAGATGATTCTTTTTAGTTTAACTGCTCTGCAAAAGCAAAACAGAAAAGTAAAAAAAAAAAAGAACATAACATCTGTATTGAAAACTCTGGACTCATCTCACAGGACAACACACAGCTGGCCTTTCCACACTTGTAGTAGGAAGCCCTACTAATCCCTGTATTTCCAGCATTTCAAATGGTAACTGAATGCTGCTGGGAATAACGGGAAGCTGCCAGTGGACAGTCGCCTGGGGTCAAATCATACATTTTCTTGCCAGACTGACTAAACTTGACACTTCAGGGGGTTGAAAAAAAAAATTTGGTTGCCATTAAATTAGATTCTATAGAATAATTGTGATGGTATCTCTTAAGACTGCATTATAGATCCAGCCAATCTCAACTTAAAGTGAAAATAAGAGCTGTGTCACTGGTACCTACAGTTAGTACAACAAACAACTATCTTAACTTCATGAGGAGCATCTGAATTAGTTTCCTTTCTCATTTGAACTGCAGATTTTCATGAACTCCTGGATCAACTGTAAACTCTGGATCATTTGTTGTTGTTTGTACACAATCTGTAGTTCTTAGTTACAGGTCACATGAGGAATAAGATAAATCAAAAGGTCCTCGTGTAGAAAGTCTTTGGACTGAACAGACAGAGGATCTTCTTGTTAAGGTGGGTAGACCCTTACAGCTCCCTTCTATTTGTATTACAAAATAACTAATTTCTTATTAATATAATTCAGGGACTACAGATGGAAATGAGCATTTGGCTATATCTGGTGCAATAAACATATTGCCCCTGTTAAATAAACAATAAAATAAAATACAAACATAAATACAACGTTCCTGATACTACAGGAACACCTTTTCAGGACATGTTAGTCATACTTGGTTAAACTGTAAAGGTTTAATTTGGCCTGGGGAAGTTAATTAGGTGTCATATACAGTAACTCTTATTTAACTGTGAGTACAGTAGAGGGAGCTATAACATCAGGTGCAACCCTGGAGGTCATGGAAACAGGAAACTGTTTGAGAGCATGCTGACTGGCAGTGTTACCAGCATTTATGTCAACAGTATTTCATCATTTCTACAAGCTGTAAGCGAATTACAGAAAGCAACCACGGCTTATAACAGCGAAACCGCTTCGTCGCATTGACTCCAGAAGTTGTCCATGCATGATTATCATCACATTAAAAAAATACATGATCATTTCTGGAGATTGGCTTTGTGATCAACTCACCCAAAAGTGATGCAAACATACAATAGATACCAAAAGTATCCTTGTATCACCATTAACTCCAGTGCTCCATGCCAACAATTTATAATACACTCAGAAAACAACTACTTATTACTCAGCTATAGCTGCTCAAACTTGCAAGATACAAGTTGTGATTACTAAATAATAACTTATTAATTAACTAATTGAATTATTAACACATTTGAAATTAATTCACCTGCTACACCCTCAATACAGTGTTAGCTTGGAGCACCAGAGCAGGTGATGAAGAGCAGGATGATTTTGGTTTCACTGTTGTTATCACTAATCTAAGTGAGCTGACAGACAAGCCAATCTCCTAAAAACTAGTATTCCTTTCAGCCGTCTACAGGCAGCTGGTCAGTCTGCCACTGAGCCGTCATGGCTGACCTTGTCTTCGCAGCTGCAGCCCAGGTCGTCTGTTCCCGCAGGACCAAGACCAGAGGCTGCCGGCCTGGAAAGCTCCTCTGGCATGGTGGGCCTGTAGGGGGGGCCCCTCAGCAGGTGGTTCAGACTGCCATGGGTTCCATTATTGGGAGCTGGTTTCAGACCCAGAAGATCTGGGAGTGACAGAAATCAGTTTCATGTCAGTGAAAAAGAGTAAATAGAAGCAGTCACACATGTTGTGACTGGTCCGCTCACATACTCAATATCAATATCAAGACAGTTAGACTCAAACACATGCACTCACACGCTGTTATACACCCAATCACACAAGGAAATATGCCTTACCACACATGACATTGTACAGCTCAATGTTTTCAAAGGCTGGAACTTTAGTCTTGAATTTAAATGTAGGTCCATACCCCAAGAAAATAGTCTGAAATGAAAGTTGATAGCACATGTCAGTTGATTTGTCACAATAAATAACAAGTTAGTATACATCACTGTTTCAGATCTGAGTCCTAATTGTCAAATACCTGTGTGGTACGGCTATTGACCTTTACTTTTTAATAAGGTCATCCTGCCAACAGAGTGTATTAAATGGAGGTATAATATATGTTGCTGGATGTTAAAGGCCAGCCAGGTGACTTATTTATGTAGATAATTAAGAGTACCTGCATGCTGTTGATCTTATTGTCATATCCATGGTCGCCGGCGAAGCCACAGTGCCTCTTCCCTTCAGGAACTTTCCTGTGATGAACAGTATGAATCATGGATCAATATTTGGTTGAGTCACATTGTGAATTAGTTCTGACTGACTGGAGATTTCATATGAAGGTTCAGACTTCATCATCAAAGTTTTGCCCCAGCATTAAAGTATCTCCACAGATATGTAACACACCACTGCACGTTAGTAAGAACCCGAAATTAAAAAAACTAAAATCTGATACAGGTATATTCTGATACTGGTTCCACTGATATCCCCTTCATGAAAGCTTTTCAGCCTTACATTGATCATTGGGTACCAAAAACCTGGTTGTAATGTTCAGAATATAATGTCAGACACCCCAGAAAGTTTTAAAAAAGTAAAGCATTTGCACTCTGGACTTCAGGGGATCTATGAACAAACTGTCCAGGATTACTGGTACTTTATGTAGACTTTATGTTTATTAAATTCAGTGCGTTAATCTGTCATGTGCTGTTAGGTCTCTCAGTGCTGGAAGAATGGTAGAGATCTGAAAGTAAATGTAAAAGAGGAGGAAGAAGAGGAGGAAACAATACAAAAACAATATGAGTTTTTGCATATTATAACATTAAACTCGTAGGTGTCAAATGGTTTAGAAACACACTCAGGTGTTAATGGGTTAAACTCTGGTGTTAAGTACAGTTTAACTGCAGTATGTTGTCAGTATTCACTTACTTTAACCCCTTAGCCCAGGACAACCACTCCTTCACACAACTCACGCCACAGTCCTCTAATTGAAAAACAGCCACTTTTTATTAAGTGTCCATTAAAACACTACTTCCAGTTAGACACCTTAATATGTGTGTGTACAGTGTGTGTGTGTGTGTGTGTGTCTAGGGGGTGAAGCCACAAGCATGTTAAAAATTTAAATGACTAGCTGACGGGGAAATGAGAAAAACTTAGTGTTTCATTTGGTGTGAACAGTTGGTTGGTTTTAGATTTACGCAGACATTGACTAATGTGTGTGTGTGTGTGTGTGTGTGTGTGTGTGTGTGTAAAGGCTCTGACACTTTGCTCACTGCTCCGGTGCCAATGATTAGCCCGTCTGTCTATCTGAGCTGCACAGAAACCTCAAAGATTTCTTTCATTCGTGTGTGTGTGTGTGTGTGTGTATGTGTGTGTTGAAACAGTTCGTAGCTCTCCCACAGTTCACCAACCAAAACAGCATGACAGTTCCATGGAAGGAGACTGTTACCGACATGTACACACACACACACACACACACACCCACACACACACACACACACACACACACACACCCACACACACACACACACACACACACACACACACACACACACACACAGCAGCGTTAGCGGTTTGTTTTCACTCTCAGTCCTGATGACCTCATGGTTTACTTTGTCGCTGAGTCGCTGCAGTAAGACTTCTCAGTGCTCTGCATCAAACGCCTGTCACACTTCATTATAGTATGTCATTAATGTTTCAGCAGCTGCACTTTTGAAACAGATGTGGGTGTTTTTTTTTTTTCACGTCTTAAAACTTTTCGGCACTACATGTGTTAATGGTGCGTTGATACTGTAGCAGCCCATGTTGACATAAATTGTGTTTAAGTAAAGCGAGATGTGCAGTAAAAAGCTGCTCTGATGGCTGAGCAGAAAATGAAAAATCAACACTGACTGTACAGAACGTTAGAGCAGCAACAAATTTAAACTCTCACATTGATGACTGGTTTGGATTTAACCCCCCCTGAAAATATTTTTATTATTATTTTCAGGATAAGTTAAAGTTAGGCTACTTACAAGTGCCATCACTTGGCTTCTGAGCGTTACGGGGACAGTTTAAACATTAAACATGTTCACACAATCTTAAATTCTGGGTTTTCTGCCTGTATGTCCACAGGTTCAAGGTACAGGAAATCAGTATAAAGCAGGAATTAATGGAGGAGATGGAAAGAGAGCTATCACAGCTCATGTTTCTGGTGTCAGTGGAAAGTGTGGCAGGTAAATACTGCAGGTCAAAGTTTAATCTCCCCGGTTTGGAAATTCTATAAAAATTGTGAGATTAAAACGTTCAACACTACATTCAGTGTCTACTGAAATTCCTGTGTGCTTATTTACACTGTATCTCCATGTGACACATTGTTTACAGTTACAGTTGTCTAGTTTAGCTTCCAAACATTGGATGTTTAATCCAAATATACTTGTACTTCCTGTCGGAGTGGTCGTATTGTACCTGGCAACGTGCCACTTCCTCTCCACCAGCAGGTGAATCTCTTCAATGCGTCGGTTGTTGGCGTAGTGCAGTCTCTTGGGCAGGTGCTGCTTCAGGTACGGCTTAAAGTGCTGGTCTGTCTTCTTACACTGGAACAAAGAAACAATCATTCAGATCCAATCAGAGAGGCGACACATCGCTACCCAGGAATGTTTCACTTTATTTGTGCTACAACAGTATAATTCTCTTATATATCTTTTCATGCAAGTCTGATACTTACAGTTAGATTTGCAACAACGGCCTTGGGGTCATCTGAAAAAAGAACAGAGGTCAGATCAGGTTAAACTGTTGCAAAGGATTAACCATCCCTTGTAAGTAGCTATAGTAGGACAAATGACATGGAAACTGAACAAAATGTCTGATTCAGAAGTTTAAGTTGTAGCACGCAGCCAATGATCGGATCAGAGGCTGTTTGTTCCTGCCTACAAATGACACAGTGTGTCATGTTTGAGGATGAAGGTCTAACAGATCAAAAGCTGTGAGTACAGTGAAGTCTGCGTGAATAAGAAGGCAGGAATCTTAAATAGCATTAAGCAAATGTCTGTGAAGTTTGACAAGGGAAAGAAAACAAAAAAAGAGTGGAAAAAAAGGGTGAAATATCGACAGATTATAAGCGTTTCTCTTGGTCTCGATCTCTCACTCACATTTAGGGTTGTTGGGGTATCGGGAGCGTATTCTGCCCAGGGACCCAGGGATGAGGATGATGTCGTCAACGCTGGTCATGTAGTTACTGAGGAACTCTGTGCGGTCACAGTGGGCCTCCTCCATACCTGAGAACACACAGCAGGCTGAGCGGGAGTGTGTGTGATTGGCTGGTGAAGGGTTCAAGCATGATGATTTGATACCGCAGTGAGTGTGTGTGTGTGTGTGTGTGTGTGTGTGTGTGTGTGTGTGTCTGTACCATGATCCCCCACCAGGATGATGTTGACACAGCGGTGCAGTTTCATCTGTTTAAGTCCATCCATGAGCTGGCCAACAATTCTGTCAATCACCCTCAGAGGGTTGTTCAACTGAAACACACAAAGGGAGACAGAGTGCACTCAGTGTGTGTTCTGACCACACACACACACACACACAAATAAACTATATGCGTGTGTGTGTGTGTGTCTATCTTTTTTCAATACATAACCACACATCCCTGTACACACACACACTCACACACACACACACACACAGATGCACAGTACTTACTTCCGGGCTCATGGGCCCCATTTTGTGTCCGTATGTGTCTGGTTGTTCGGAGTGCATGGCGTAGACGTAGGGCCTGAAACAAGATGCAAGTCACATTGAAGATGTGTTTGTGGTAGCTGTGGTGATAGTAGCAATCACTAATAATAAGTCTTGTGGGTGCTTAGATCTGTGACTCTGAATGTGATGATAAGATTGTAATTTAATGTTGTGATGATGGTTACAGGACAGGCAGTGGTAGTATTAACAGTAGAAGCTGCAGTCAGAAGCCTCTCTATCATTGGAGAGGGAAGTCACATAATCACATGTTAGTCACAATCAGATGTACAGAACCAACAAAGCTTGGCAGAGCACAAGGAGCTACTGATGCACCATTATCAAAGAGTCGGGTCTGATTTGAGCGACTGGTGTAAAGAGTCAGTGGACGACTCACTAGCTGTGATATGTGCTCCTGTGTAGGTTGATGAAGCATATTGACTCTCACCGTATGCTCTAATTTATTTTTGTAAGTTTTTGGCATGTTTGCCTTTATTGTATAACTGGTAGTTAGGAGGCAGACATGAAACTGGGGAGAGATGACATGCAACAAAGGTCAAAGAAGTTTATAAAAAAATAAAGCATCAGAAAATAGGAAACATAATGTTAAGCAGACGAAAAAGGAAAAACTGATTTCACCTCTCCCCTTCAGGAAGGTGGAGCCACTGCAGCATGGTCAGTATCCGCCTCTCCAATGGGATAGCCCTGGAACACAAATACACACAATAAAGAGTAACGCTGTTTAACATCTGAAGAAAAAACACTGAGAACCAAGCCAAAGACACAAACACAAAGTTATGGTAATAGACTCTGATTCTGGTAGCCTGTCGCCTTCTTGAACCACTAAACCATTAAACTCCAAACTGTTCCTTTAACGCTCAAAGAGCCTCATAAAGTTGAGGGTTTGTAGAGTAAAACAAATTTAAAGCCCTCTCACTGTGCAAAGTGTCTGGAAGTCAAAGGCTGCCTGTATGTTTGCCTGTGTAGTGATGAGGCCACCAACCAAGCTGCTGGCTGTCATACAGTCCACAGCTGTCAACCATCAAGCCCAGGACCCAGGCCCTGGATGGGGCTTGATGTATGAGGCAGTGGGGGGCAGCTGGGAGGAACAAGGAGGTGTGATTACATTGCGTTAACGTTTGACAGCAGACTCCTCTCTCCATGTTTGCTCCCTTTCTGTAATTTGGTCACACTTTCAACAAAATGTTCCCTCCTACTGTCTGTTTTATATACTCGCCATTTCTTTCTTCTCTTCTTTCTATCCTCCCTTGTTTTATGCTTGTGGTTTGGGTGGGGGGGGACCTCCCAGAAAGCTGAACCCAACACAGACCTTCAACCAGTCAGTCAGTCATTGAGCAACAACAATCCCTGGTCCCCATTACTACGCCAATCCCGCAGTGGTACTACACCACGAAACTATGTGATGTGTTGCATAAAAAGGCTTTCTCACAAATGTCAGCACAGACTTCCACTCTCTGTCTCCCTGTCATGTGCACACTCCTGTCTTTCTCATACACTTCTGTCAGTGCCAAGTGCAAGAAAAAGCCCTGTAAACCACACTCTTGGCCCCCGTGGTCCAACAGAGCGGTGCGTCTGCGACCCCCGGTTCACAGAGGAATCCTGCACAGTGTAAACAGGCCCATTTGCACAAATTGCTGCAAAAACAGCCCGAACGCCATCCCTCTGCTGAGATCTCCCTCCCGCTCCATCAAAGCCTTCTCTGTGCTGATAAATGTGGGCTCCTTTGTGTTCTGCGGGCTATAGGTCCAGTGCAGCGGCCTGAGTGAGCAGCAGGAACATGAACGGGCATGTTTTCATGACTCAGAACTGTCACCACCAAATAATTTACAGTCCCTGAATGATCAATTATAAGACAACGCATCTGCGGTGGTCTTTAAGGCACATTAACTACCAAACAAGTTGATTTAAACTGCGGAGAGTTGACCTTTTTAATTCAATTTGTCTGGGCAGATAAGAAGAAGGGCTCAGGTGGCACTACAGCAGGTCTCGGTAATGTGACCGTGCAGATCAATTATTAGTAAGGAATGATCCAAACCATCTGATTGGCAGAAATGACTCATGGCTGTAAAGCCTCCGATATGGTCCGAACATTATGTTTCACTTCTGTAAAAAGCTTTATTAATATTTTCTTTGAACCAAGGCCTCTCACTGTCACTTCATATGATACATTTGTACACTTTTTAACATGAACTTCTGCTTTCTGTTAAGATGCAGAACAAAGTGATGGTAGAAGCTGATGTAGGAAATGATCATACCCTTCCTTTAACAAAAAGAAAACACCCTAAACTCTCCTTCTTTTTTGAACCACTCCCCGTAAAGAATACGTTTCATACAGTCTCTAAAGAAACGTTTTAAAAAATCTGTTCAACTTAAATATGAAAAAGCGTGAATCACTGTCATTTGTTTGGAGTGGATATAGTGATTTTCAGAGAACCCTCCATAATGGAAATGCATGTTTTAAAATACATGCATCAAGTACGTTTGATAAAACTGGAATATTATGATGAGGGTTTAGGGTAACGGGATGTAATGAACAACCATTGTGTGGGTGAGCGTCTGTCTTCAATTCTACTATTTTGACATTGTCACATTACTCATCAAATGCAGCCAAAGCATTAAAAATGGAAAAATAATACTAAATAATAAAAGTTTTGTGAATGAAAGCCACAAATGTAGACTTACACAGGCCAGAAGAAAGTGGCGGCCTTCACTCCCTGTTTGAGCGCCGTGATCCAGATCTAGGAGGCAAACAGAGCAGTCTCATTATTCTGTCATTACATCAGTCTGACATGGTTTTAGTGTTACCGTGGACACAAACAATAACATGAGCGTGACCAAACCGAGGTCATGGTGTACCACGCAATCCCAACGTCTGTGGGTATAGACCAACTTCTGTCACTGCAATTGATTCAAAACCAGACAGTAGGTTGGCTTTGTTGGTGTTTGTCAACTCTTTTGAAAGACACTGGCAAAGCCTTGTTAGTAAGCGAAGCATCCTGACTCAATACTCTGTTGGCAAAAAAAATTATGACCTCCGAGCGCAGATTTGTTCCCAGAAATCTGCAGACTACCTCATTTAAAAGCTTTGGTCTTGCAAGAACTAAAAGCGATCCCAACACAGCTTTCATAATCGCATATCAACATCTGTAGTTCATCAATGGATAATAAAGCCTATCGCACTTGGTTTGTTAGATCTGAGTCCTGCCATTCCTACTGTGGTTGGCTTCAAAAGAAAAGTCTTTCCTGCCTTTGTTGGCCTCTGATCTGTGACCTGTCAGATGAATTTGAAAAACACTAGCGTTCAAAGCCGTGCACGAAAGTTACCCGTCGTCACAGCAAAAAGAAAAAGAAAATAAAATCCGTGTCAGCTCACTAATAAATATACAACCATGGTGTTGATGACCGACAGATGGTAAAAAGGAAGACTAGAACAGAGAGAAGAGAAGAGAAGAGGCAGAACTCACCGGCTGTCCTCCCCACCAGCGATGACTGAGTTTCTCTCGGCTCCTCAGGGTGAAGGTGGCTTCAAACTGCGGGTCGTACATGGAGTTGCCGACGATACCATGAGACTCCGGGTAGAGACCCTGAGAGAGGTGCAAACTGAGATTACACATGGGCCAATTATATTTGTCATTTAATAGCTGTACTTAAAAAAATTATATTTAAAGATAATACTGTATATGAGTGTGTGCAGTACGTGCACACTGTGATTGCTCAGTTTTAATGCTACAGTCACGGCAGCCATTTTAGGACATTTCCAGTGGTGAACTTTACATCCACACTTTACTTTACTTGTATATTTATTTCAGGGAAATATTGAACTTTTTACTCCACTACATTTAATGTATAGATACTTGTAGCTAAATGCGGATGTTAGTGTTCTGTACTTGGTTGTGTTAAGGAGTTTACGAATATACTACGTTCACTTCACATTGGATTTATCTATGAGCAGCAAAGTGGCAAAAACAGATGACGTCAGCCTCCTGGTTGTAACGCCAAGCCGAAGACATCAGGACGTTTTTACACTCTCAGAAAAAAAGGAACGAAAAGGCCCAAAAAAGGTACAGGCGCTTGTCACTGGGGTGATACTCTAAAGTAATATTGTTACTTATCCTTTTGTTGAGACAGGGAAAGACCAAATTTCTCTTTTCTTGCTCTTGTTCTGTTAACTGTTTATAATACAATAATAACCACTATAATCATATTAATAATAATCATTGGAAGTGTGTTCATTTGCATGTGCTTTGGGTCATGAACTGTTCACCTTAATGAGCCACCAGCTAACCATCAGGGTACATATATGTACCTATCAGCAATACAAAATTAATATGTAGCTTTTTTTACTTGTGAAAGGTACTTGTTTGTACCCCACAGGAACATGATTGTACCTTTGATGATTGTACCATCTGTGATATTTGTACCTTAAAGAACAAAAAGGTACCTTCACTGCACCTTTATTTCTGAGTGTATTGTATAAACCACTTGGCAAAAAGAAGGCTATTACTGAAATGTCAGTCTGACGGTCTGATTCCTGATCAATGTTCCTGTGTCGTACCGTAGCCAGTGAGTAGAGGTTGGGGAAGGTTTTGGAGGGGTAAACAGGCCTCATGTATGGAGCATGGGTTCCACATGTTCCTAAAAGGAAAAGAGAGGAAAGGAAACTCCCAGATTAGCACAGAGACCCCCACGAATAGCATCAAATCAGTTATTGATTGCCTATTGATACACTTGGCTCCATGAATCACCACATCACATAGAGCTCTTACAGCCTAACTGAATCTTTCTCATAATCTCATCCAGGTCTTACTCAGTTTCTCGATGTTGGGTATGACAGTGTTCCCTCTCTTCACGTAAGAAGCTCTAAATCCATCCACCGACAGCATGATGAGCGGCGGCCGCACAAACCTGAAACACACATCAGAGGAGGAAAGAAAACGCTGTTTTATGATGGCTGGTCAGCAGAGTTCAATCCTCATGTGGCATATTAAAAGAGGAAAGCTGAAACGAGAGAACGAGCACACAAAACATCACTTCATTGATCGATCGCTTTATTCTCCTTTACTGCTCAGGATGAACGTACCCAGCTGGACATTCAGGCGTCCTGATCTCTTCACACTCATCCTGCAGCCATGAAGTGTCTCCTGAAAGATCAGAGGTGAGACGGATAAAAACAGTGATGCATGAACACCACAAGCTGCTGGATGGCTGGTTTGGAACGGTGAGCACTTAGCAAATAAATGTGGTGATATGGTGATTTTCAAAGATATTGTTAATACTGTGGGTTGTTAACTGGAGCTTATAAGCCAGCGACAGACAGGGTTTGGTTCATCTGCCTTTCCATGCAAATCATTGTATGTACTGTAATATATGGTTATGCGGTATTTAAACATGCAGTATAAGGGACATATAGGGAGTTGCAAACCTTTACACAGTGTCTTGTAGTTGGTACAACAGTCTCCTCTGGCCAGACAGTCATCAGAGCAGTGGCAGGCATGTAGTTCATTTCGAGTCTCTCCACACCGATCTTTACTGCACTCATAACCCCCCTCTGTATACAGGAACACAGGAGGGACTTTAGTTCAAATAACGAAACATGTTCACATTAGAACCAGCGGGGAATAAAAACTGCGGACTCCAGTACTTTGATATATACACAACTAATCTAATAAACTAGTGCTGAAACCACAAGCACTGAGAAATGAAAGCTGATATATTAATGTTAAATCTGTGGTTTGGCTGCATAATTTACAACTGAGCACTCAGCAGTTTGGGACAAACACTGACAACATAGCAAAACTCTCAGGATGAGAACACCAGATGAGAGTTGTAGCGTAGTCGTAGGGTTTGACGAGACCAGAGCACAACCATAAAAGCAAGTGTATCATCATTTTCATGCACAGGGAGGATTACAGTGGCGAGGCAGCGGTAAACCAAAGACCACCAGGCTGAAGGAGAGAACATAAAATCAGACCACCAACACTGGAAGCAGCAGGGGTCATCATCAGTGGCGACGTATTCAGATCCTTTACTGAAGTAAAAGAAGCAAAAGCTCTGCATTTAAAGTGATAACATAACTAAAAGTAACTTTAGCTGAATGTACTCAAAGTTTCAGAAGTAAAAGAAAATGTTTTAATTTTATATCACTGGATTATTGTTACTGATGCATTAATGTGTAAGTAGGATTTTACAGTGGTAGTTGGTTGAGGTGGAGATTTTAAAGGCTCATCATCTGTTTTGTATGTAAATGTAAATTTGTCAGATAAATGTAATGGGGGAAAAATACAGTATTTCCCTCTGAACTGTACTGAAGCAGAAATAAAAGGTGGCATCAGATAGAAATACCTCAGATTTGTCCTAAGCGCAGAACTTGAGTAAATGTATTTCACCACTAAAGTAATTCAAAAAAAGGGAGCATAGCTATGAACTACAGTGTTCTGCCTTTTCAGCATTTACAGAATTGTTCTAATGTTCATGTTTGTGTTACATTAAACGTATCTGTGACAGAGAATTTCTGAAAATGTGGAATAAAATTGCAAATCAAGAGCATCCTATCCTTTTTCTCTCCCACACACACAAACAAACACAGCAACAAAGTCGCATCACGCGGCTGATTTTTCTGTTTTATTGGAAATGTAAATTCTTGACCTCCTGTTTATCAGTTTTAATCATAATACTGTTTCTTTTGAATTAATCACATACGGCTTAAAATAACAGAACTCATAGTAACACCAAGACAATGTTTGGTGTGTCTAAAGTCTAGTTTCATCAGCTAAAATGTGCTCTAGAAGATAAAAGGTGATGTGGTGTACCTGTCCTGAGGCAGAGCTGATCAAAGTCCGAGCAGCAGCCGTTGTAGGTCTTGCACAGGTTGTCACAGCGACAGTTTGGTGGATCCAGCTCAACCAGCTCGAAGCACCTGTTCCTGCAGGAGCCGGAGGTCGGCACGTACTGAGACGCAGAGCGAGCTGAGGCAGAAGACACAGAAACAAACTTTTACTATGGTATTTGTATTTCCTGCTGTGGGATGGAGCGGCTCTGCACAGATTTGCACTTTGCCAAAACGCATCTGAAAACGGTTTGAACTTCAATGTGCAGAAATGATCAGAATCGAGATTCAACAAATAATTCTAAATAATTTTGATTTCAGGTTTTCTTTTTCTTATAATAGTGAAATGGTATGAAGCTGATTCTTCGTCTACTGATATGCTTTTTAATGACTCTTGTTGACACCTGAGTGTCTTGTTAACCTATTGGCACCCGTCTTATTACTTACATGAAATGCTTGTATTTTTTTTTTTTTATCAACTATTGATTAGAAGTTTGAGTAAGACACTTTGAATTATAATGACATGTCTATTCATATTGTTTTTTTTCCTTTAACAGGGATATCTTGATATATATGAATGTCATTAGATGATTATGGTCATGAGTCATTTTGATATACATCCCTCATTTCCTGCCTGTCAGTATTTGGCTGAGGACCTGTAGTTGTTCTAAACACTGTTACTCTTTGTATTGCAATTTTATAGATTTTTCGTTTGCGTCACCTGGCAACTCCTGCGGGTTATTGTAGCTCGTGGAGAGGTATCAGGTGTGTGTTTAAAATTGATTTTGGTGTAACCCCCACGTGTCACAGTCTGCCCATCCTCTCCAGGCACATTCCCTATTCCCCAGGCCCCTTCATTGCCATTATCAATCCCCCCACCGGACGCCCTCAGACTTCCCTCCTTTCCCCATCACCTGACTGCCGCACCAATCCACACACCTGTTCCCACTTCCCTCACCTGCCATCCTACCCGTGTCTACCTGTATTCAGTCATTTAATCATTGAACTGTCCCTATCTGCACCTTCTACATGTGAGGTCCAAAACATTGTGTCCAAGACAGTGAACTGGGAGGACATTTGGCTGCTGAGTGCAATAACAAAAGTCAGACAAAGCATCTTTTAAGCCCCTGTACGTTGTCCAAAAATGTAATGACTGGCTTCACTGTTCACATGTCTTAAAAGGAAATTTTAAGTATCAACCTGCAGTCATAAATACTGTATAATTATAACACACTACCTTGTCAAAGACAAACAATGCGGTTGGCAAACTAAAAATGCGCTTTTCTTTGGTAATAACTGTGACAAATGGTCTGTAAGCCCTGTGCCAAACTTTAAAGCCTCTCCTGGGACCCAGACTGTGGTAATTCTATCTCACTGCGGGGACCTTCGGGTTCCCCAAAACACAATAATGCTCTTGTCCACTTAGGACCCAAAGAACAGTGGGCCAGTTTGGATCCCAGCCCACAGTGTGAGAAGCCCCTGGCCTAACTGAAGACATCCTGGAGATGTGAGAGCGAGACGGAGGGAACTTATTGCTGCAACAACACGCTCCTTGTCCGCTGAAAAAACAACCTCGCTCACAGAGAAAACCGGCGGATGCCAACGGGCGTTTTTTAACGTGCGCTTGTGTGTTCCTGTGTGGACATATGTGTGCGTGTGCGAGTGTTTTTGCAAGAACACGTGAGGTGAGCTGAGGTGTTACACTTTACACATGCACTTTGTCATTCTTTATGCTGCCCAGCTAGTTGGCACAGAGTGTAGACTCTACAGCACCAATGCCCTCCGTGCTGTGAGACTCACGACAGGTCAGAGGTGAAAACCTACTAGAAAACATACAGTGTCCTCTTGGCTCCATGGGTTTGAATTCGGACTTTAGCTCTGCTAATTAAACCTTTTATTTTGAAACTTTCGGGTATTAGGGGAGATTCAGAAACGTTTCTCCTGAAAAGGCATTGAGGCATTTTGAATTTCTAAACTGTAATAAATTAGATAACATATTTATAGAGCTCAGTTGATGATATTTCTCAAAATGAGGATTTCTTTTTTTTTTTTTTTTTTGAATAATGAGAATTTTGATTAAAATGGGATGTGTTGCGGTGAACTGTAGAGTGATTTAGAAATTAGCTAGGGTTATGATCCAGGACCACCATCTACACAAACTAGGAGAATATACTCTGTTTATAATTCTGAAAAGCAAACTCACCAGATGGTAGGAAAGCTTCTTAGCAACTTTTATGGTGGGAAAAAAACAAAATCATTGGAATCGCTTGGATCACTTTCAGAACAATCCGAAGCCACCAACACAGCTGGAGCGCTTACTGTTCATCAGTGTGGATGCTCACATCGTTATCGTCGTCTTTATAGTTATCGTTCTTGCTGTGGACGGCCCTTAAATCACATTGATTTTTTCCCACCTTACAGTCATGAAGATTGACTGAAGCAGATTGGTTGGATTCCACTAAATTTGTATTTTTAACATTCTTCATGTATCAGATTTCCTGGTTCTGACGGATGGTGATGCAGGACTGTGATATGTAGAATGACAGTCCTGCATCGGGCTAGGCCTATCAATAAGTGTTCAAAGATTTCGAAACATTAGGTTGAAAGTGTGTAGAATTTAATTTTTTATTTGAGAGAAAGAATTGAGAAGAATTGAGATTCAACCTGTTCATCCACTGACTGGTTAAGATGAAGTATTGTATTTTGTAAAAATATTGGTTGTGATGTTGTTTATCTTATTTACAGAGGTTTATGGAGCTGGTGAATGGTGGTGGAAAATGTGCAATCTTGTATTGGATTTATAGTGATTTTTAAGTCTCATGACTAACTGTCAGACTGTAAAGAAACTGTAAACAACTTCAGACTCCACCCTGCAACCAAACTCCAGAAGACTGTTACCGCAGACTGTCGATAAGACAATCTGTCTTATCGACAGTCTGCGGCACACAGTGAAGCAAACCTCCACCTTCTTATTCCGGCAGGTCTGAGAATCTGGAGCAGAAAATGAGCTCCAATGCTCTCTTAATATTGACTCAAGGTAGAGCAACACAAACAAATCTCTCTCCTCAAAAAAAACACACGGGCTGTCCAATCACGACCTCGCAGGGTCACAGTGATCCGTTGTAAACCCCCCCCCCACCACCACATACTCTCCTCTTGCTCATTTCATATGCGCTGGCAGACACTTCATATAGAAAATAACCCAGCAAATAAACTGCAGGAGAAATTCCTCTGGAGCTGGAAACTTGGTTCTCATCTAATTGCATGTAGTTTATGTTTAGGGGGGGGGATCTTGAAGACGGCCGGGGGTGGACGTGTGTCACTCCGGTCGACGTCGGGGTGACTGATTGCACTCGAAGCTCACAGAGTTCAAGATTTGCTCAGCTCCTTAAAAAAGCTCAGAAGTTGTTTTCTGCGTGTGTCTTGGACTTGGAGCGTTGCTTTAGGCATGTCCTACCTACACTTGGCCAAGATACATCAATGTGGGTCCAAAACACACTTCACATTGCCTGTGCTGAGACACTTTGGCAACTAAATTAAAGTGTGTGAGTTTTCCTCGGGCTTGCTTCACTGAACACATGTATGTTGTTAATGTGTGTAACAGTTCTGAGCAGCTCTCACATAAGCTTAATGCACCTTTGCGTTGTTTTCAATCTTTCTACAAAAAAAATCACACGATACTACATCCAACAATTATTTTCATATCAATCTGATATACATAAAACTGGATTAGGCTTCATCTGAAGCACAATCATTTTCAAGCAAAAATGACAAACATTACCAGCCACTCAGTTGTGATGAATTGCTGCTTTTTCTTTGTGTAACGTGATAACAAACTGAATTCCTTTGCGTTTTTGACTCTGGGATGGGCTTTTTCTAAATGATTTGTTAATATTTCAAACACCAAATGATTAATCGTTGTATATGTACATTAATCAATAATGAAAATAATCTTTAGTTGAAGCCCTAAAGGACCTGAGGTGCAACAAGTTACTTAACAAGGATGGAAACGGGAAAAAACTAATTATTCTGCACAAAAATCTGCGTATTTTTCAGACTTTTCTCTAATCTTTGCTTTTCTTGCATTAAATGCTGGATAGTTACACCGCTTCAGAGCTCTAGATATTATTACATCACATGCAACCTGCGACAAGGAGTCGTAAATACACATTCCTTTGTATTAAAGCTGCATGAGTCACATATTGTGTACCACATAATATAATGCTTTATTAATACCTAGAAGGAAGTGAATTATTTTTGCTGAAATTATATCACACCAAAGGAAGAAATGGATTTCCAGGTGTTCCTCTAACAGTTGATTGACAGACGATCCAGGTTCACTGCTTATTCTCATCCATTTGACACTTTACTGATTCTTGTTGGAAACTTTTTTTCCAGCCTACGATCCACACGGAGGTCAGAGGTCAGGGTCAGTTTCAGCCTAGCCACCCTGAAGGTGGGAGGGATTCAGGGCCTGCTTCAAGGACATCCCAGCTGTGTGAATGTTTACCAGCTCAGGGTTAATCAGTTCAAAGACGTTCCCTCTGTTTCCCAGTAACAACACCAGCGTACTCACACTCTGTCCGGGCTGAAGTCCCGTCCTCTCCCGAGCGTCTGGGCCGGTCGTAGACAAATCCCCAACACACATCAGTGCCACACAGGACTGACAGGATCCACACAAACTGAGACAACAACACATCTGACATTAGAACAGTCATTAATATAACTGCTGCATAGGCTCATCACATGTCATCAGGTTTATTCTCCATTAGAGAGTTGATACATGGGCAGAGAAACCACAGCCCCTTGTAGACTTATACTTTATATGCAATGTCACACATTTTTTTGTATTTTTGCAATTCCTTCACAACGCCCTGTCTTTTTAAAGTTTTAAATTTTCAAAGGTTTGTGAAGCATTAAGCATTCATTTGGACACTTAAAGACATCGCAGGTTTATGGAGATTTTCCTTTACTGAAATGGTCTAACACAGATCATGCTCATTTATCGATGACCTGTCGAGACTGGTGCTGTGCTTCAGTGAAAAGTGAATAGGGACCACCCGCATCCGCATAACAATCGCCTTTGATAGTTTGACGAATCGTTCGCCACTTGGAAATGACACACGGATCTACAATTGTTCTGCAAATGCTTAGCAGCAGGAAGGAAGGAAGGAAGAAAGGAAGGAAGGAGGGAGGGAGGGAGGGAAGGGGGTGGGTATTCGGAAAAAACTAAGAAAACCAGGAAAATATCCCGAATATCGCAAACTACCAAAACATGCGCTTAAATGCGTAATTACGCACGGATTTTTACGCACAGCGATGTCTATTTCCTGGAGTGACCTACAGCTAAAACCTGTAGGAATGGACTCTTACCGTACCTGTTTCTGCAGCAACATGTTCCTCTTGACGGCTGAGCGTAGTCCTGTGCTGTAGGTCGGACAGTGAGTGATGCTGACTGCGAAACCGAGGGACCACCGGAGAGGAGGACCGTTGAAAGAACAGGAGGGAGTGGGGGAGGTGACTGAAAGGTGCGCACCGGGTTCTTATTGGTGTTGGGTTGGAGGAGGGCTCTTATTTTAGGATTTAGGATTTAGATGACACAGGGAAAGAAAGATGGGGAGGGGGGCAAACTGTCCCATGTTTACTGAGTGTAACTTCGGACAGTTCTCTGTGCACCAGTGTGGTTTATCAGGCAGTGATGACTGGGACACAACACCAGAGTCTGAGGGGGGGGGGGCTCAGGCCTCACGGACGCCTGTTTGTGTGTAAAGGCAGATAACTGGATGAGGAGCCACGTGTGCCTCCCGCTGCCACACAGTAATCTTTTAACCTGTCATTTAATTTAACATCATCAATGTTCAGAAACCTGCAGTGGTGCTTGGTAAGTTTCTGATGGTGTCTGTGAGGAACACAGTTGTTTGAGTGGATTTAATAAATATATAATTAAAAGGTATTTATTGATTTATTTGTCTAATGTTGAGGGTTTCCACTGAGACATAATGCCCTAAATCTTGACCTTTAGCTATTATATTTAGTGTTAATTTAGATAAAGGCCAATGATAAGGAGCAGTAACTGGAGCAGTAATAACTACTGGGGCATCTTTCTCTGTTCTTGAACTTGCTGATAAAAGGTTATAAGAAAGATTATTGGTTAAATTAGGTTATGGGACAAGTAACAACATATTCTACACCAGCCAGGGACACAGAAAGTTGCTACAACACATTCTCCACAAAGACATCAATACGTTTACCCTCCTGCACAAATATGAAAGAGAGATCATTTTGTTCAATTTATTTTAAAAATAATAAAATCAACAAATCTTAAACAAAAATTGCAATGTAGAAAATATTAAGTTGAATTCTACTTTAAACAGTTCTCTCTCTTTTCTCTACATTTCTGTCATGACTGGTTTGTATCTGTACACCTGTGAAACCAATACCGTCTCACAGCTTCCAGGAGATTATTGAGTTTAACAAGATGAACAAACCCATGGACATTTTATTTAACACTAAATTAACAGTTTTTTTATTCCAACAACCACCATCGGGGGAAATCTCATAACACACCGGAGACAAGTGTTCCCAGGATAATGCACTAGTAGTAAATGGGAATAAATGCTGTCAGGGACTATTTAACCAATGTCAAGAATCTTTACATGAATGTTGAGACTTTATTTGTCTTATTTATGCAAGACAAGATGATTTATGGAGCCTAATTAAATAAGAAAACCGTTTTTTTAAACACTTTGAATCACAGTTTTGATATCCTCCTGTTATCTAAATGGGGAATATGTAATTCTGCATGTTGTTTTCATTGTTAAAAACCACCTAATCACGCCTAAGTAAACCCAGCCTTTGTGGAGCTGGATTCAATCTAGTTAAAACATTCACGAGTACAAAAGCATCTTTAATCAATGATGACAGTTGGGAAACAAAACATATTTAAAAAAACACACTAGTATTACTTGAGTTTCGGTCGTACAGTACAGTGAAATTCCTGTTTAATTTCCATCTGCGAGCAAACGGGGAAATGTCATTTGCAGGATGTTTAACACACCGGACGCCCAGTCCAGACAGAATGATTCCATCCCCACAACGATCTATCATGTTTCCCCTCAGAAGCCACTCACTGAATGTTGGGATTGAGCTGTGGGGATGAGGCTCACCAGAGCGGTGTCTATGTAAGGAGTCGGCTGAGGTTGGTTGAGACTGCCTTTGCCTGTTTGTGGAGAGAGGTGTACGTGGTTGCATGCCTCAGACAGCGTGGAAGCGGTGTTAGAAAGTCCACAAACTCCTGCAGGCCGTGGTGTGTGTGTGTGTGTGTGTGTGTGTGTGTGTGTGTGTGTGTGTGTGTGTGAGAGAGAGGACACAAGGACGCCTCTGGAGGGTTTACCTTCATGACACTGCAGCCTCAGTTCAGGGTTTCAATGTTTCCGCTCTCAAGCCAACATACACTGCGGATTCTGCCGAGGGCCTCAGTGCTGTCATTTACCTGAGGATCACAAGACTCCTTTTCTTTCACACTTTGTCCAAATGTGTCTTCCTGCATGATAATACTACTGAGTAATGACTATTTAGACAAACTAATCATGTTTTGCTTTCCCACTTCCACTCCTCACAGGCATACAAGCGTGCTATTGCAAGATGGACGTATCCAGGTAACCCCGACTGAACCAAAAGCAGCTGGAAACCGCCCTCCAGATGTTTAGTCGGACAAAGACGGTGAGCGCAGCGACCTGCCGCTGGCCGGGCTGTTGCTGTAGACGTGGGAGTTGTCCTTCTCTCTGTCCTTCTCCTTGTCTTTGCTTTCATGTTTGTGCTTGTGCTTGTGTTTGTGCTTGTGCTTCTTCTTCTTCTTCTTGTGCTCGTGGTGGTGGTGGTGATGGTGGTGGCCGTGCTCGCCGCCGTGTTTGGAGGACGAAGAGGTGGTCTCTTTGGAGAAGGACGGCACCGGCGTGGCGGGCATGGAGAGCATGGACTGTTCGACTGACGGTGGCTCTTTACCTAAAAAGAGAAAGGGGACGAGTGTGTGTGTCACCAGGTTTGTGGTATTTTGATTTATTCTTCAGATTGATGTAAGAAATATCGTGTGTGTGTGTGTGTGTGTGTTACCTGGTGTAGAGGGTCTCTCCAACAGATTGAGATGATGATGAATGAAGGCCTGACTATCATGAACAGTCTCCATATCAATATCTTCATCTTCCATTGTGTTGAACTACAACAAACCAGAACTACATATTAAACACCAGATAACAGAACTTCATTATTTCTGTGAGTCTCTGTAACAGAAACCTTAATAGTGCATAAATTATTAGCCAAAATAAAACTCAATCAAAACATAAGAAAAGAGGTGAGCAGTCCATTACCCTGATCTTGAAGCGCGCCCCTCTTCCATCATCATCCTGTTGCTGCAGGACCTGTCCCGGCTCTGGAGGGGAGCCCAGCGGGGTCTCGGCCTTCCTCTTCAGGCCCTGAGGGGGCTGACCCACCCCACACACCCCTAATGAAATAGGATCTGGCTCTTCATCCACCTGGCACACACAAACAAAAGAAACTTGAATGTTAATAATTATCTAAAAGGTTGTATATGTTGTAGGTACTGAGGACTTTTATTTTTGAGCACTAAACATGCTTCCATGTAAGAATTTTACTGTCAATATTGAGAGACTGGCAGCAGCTTTCTAGGTTTTGTCAGTATTGTCATTTCTGTCTGCACTGTAGTTAACCCGGGCCCAGACTAACTACAATCAGCTGCCTGAGAAGTTTTTATAGCCGAAATAGGCAGAATTGTGCTCTTTAAAGTCATTCTGGTTATGATGCAATGGGAATGAGGTATAGCCAAACACTGTTGGCAGCACTATAGAACCCATAATTACAGAGATCCAACCAAAGATAACAGTTTTTAGTTGCTATCTGTGTGCCAATCTGAGTTTTTTAAAATTTAGAATTACTAAATCAAAGTCATTCAAACAGCGGGAAATAAAGACCACCAAGCAGTGGGCCGATTACATCACCATTAGCACAGGAACCAATGAAACTCAAGTTGTTGCGTCTTTAACTAATGTGTTCGTTGGCTGAAACTACACAATTTATGACGCAAAACACGACTTGTTGAGAAATTACTTCATAAAGTGCATTTTCTATTCACACTAAACTAAGTGTCCTGACAGTTGACCCCACACCACTTACAGCCGTGTAGCTCATGCCGACACCATGGATGCCTATGCTGGCGGGCGTGTCCATGACGGTGCCGACCCCCAGCTCAGGCTTGATGGTGGGGTTGAGGACGGCTTTCTTCTCCTTCAGGTTGAGCACGAGGCCCAGTTCTGGCAGGGGCAGGCAGGACGGCCGGGTCAAGCCGAACAATGTGTAGTAGAGGTTCACAGCGTCACAGCGCAGCCGCCAATCATGGGAGGTACCTGGGAAAAGGAAAGGTAGAGGTGGGTAACCCTTATGCCCACAATCATCACATCTTGGCCTTCACCATGACAGCAGGCGTCAACACTTCTACCTTCAGACTTGTTCGTTTAAACCCAGCCATTAATCCTGAGCTGCATGTTCTTCAACCACACTCGTTATTTGACTTTCCCACAGAGACGATGTGAGCGCAACTAAATACAAGATAATCACCTCCCAATGACATGGGAGCTAAATGCATCATTATATGAGTCATTTGAGCAGCAGTGTGTTGAGAGTTGGAATGAATTAAACACCAAATATTGCTGAAGCTGACAATCCAAAGGCCTGGCGCCCAACACGGGGGAGGTGGACTGTGGCTTTAGAGCAAGGTTGAAATAAATGACTCCAGCAGCAGCAGAAAGTACTCGGGAGTTTGTGTTCTTACAGCGCTGACCTTCAGCCAGTGAAACATCATCCTGTGCGAGTGTGTGTTTAACACGTGGGGGACTGTGGGTTACGGGGGACGAGGAATAAAACAACCAACGCATTTTCATAACATAGTATTTAAAGTTACCACACTCCGGTCACTCTGTATTTAAACTGGCAGCACAGTCAGGCCATCCAACAGCCACCCACACCGACTGACCGGCAAACAACAGTTCACTGGTGATCATCGATATCTTCCTTCATCCTTCAAACTTGTCAGTCAATAAATTAAATAACATGCTGCAATATGAGCCCAGTGGTCTTCAGGAATACAGAATTGTGAACGTATACTTGTATTTGGGTTTTGAGGTGGTGTATATTTGGATTGGCAGATTAAAACGTTATGGCCTGGCTTGCTGGCTGAAAGGCACATACGACCCCCCTGGAAGAGAGAGAAATAATGAAACCTGAGGACAGAATAGAAGGCAGAGCCGTGTGCGTATACTGTACGGTAGAGGCACAGCACCAAAGAGTAGACCTTTACAAGACAATGAACAAGAAGGACGGCCGAGCCAACAGCAACCCCACCAAATGGCTGCGACTGTTCCATGGCATCTCCCAAACAGACTAATATGGAAAAAAAACACCCTGCAAGGTGTTGAAGTGCTGAAAGAAGTAGGTTTTTACAGGGACCTGGCGTGGGGACTGCTTATACCGTAACCAATTAGTACCATGGAGGAGGATGTGCACAAATCTTGGGGGATTTCTGTTAGAGCCACATGTCTGAGGGAACTGTGGACAAAAAGGTGTGTTAAACATACATTCAGGACAAAGCAGTAGTGTTCCTGTAAAAAGCAAAATGATGGAAGTTTACCACGGACTGAGGCACTTCTAAAACAACCTGTCAGTTCTATGGAAAAGTGCTGAAACATTCAGTTGATTTAACGACTTGTTGATCAACAGACAAATTCACTGTCGACGGGATAATCGATTAATCGTCAAGACATTTATCCAAAAAATAAATGGAATATACAAAACAAGCTACTTAAATAAGTCACCTTGGACTTTGAAAACTTCCTCTTTTAGTATTTTCTACATTTTATTGAATAAACAATTGAATTAAAGCCACCACAGGCATGATACACGTGGCTGTACATTCAGCGGAAATGCATGTGCAGCCATGTGTATGGAAGTAAGCAAGTTGAACTGCAAACAATCCAAGACTGTGCAGCTAATTCTAACAATTCACCTAAAAAGAGAAGAACACAATAACATGGTATGGTGTGAATATGGAACAATCAAACAGTGAATAAAAGCTTTCACTACATGATGAACTGTAGCAAAGCTTGAAGGTTTGTCTTTTTCTTCCATTAGAAAAGAGAAAAGCAAAAATCTGGGAACCAGCTGATTGAGACACACGAGTGTTGCATTACCCGTTTGAACCAACTTTCACTGTGCTTCCTTTAAAGTTGATTTAAAACCCCTTGGGATCTTTTGTAGAGGCTTACAGAGAACGTTCAAACGGTGTCAGTGAGTTGTGCAACAGCTGACTGGTTTAGCAGTCTGACAGAAGTCTGTCCAGTCAAACACATGTGGAAAAGGAAACTAATTTATCTCCGCCATTGTCTATCCAAGAGAAAGAAAGCCATCTGTTATCACCCTTTTTTTTATTTTATCAATGATATGATAACAGATGTCAGATGACAAAATATGTGAATTGATAAATATAAGAGATATTATATCCTTACTGTAGGTAAACAGTAGGTAAACTAGTTTTCTTTGATCTCTGAATAGAAAACAAGAACCCTGCTGGATTCACGGTCACGTCCTTGACCTTCATGTCTGGTCACTGCGCTCGGCTCAAGGAGGAGCCCACGGTGGTTCCAAACTTCCACGTCACAGTGGTGAAGAAAAATTACTTTAAATTAAGTCCATGACACGACAACAACATCTGGAAGGGGCCTTAACACTTTCTGAAGCCACTCTGTTTTTTGAAAACATTCAGACGGCACCAGAAGGTCGTGAAATATCTTCTCAGAAGTCTGAAGCCGCAGTGTTACCAGAAGTGAACCAGTAAAATGAGACTGGCTGGTGTTGTGAAACATATTGTGGTTCAGTTTTTCAGTGCCATGGTGAACAGGTACTCTGGGCTTTGACAGACAGTAAACGGGGTCTCACATCAGGATGAAACTGTTTATTTCACTGTTACCTACGGACATACTCAGGTCTCTGCAGTGTCGTGCCTCCAATACAAGCAGAAGCCTTTCTAGCCCAAATTATAAATTACTTACTTTGTGCCAGATGAAACCAAAGAAAAATAAATATGTTGGTGAACAAAATGTTTTCTTGGTTCTGTTGCATGGACTGTATTAGTGGTTGTACTATTGTGAAAGCAATTATTGTATGAACTGAACTCTCAGCAGTGTACTGTCAGTGTACCGACATGTGGCTGGATCAGCCCATTTGTGGTCAGATCCTACATCATAAGAGTAGAGGAAAATTTAAGCTGTGATTTGTTCTTGAGTGAAAAAGCCAAAGACCAAAACTTTCATATTATTTGATGCATTCTGAATCCAATATTCAGTTATACTGTATCTCCAAAATGGACCAGAGAGCTGTGCAGCCCACATCTTAGAGGCACAACTTCTCTTGATCATTGCAGTTTTTCAACTGAATCTGATTCAGCTTGTTACAGGAGGGAAGCTTTACTGACCCAAAGACAACAAGATGTCTTTCATAAACTGTACAGGTATGGGTGTGTGTGTCTCACCTGAGTTCATAAGCTTCCAGAGCTGGTCGACCAGAGCTTCATTACACAGAGCTGAGTCTGTTGTCTTGGTGAAAGGCGGATTCTTACAGAGCAAACCCAGGATCTCGTGTCTGAGTGGACAACAAACAAGAAATACAGACAAACAAGGTGAAAACCACGATGGCTCTTTGTCTGTCAGCTGTACACTCATGATACCAAAACCTACTATTAAAGGATAGGTTCAAATCTTTGCATGTCTATCTTAAAATAATATTGGCATATACTGACAGTGTTATTGGTTGCTGTTATTATTCCTGCTGTCCGCATCCTCCTAATCGCTTCTTAAAGCTTTCAGTCCTGTTCTATGCAAAATGTTTTCGAAGATCAGGCAAAGTATGAAGCTTCAGCAGTTTGAGGGAGACAAATCAAGTGGTTATTTTCAAAAATTACAACCTTTTTAGTGTAAAATTCTCTCTTTTGCCTTCAATTCACAGTGTTTTCTTGCTGAGCAGATGGATATAAACACAAATACCCACTTGATTTGTTTACCTCATATCATCTTTAGCCTAGATTTACAATTAATTTATGTATGAAACAAGGGCTGTGGATTTTGTCACCCTTTACTTACAGTGAAATTTCCGTAGAAAGGGCCAGTGTGGACAGGAGGAACAACTGCATCGACCAGTAACTCTTTCAATGTGGATTCGGGTAATTGTATTAAGATAGACTTAAAAAAAACGGACAATGTCATGTACAGCATGAATGTGTGTTAAATGAGTGCATGTGTGTGCTAGCCGTAAATACATTCTAGGTTTCAGCTGACCTGACATAATGAACTGGGTCATTCTGGACCATGTTGAGCAGCCACTGCAGCTCTGCAGAACTTCTTTCAACTGCAGGACGAAAAAAAATCAAATAAATAAAAGACATCACGCACACAAGAGAGAACAAACACAGCAAACTTTAATACAAAGACATGTCCCTACAAAAAACATCCTCAAGATACTGATGATGTGTCAAAATAGAGCTGCGGCAAGAACAAACACTGTTTCTTTCAACAAACATTCAAATAGCATGTCGTAATTATACACTTATTGGCATCTTAAAAGAGGATTTGGGCCCATGTCAGCAAACAGAAACCTCCATCTATCAATGAATAGAATATATATATATATAAAATATATATATATATATATATATATATATATATATATATATATATATATATATATATATATATATATATATTTTTAACAACAATATGTGTGGGGATTTAAACAAATCTGGGTATTTTACAGTACAACTCGGAGGAGAACCCAAACCTATAACATAGACACCAGCTGATATACAAAAGAGCCAGTAACACTGATCTACTGGGACCAGTGAGCTACATCAATGAGCTTCACAAGAATGATGATGATGATAATAATAATAATAATAACAGCTAGAATACTTGTGATCAATGTCCTACCTCTAGTATAATCCACCAGAGCCTCCAGTGCAGCGACACGAACATCTACAAATTGTCCATACTCAGCGTAGGACTTGAAGAGAGACGCGTCACTGGGAATATGACCGTTCTTCTGAAGCTGACGAATCGCTCTCAGACAGCTGGAGAGAGGCAAGAGGAGGGTAACAGAGGAGATGAAAAATTAGGGATATTCTAGTTGTGTGCGAAAAGAATGAAAAAATATGACTAATAGAAGGCAATATGCCTTTTCTATGTCACTTTGCTATTCCTTTTGGATAAATGATATATACGTAATACATCCTTCTTTCCCACAAACTTGAACTGTTACTTCCTTAATTTCATATAAGCTGACAGCGGCAGATGGATATGAGTTGTTCATAAACTAAAACTGAGCAAAACTTAAAATGAAAGCCATGTTGCCTTCAGACGCCTGTCAAAAAATATGAGGATTACAAACTGAGCGGACACAAATAATATAAACAAGGAGATACATTTCGGCCAGAGATGAATCCCTACGTACTGTTTTACATACTATTTTCATTGAAATGTATCTTCCATATCTACAATCTTAACATAAATTAAAAAAACAAGCATTTTCTATAGATATTCAGTGGTCAACGCCAAGTCTACATTCTTTCACATATTCACATATTACTGCATGCAGCACTGTACTATTTGTGTTATAAGGAACACCAATCTTCAGTCTTGTTTTTGCATGTTTTGACCAAAGGCTAAACTTAAGAACAAGACTAATTAGTCTTTCTTATGTACTTTGGTGTCTTACAAAACAGGTTTTGTATCCTGTAAAAAATTTGTTTCCTTATTTTGTTGTACAATTATTGTGGTAGAATCCATGCAAAGTAAACATTAGACTAATTTACTACAATAATCAGTGGCTGCTTGTGGTTGGAGATAAAATCACTATTGGAAAATTGTAAAAAACTAGACAGGATTCTTTACTCTGCCGGGAGAAACATGTGTTTTAGGAAAACAGCTGTGAAACAGACACAGGCAAACACACTCCACTCCTAACCTGACAGTGATGGTATTTCTGAAGCTCGGCAGCAGCTTTTCCATGTTGAGGAATCGTGTGATCTCCTCCAAGATGAGACGGACGTCAGGATTTAAATTATCCACCGTCCGCACCTCATTGTTGATGCTGATGGCTGGGGTCAGAGAGTTGGTCAGTGCTTCGATCAGTTCTGCACGGTAGAAATTATCGGAAAACTGAAGACAGACGAGAGAGAGGAGGAGAGAGGAAAGAGAAAAGGAAAAGTAGAAGAAATTAAATCCCCTGTTTGTGGATGCAGATCACTGAGGCCAAAGATTTACTGTTGGCATCTGTAAAATAACATTTAAACAAATTGCTTTTTAGGTTTTCAATATGCCAAAAGAAGTTTTTTAACCATTAATGTTCATGATGCCACTGAATAACTACAAATGTATTTTTTAGGTCATAACTGATTAACTCTTTAAGAGTCACTATGTGAATATTGTGAATGTGTGTCTTTACTTTGTTTTTTCTGTTGTCGTTATATTTGATGAGGTCAAGGATGAAGTTGAGGACGTCTTTGGGACACAGGTTCTGGACATCTCTGAGTAATGCCATGGCAACCGGCATCGTCTGTCATGGAAAACAAAGACAAAACAGTGATCATGAAAGGATAGTGCTACGAAAAAGATGAGACTAGAATTTTTAAGACTGATACCAAAAAAAATCCAGTAATGACATATTATTTGATATACTTTTCAACATCAACGTGCATAAAGGATCCTTAAATTTGGCTGTTGAGGAATTCAGATTTTACAGCTGAAAAGTAAACTTGTCAGGGCTCTCTGGTGGACAAAATATGCAACTGCAACACTGTTTACAAATCTCAAAACATATTTGTGATATTTCTGTACTGAAATTTCATGTTACTCATCAGCTGACATACACGCTCACACCGATACATCTGTGATAAGCTAAAATCAGCCGGAGATTTCAGCCATGCTGGTCTATCTGTTGGGCTCTGCTTGTTTCTACTTGATGGTTAATGAAGCTGTTGTATGCCAGTCAGTTTGTTGGACATACCTTTTGCAGGAAGTAACTCTGGAAGCTGATGAAGTTGTTGGTCTTGACGATGTTGGGACAGCTCTTACAGCAGAACATTCGGGTGAACAGGGACTTCATAGCTGGCGGGCCCTGCCACGTGCTCACCATGGAATTGGCTATCTGCAAAGTTTACATGCGCACACGAGAACAGAAGAACGCAGTTATACTTCAATTACTTTGGTGCAGTTCTGCCGAAGTTGCCACATGTGGAGGGCGGCATCTGTCCACTGTCCTCCGTCTGCTGTCATCACAGTAAAATAAGATTTCTGCAAAGCTTGTGGAATGTAAAATGCACACAGAAGAATAAGCTGCACTCTCACAGGCTATGGCATTTACTTGAGAAAATACTTCATGGCACACAAATGACAAAGTGAAGAATGTTTTAACTTGTATAACAATGTCCATTCTGTCAGTTATAAATGTTGTGGTGAGAACTGAACTACAAAGTAAAAGGCAAATGTAAACATGAGCAGCATACGATGTTTCCACAGGTATGAAGACCAGTGGCTCCAGTGGTCTTTGGGCTCCAACAGGATATTGGGGAATTTATGTTAATGTGGTAATATAGGGCTATGGGTCACTGACACAGGATGTTGTCATTGGTAAGGTAAATAAAGGGGGCATGCACACCGGAAAGTTTTTGTATGCGTGTGTGCACGCATTCATGAACACATGCGTATTTTTCGTGTGTCAGAGTTTTTAACATGTGCATGCATTTGCCATTTTTTATGTCCCCCCCCACACCCCCACACTCGATTTTCGGCCCCAGGCTGTTCCTTATGCCTTTCCACATTTTCTACCAATAACAATCAAGTAGATGCCATCCCAACCAATCATGATGCAGCCAAGTCCATTTAGGGGATAGAGTCGGTTATTTTTTTACTTTGTGGTCAGTGTGGGTATGTAAGTGAATCAAGAGTGTGTGCATGTCTCTGTGTATGAGCTTTTATGTCAATCTGTGTGTCATTACGATGGAGTCTGTTGGGGGTTCTGTGGCCAAACACAGCAACTTAATGAAAAAAGTGAAGTGCTGCCATTTCAACCTCCACTCAGTTTATCATGTTGTGAAAATATTGGTTCAGGTGGAACCGGGATGGCGGAAATCCAGTGGGGTTGAAGTTGGAAAAGACCAAATCCAGAGAATAGAGAATTTCCTGTAGCCACAGAAGAGGATTATTCAGTCAACTGAGCTTAAGTGCAGCGAGGGTTAAACTGGTGGGTGGCCTTGCTGGCTGGGAAGTAACATGTTGTTCTCATACTGTAGCCCTTTTCACAATATTGTTTGAACTGAAGATTTTGTAAAAATGTGGATTCTTACCAAAATAATAAGTGAGTAGAGATGAAACAAAAAGGAAATATGAGTAACAAATTGTCATCCTCAAGTAGAAATTTCAAGTTTCTAAAAAGAAATTCAGAACTGAGACATGCTGGTTTCAGAGTCTCTCTGTGATTCTCTTTTTTGTCCCTTTCTCCATTCCTCATTCATCCAGATCCCAAAACCTGCATTCACGTACTTCCTCTAGGCCTTCCTTTCCCTTCTCTTTCCCCATTTTCTTTCATGTACTAATTACTCCCGTTATCTCTTTACCCTCACCCACAAACTCAACACATCTAAAGCAAGTCAGTGAAGAATCCTGCTGCCCAGATGTTTAATTTTGTCAAAAATCACTGTTCAAAACCATTATGTTGCAGTCTTTCTGAGATAAAAACACACACACACTGACACATACCTTGGCCAAACAGAAGCAAGCCTGCATGCGGACTTTGTAGAAACACTGTTCTTGCTCTAGGATGTCCGTCAGAGCCAGTCTGGAGGCCGGAGTTGGGAACTTTTCCAATGCTGAGATGGCCTCCTCCTAGCAGAGAGATAACGTATATGCTCATCTGATGAACATCAAACTGGGAGCTAGGGATGGGGTTCAATGGCATTTTCTAATGTTCAAATCCAGTACAGAATACACTCATCGTATCTGAATTCTTTCAAACTCCTTATCAAATCTTATTAGGTTTACCTTTCAACAGTTTCAAGTATTTGAAGGCTAAAATAACTCCAACTCAAATATGTCTAATCAGCTTTTGTTGGCTGAGAAGACAGAAACACAACAGTTTACAGTAGCAGCCTCATTAATGATCGCAACCTGTAGCTACAACCTAAAAAATAATGATAAATACAGTATGAAATGTTATTTTAATATATCAGATTTTAACCAGTGACAGTCACCTAAAAATGACAAGCTGCTACAAATATGTTTTCAATTGCTCTTGGCTAATAAAAAAGAATGAAAAGAGATAAGGGATTTGTTATTGTAGGAACTTAATGAATCCAGATATTTTGCAGACGGGGAACTACTACAAGAGAACCCATCCCTACAGGAAGCACACATTAGGAGCACTGGCCAGTGTGGAGGACAACAGTGTTGCCATTAACCCACCTGTGCAACTACATCCCTCTCATAGCGCAGCTGATACTGCCACATGAAGTCAGCCTGCTCAAACTCCACCTTCCTCAGAATGGACATGTCTGGGTCGATCCGGATCCAGAGGAGAGGAGAGTCAGCACTGCGGACAGGAGACGAACATATTGAGAGAAAGAAAAGTATATCCAGAGATTTCCAGAGATTTATTAGTGCTTTCACGCAACATTTCATCTTAACAAAGCGTGGGTGATACGAGTGATGTGGGGTTTTCCAAACTGTATTACTTTAATGTAATGCAGTTTTAACATTTACATATATATATATATATATATACATATATAATAAATCATAGGGCACTAACTAAATCTAACAATGGAAAATATATAAATATGTGATTTCTTACTCCATGGCTGATAAATCCATGTCAACTTCCTCTCCATTCATCAGAGGGATCTTCTTTTTCTTGTTTCTGGGGAAAGAAAACAGCAGAACAATCGACTATTAGTCCACCAAAAACTACAAAACTAATACTTTTGAAAAGCTCTTCGTTGTTGACATTTCTGTTTCACTAGAACAGACACGAGAGGACTGAGGAGAGAGACAACAAAGATGGAATAAAGAATAACTAGAAGAACGCATCATGGGGCACCACAGAGCCATCAGAGTCCATTTTAAGTTCAACATGAAGCAAAACACAATGGCTGACAGTGAAATACTCAAGTGTATGGATAAAACCTACTTTTATGATACAACATTAAAGCAACCACATAACTACTTAATAATAAAATACTATTGCATTGCTGAGCATTAAAAAAGACTTTTCTCAGTGAAAGGCTCTTTGTTCCTTTTAATCTATCTTTGACAGTCAATAAGGGGAAGCAGCAGAACCACCAACTGTGCCAGTAAAGACACTCAGTAAGAGCCAAACATGGCTTGTGAGCCAAAACCATAAACCAAAGCAGTTTTCACATATGAACTCTGGATAATGTACGTAGAATCAGGTCTGGTTTCCCCTTTCACACATGTAGCACACAACCGGAGACTGTCCGTGTCGGACGTGTTTATTTGGAAATACTGTTTGGTTTAAGCGAGGGGTATATCATAAAATATTAACTTTACAAAATACAATATACACCAATCATGAGAGAATAAACCAGTGTGTTCTGCTGTCGTACGTACCGTCTGCTCTTGGAATGACAGGGGATGTCATGTTTGAGGCTGTTCTCTTCTATCTGCAGCGTATGGTTGAAGGATCCATCCAGCTCCTGCACTGTCACCTTGATGGGCCCCTGCAGGAAAGAATACACAGGATTACATATGAAAAATCAAAGTAATAATACAATTAATTTAATGTAATGGTACTTCCAGTCCCTTACAGACTGAAATCTGTAACATTACTGGATTAATGTATCTTTCAGTCTGTTTCAGAGCATTTATGGTTTTCAAATGGGTCCCTGTTGTGGGAAAACCCATTGTTCAAATATGACAGGGCTGTTTCAAGAAGAACAGCAATATTTGGTACCTGCCATGGAAGATCATAGAGTTTTTTTTCTGTTGCTCTGCACTGTAAAATGTTTTACTTGATAACTGCCTTAAAAGTGAAAGCAATTAACAAAGTGGTCCATTCTTTGACTAACAGTGTGAGCAATCTTGGACATGCAAACTAGGTTTGTGGCCAGCTGCATACCTTTATTTTATTTAGAAATTCTTATTTGAACCTGTCCAAATGAACTTCCATCTGCTCTAGACAGACAACACACTCATTCCAAATATTGTATCTAAAGGCTCACCACATATTTCTGAGTTCCAGATGATGTGTAGTCCTGACGGATCTCCAGCTCGAGCACGTTCCTCTTCCTGTTGAAGGCAAAACTGCCAAAGAATTTCACCACAGCACTCTGGTCTCTGAGTACGTAAAGTTAAGACTAAAACCACATGCCGATATAACCAAGAACAGTTGGGGAAAACATAACCGGTTGAGAGGGGCGGTTACAGCTGGCAGGTTACATTTATTTAATGCAATGACACTTTACAATGCTGCAGTCTGCCTACTTTTAGTGTTAATTCATGCAGGGGTTTCAATTTGCAGATGCAAATGCAGAAAACTCTGCCAAGTGCTTTATTTTGAAAGATGAAAGGTCTGACATGACTAACTGTGTACAGTCATACAGTGCAACCAGTTCATTAAGAATCACTATGTTTGTTTGCAAACAGAGATCCATTACAGATAAAAGGATACACCCATTGTTTGATGAGGGGGCCTATGTCTTTGCCAGAGACGTTTGAGATGGATTTGAGGAAGGCATGAGTCGACAGAAGCATCTGGCTCCACATGTGACTCTGGTACTTCTGGGATGAGGCTGTACTGGCCAGGCTCAGAAGCTTGTTGAAAACCTACAGGAGGGCAGCAGAGAGGACAGCAGAAACACAAAGAATTCAGATGAAGACTTAAGATTAACTTCGATAATTGCAGAAGCAGGAGACAAGAAAAGGCTGGTTGTGTCTAACCTGCAACATGAACTCCATGCTGATCCTGTTTTCTATCAGCCTCATCACCAGGTGGGCCTTACACTGGAACATCTCGTAGTACTCCCAGGACAGTGTGTGGGGGTGCTTGATGGAGAAGTGAAGGTGGGGAGTTGGACTGAAGGGAAAAAAGTTTGGTCAGTGTGTCGTGCAATTACGGTCCAGAAAATGACTTGTTACTTAAACTTCAAAAGTCAAAATTGGCATTCTCTAATTGATGCATAGTGATTCAAACTGAAACTGAGTGTATTACTTGTCCTTCTCTTTGCCTCCCCCGAAGGTTGGGTGCAGCAGAACCCCTCCATTCTTAAGTTCATACTCCACAATCTTGTCCAACTCCTGAGAAACAACAGGAAACAATTAATAACACTTATAAAAGCTCAGGAAAAAAACTGAATCATTTAAATTCAGTTTATAGTTCTATGAAATCTATTTCTAGCATCTCATGCACATCATTTGTAGGGTAGCAAAAGTTATTATTTTGGTTATTGAATAAATTGCCTGACTTTTTTTCTACTAATAATTTTGTCTATAAAATAGTGAAAGGTACCTGCTATAATTTCCCAAAGCCCAAGCTGATGCATTCAAATTGCTTGTTTTATTCGCCCAACAATCCAAAACACAAAAATATTCAGTTTACAATCAGATCTGACAAAGAAAAGCAGCAAATCAGAAAATTTGAGAAGCTTTAACCAGCGAATGCTTGGAATTTTTGCTTGAAATATGACTAAAATGGTTAATTGATTATCAGAATAGTTGCTGATTAATTTTCTGCCAATCGACTAATTGTTGCAGCTCTAATAAAACATCAAGAAATAGTGAAAAACACCCATTACAACCTCCTGGAAGGCAAGGTGGCGTCTTCAAATGTCGGAAAACCCAAATATATTCAATTTACAATGATATATGGCAAAGAAAATCACTAAATCTTTTTGAGAGTTGAGAAGCTGGAAACACACTTGAAAAATCACTAAAACGATGTATTTGATTAAATACATTGATACTTTATTTTTCCCCAGATGGATATTCGGATGTCAATTCTGAGACCATTCTCATCACTGTGGACTAGCTCAAAGTTTTCCCTTCACATTCATTAAAGAGAGATTTGCCTTGGACAAAGTTGTACAAAACATTATCTGACGCACTAAGTTTCCTGCTGTTTTATAGTGGAGGCGTCTCGCCATGCCTGAAATAAACTCTCCTCTAACGTCATTTTTAATTAAATATCAGGCTTATTAAGGTTCAGGAAAAAATGAGCCGTGCCGCTACATCCCACTGCAAAGGTATCGTATGTATGTATGCAACTGTTTAAACCAATATCTCGTAATTACAAGGATGAGATGAGAGATGCATCAGGATAGATTCAGTTTAGCTGGTGATAGACTGATCGATTACACGGCACATCACGTCACAATGTCTGGAAAAAAATCTCTGCAAGTTGACAAACATTTGCTTACCAATTTTCTGGGGAAACCTTGTAAGTGTTATGACGTCAAACAGTTGAAACAAAAACTGTCACAAACCTCTTTGATCCAGTGCCGGTACTCATTGACTCCAAAGGTCTTCTTTAGGTATAGGCCGTAGATGTAGCCTGAGATTCCCTTCAACACCCACTCATCCGCCCTTCAGGAGTAACAACATATCATGTCACTGCAGTCTCAGCTTACAGAACACAAATCATTACAAAATATAATCAGGGGTGAATTTAATTCCCTTCATGGTTTATGATATATGTCCAACCTTTTCAGGATTTATTAAGTCAGTTATTCAATCACTCAGAGTCTCTTTTTAGCGTGTGATTTATAGCACCCAAGAAGTGTGAAGCTACTTAACGATTGGGCCAGAATAAATTACACTGCTCATTGTTTCTCCAGTAGTGAGGAACGTAGGCAGATATATGGAGTTATGAGAGTGAACACCTTGAAACTGAAAGTTTATCGAATTCCCCTTCGGTTTAACCTTTTAAACCCCTGTTGCCTTCTGTTTTGAGCTCTTTGAAAGTGGACATCCTTTTTAAAGCATTTTAAGGCCACAATTGTGTTGCTTCTTCACTTATGGTGTGAGTTTTACCCTTGGGGTATTTCTCTGAAGAAACTTGGCATGGCAAACACAACTCTCATAAAGGAATCGGCCTAAATTTATTAGCTTGTAAAAACAGAGACACAATATGCTGATTCAACCTTGGTGGTTTCACCGCTTGATGCTGAACTGAATCCAGTCTGGCTTATGTAGTAAAGATGATTTCATCTTTGTATTGGCTATAATCAACAATATGGAGACAAGAATTTCCCTATAAAGATTTGATCCAATCTCTCTGCCCTAATACTGCGTCTATAGATCATATTATGATTGATAATTAACAACTGTGCGCTTTCTTTTCTTGAAAGGCAGCCCCAGCCTTGGAAAATTGCAAAATCTCCTACACAGCATATTAGACGACAAAACCTTCAGATACTGTGAGTCAAGTCTATTTTCATATCAGCTGACATTCATTACAAAGAAAACCTGCTTCATTAGACAGACAAACTAGGGAGATATAAAACTGTAATCCAAGGTCTTGTTTCTCTGAAGCTCACAACCAACTTCACCATTTGTCAATCTGTTGTCATAGATTTGGAAAAAAGCTGTTTCTTTCTTTCTTGTGCCTTCTCTTTTATATGTCTGATGGGCTACTGAGCACAGCCTGTTTTCAATTACAGACCCCAGTTAACCCCCACTCTGATTAATTGCTAGCAGGCAGCGCCATGCTTTGCTAAAATCAAAGAGATCTGACTTTCCTGAGGTATTTTCTTACACAAGCCAGCTCAACAACATAAGCAAACCACATCTGATGTGTGTTTAGAGGTCAGCCAGGAGAGGAGAGGAGATGAGGAGGATGGAGGATGAGAGAGACCTAAGCATTTCTTTATCACAGTACTAGCAGTCCAGAAGTCCAACTGTCCCTCTTAACACAAGCACGCCCCCCTGAATTATTCCCTCAGTCTCTCACACACTCCGACCACACTGGCCAAGTAGCCAAGCAGTAACACAGCGATTCATCATGTTGGAGAATACAGTCATTCAGGTCAGTGCTGGCCCGACTTCTGACTCCTAGTACTGACGAAACAGTTTAGTTCTGTTGTAAATCTCTCATCACTGGCCTTATATGAAAAGGTCTGAGGGCTAAATGTTACCGCACTTCTCATAAAGACCAGAATGCTGTGGAGAGAGTAGCTGAGCTCTATCGAAAGTGGTTTGAACATTATGTGAGTACGCTTCCAAACAATAATTACAGTACTTTTCCATTACGTATAAATCTGGCCTTTGAGATTAATCAAGTTACTCAAAGTCTCAGACAATTCAGACAAACTAGTTTGTGCACATGAAAAGTGAAAGAAGTAATTGTGTGAACAATGGGGGAAAAAAAGAGAACTTGACAGAGAAGTTCGAACCCTGCATACTTTCACAACACTGCACACCTGGCCAATCAGCGCGTAAAGGCACGATCGTCCGATTGCGTGTTTCGGAAAGAGTTTTAGACGCTTACGACAACAAAACACTTTGTTCAGTGCATACCGAGGCCTTTCAGCCAGGGCCAGTCCCATTGATGATTCATGCATGTATGACCAAGAAAAATGATTGAAAATGTCTGTAGACTTTGAAGTGATTTAAATTCATCCAGAAACAACAAGCAGTTATTTCAATGACATTAACTCTTAAATCAATGCCGCTCACATTGGTAAACCACTGCAATGTTTTAATTGCTCTAACAAGCTCTAAGTGTTAGTTGCGGCTTTGTTTTTTGTTTGATAATTATCATTTTAAAGTTTGTTTCCTGGCAGATGCAGAAACATGCACCCAACTAGTGCATAAAACACTCTCGTGATTGACACTTCGATTAGCCAGTGAGAAATGAGCCTTCAATATCTCTCAAAACAGCATGTCTGCCTGTGTGGCTCAGACTTCCTGTTTCAGACTCGACAGCCTCACTTTGTCTCACCATGACATTCTGGAGATGAAACAGCCAAAGAACTGCTGAGCCAGGGCCTGGGCGAGGCAGCGACGTGTCAACGGGGTCTGGTCTATGATCATAGAACTGTGGAGCAGGTTGGTACTGAAAAACAGAGCCAAGACATGAAGTTGAGACAGGGTTAGATTAATACAGTAAATGAATACAGAATAATTACAATGTGCAACAATGACAGGTTGCTGTAAATTATCCTCAAAGAAAGAAGAATGTCTTGCACACACAAAAACATGTTTGCACAAACACGTAGGTGGGGACATGCTTACCTGAAGATGCTCATGGAAGCATAGGTGGACACTTGTACATATGCCTCGTCCACAAACACAGTCTTGAAGCAGGAATATGGGTAGCGGCATGTCAGGATCTCCTCATAGAACTCAAAAATCTCATGTAGGTAAGACATGGAGTGTTTGAGCAGTGGCAGCAGCTGTGGCAGGCAGAAATGGGTCACCTGGAAGGGGGCAGGACAAAGTACAATGTTAAGAGTTATTTATTCAGCATATTTCAAAATGTAAAAAGTGAAACATCTCCATAGAAAGTGTTAAAAGTTCAAACCAAAGGATATTCCATTTACAAAACTGTTAAAAGTTATCCCTCTGGTGCACAGCGGTAATACTAATGTCTGTTGTATTATGTCCAATTTAATGGCAGTTACCATAACAGAATACCAAGGATGTCCACTTTGTATTTCTTTACTGCAAATACTACTATTACACAAGCAAAGTGTCCATACACAACTTCTTTCCTCATTGACATTATAAAATAAAAGTTGTTTGAAATAAAGTGTTTGGTTGAGTTATTAAGGTTATTTTACTACCACTATTTATAGTTATAGGTATATATATATAGTTTTATCATTTTGAAGCACCCTCGGTCGAGAAGGAAACCTGAACTTCAATACTGCAATCTTGTGTTTAGGGACCTCTAGTGTTCATTAGTAGAAAATACAAGATAATACAATACAAAATATTACTACATTACCGCAGATATGTTAAATTATCTTATTATTATCTGTGTAAATGTTTTACTATCATTAATATTGTCATTATTATCAAAGCTGTCACACACTGTTGGTCACTTATGAAACTCCTTTTGTATTTCTGGTTTAAAGAAACTGCTGCCTGAATTGTGGGTTCTCCAGTCACAGTAGAAGTGGAAAACTAACCCTCACTTTGGGGTTGCAACTGACAATTGTATTCAGAATCAATTAATATCCTACAAAATGTCAAACAATTGTGGAAATTGCACATAAAATATTCCCAGAACCAAACGATTTGTTTTGCTAGCCTAAAGCAGTAATAAAAAACACAGAAAAGAAGCAATTCCTCACCTTTGAGAAGCTGAAACCAGATAATTTATTGAATATATGCTTATTTAGTAACTTACATTGATTGAATAGATTTTTAACATTTGTCTATTATTTTTCTGTTGATCAATTAATCAAATAAATAATAATACTGTGTTCCTGTGTTAACTGTTCAGTTATCTCTTGCTAGATTCTAAATATAATAAAAATAAAAACATTTTAAAGTATTTTTATATCAAAATCCGCCTCTTTCAGTAAAACAAACATATTTCTGATGATTCATCTTGAACTTGGCTAAATAAATGTATCCAATCACATGTGGTTTGGGGTGACAAACCTCGTATAAAAAGCACTTGACCACCACTGGTCACTACAAACCCACCTCATGCATGTAGGGATCCACAAGGATTTCAAAGGGCCCCACAGCCAGGGAGATGTTGGGGGCCGCAGTGGGGATGGGAAGGACATAGTGGAAAGTCTTCTTCCTCATGTCGTGGGTGTAGATGGTCTCCACCAGATCGCCACAGGACACCGCCACCATGGACGCATCCACGGTGAACTCCAGCTTCCACGTGCACAGCTCTGAATAGGAGTCTACACATGGGAACCAGAACCTGGGGGAGGAGACACTCTGATGAGCTTTGAGCACATGCACATAAATGAACAAACAAACTACTGCCATCATGGGCTTTAATGTGTGTGCCAAGTGTGAGCATAGGAAATGTCCAGAGAGCAAAGGATCGAAGCTATTTAAATTATATGAAGAGAAGGTTTAAGAGTTGTAACATGATAACAGATAGAAGTAGGAGGCTTTACTACAATGTACTGTGTACTGTAACGTGTTTTATTTTAGTCTTTGAGGATTTAATGCATTGTTGGACTTCCAGACTACTTGAGTATAGTATATACTTTAATGTTTTCAGTTGTATACTCTGCAGTGCTTTGTGCCTGGACTGCTTTAATGACGCATCATTCTTTTTGAAAGTTTGTGACATGTTGTGACAGTGATGAGGGGCTAATCTATCGACGCATATATTACATGTTCATACTCATGTAGCTTTTCAGAGTAACCGAATATATGTAACAGGCAGATTCATCTGGTCTGAAAGCAGTCTTTTGTTTTTACTGTCTCTTGCTGTGGGCTGAGATTGGCCCATATCTAACAATCTGATTTAATTTAGGCAAATAGGGGCTGAATTTATTGGGATGGGATATTCTTGTTAGTTGCAGCTCCACTTTGTGACAGACAGCTGAGATGTATAATGTCACAAGAAAAATCTTGCAAAGTGTAGCTTTAACGGCATGCCGGGAAATGGACGAATGGTTTAATCGTCCATTTCATGTATTCTAACTGGCATTGTAGAATTGAAGAAAATGCTGTTATTTGACTCAACTACTGCACATTAGGGTTAGTCAATATTTCTAGACCTGGTGGAGTTCTGGTATCCAAAGGAGAACACGTGAGCTGCTCTCTCCGCCATGCTGCCTTCCACCTCAGGAACAACAAAGTGGAGACCTCCTTTTGGCTGGTCCAGGGAAAATTCTATGTACACTTTTAAAACTTTCAAATCTGGAGACACAAAAACACAGAAACATTGGTGTGTATCAGTCTTACAGTTTCACTTCTCTCAATAATCCAAGAGTACAAAACTTTTCACACGCTTGAACCCATGGGACCATATCAATTAAAGATATCAGGCGAGGAATTTGATTTGATTATGTTTGTCTTGGGTTGGCAAAACTGAACAATTCTGAATACTCTGCATTTTACATAGTAAATGCTCCATATGAACTCTGTGTGCCTTTTTAATTTGTTAGTGACCTTTATGCCATTATCTTACCGTCTCCCTGTTTCCAGAGTTCAGAGGGAACTTTGATGACCAGCTCCCCATGTCCTGCATCAGGGTCCACAGCACTCACTGCTGCTGTGTAGGCACTGGAGAAATAGTTGAGGTTCCTCCTACGTAGATACAAAGGAAAGATTGACACACGAAATGACAATATTTCCACCATACAGTTCTTCTTAAAGCAGACAGACAATGATATTGATAATAATATACCCTGCCCTTGTGAAATCATAGACAGCTACAGGAGTCTAAATGACAAATAAAAGTATATTCTCCATACTGCATCAACCAACCAAATGTATTTCCATTTTTTTCCAAGCTAACCTGGTAACCAGGATATGTAGAATATTACTTTAAGCAGGTTTTTGTCTTTTGACACAACTGTACTAAAACTGTACTGTTATTCAAGAATAGATATTTTAAATTAATTTGGTGCCCGTGCTTCATTTGGGATTGGGGCCTTGGAGCTGATGAGAACTATAAAGGGAGTTATTTTGGTGCTTTAAATCAGCAAAAAACTAAACTGTTCATTGTCTTAGTCAATATTTTTTAGCTGATATATTTGGCCTTTCACACAACCATACAACTAGCTGATGTTTGCTAGTAAATACACAATATGGTGTTGATTTGACAGATCTAAAGCCACACAGCAGAATTTGGCTTGTAGATTAACAATTAAAAGCCTATGACACAAATGACGCGCTATGATTTCATAACTCCACATTACACTGGATGAAATGTTGTGCGACGATATACTCACTGCTTGGACTCATGGTGGCACACCTCCAGTGTGGGGTCATTGTAAATGAACGGGGCTTCAAGTTCATTGACTCGGACCCTGTAGATGCGGCACTGTTTACTGTTAAGCTTGATCCTGTTCAGGTTGACCACAGTGGGGAAAATGGTCAGCTCGACATAGCCCTGAGTGATGCAAAAGAGAGGAACAAGTTGGTGAAAACATACTACACTTGTCATCAGTAGCTGAAGTGATTTTCATTGCTGGGATTAGAACCTCGAGGTGAGCAGCTCAAGGGTTTGTTCACCCAAAAATGTCTGAAAGAAAGTCTTTCCACGTCCTTGTGACTTACATTTAACACATACTGTAAACCTGCATAACATTAATCAGCGTGAGTTCTCAGTGTTATAACTTTTTAATAACTTTTAATACAGTATGCAATTATTTTTAATACAGTTTGTAATAATCCCTGATTGAATCAGAATCAGAATGATATTTATTGCCACTTTGGTGCATTTTCTTAAACAATAGACATAAAAAGTATAAAATTTAGAATTATATGAAAATAGAAATATAAGAAAGATAAGCAAGTACTGCAAGTCAAGAAGTAAGTGTAAAATGGAAAATTTACAATAAAATATGAACACATATTTTAAATAGAAAATAGAGTAAAATAAGAATAACATGAAATATATAATAAATAATAATAATAAATAAATAATATGAAAACAGCTGTACAGATTTGAACAGATGTGCAAAAGTTTCAGTATGAAGTGTTGTAGTATTGCAATGTGCAATATGTTAATCAAAAGATGCATTAATACACAGCAATGGACCAGGAGTTTAGGATAGACTTAAAGTTAATATAAAGGTGTAGTGGGGGATGGGGGCGTCAGTGTTAATATGTAGTACAGTGAGTAGCAGTTATATCTCTTACTATCAACTGTAATATTACAAGTGGGGGAAGTAACCGGGCAGGATGCAACTTGCTTTAACATCATGGCTGTCTGAACCTCAGCAGGATGAGATGAGAGGAGACAGGAGAGTTTAATACTGCAGCTGCTGTACTCACAATGACAGACTTCCTCTGGAAGTTGATGTTGTTGATGCACACCGCCTGGTGGGTCGTAAAAGCAGCGACAGAACAACAGCGTGAATATGTGGTGAAGCCAAATCTGCACTGAACTGAACCAGACACTCATTCAATAAGCAGACATGTTTGTTTTTTATCCACATCTACTTGAAGTAACAGTTACTGACTTTAGGCTAAGGCTAACTGCTAATATTTCATGCAAACAAGGGCAAAATTATACAGAAATACTTATAATTTAAAGGGGCGCGGGCTCTCGAAGCCTTTATCCTTCTTCCTGTTCATCCTCGTCTCTTGTTGTTGTGTCTTGGCTGAAGTTTCAACATGTCATAACTTTGCTCCGGGATGTTTTCCTTCCCCGCAGCCGTGTTGAGCTAACGGCGCTCTGCTACACACAGACTCAGAGAGCCCATGTATTTGCCGGTCTGCAAAAAGTAATAAAAAAATAGAAATAAAAAAAGGAGCTTTATAAAAACAAAAAGCAGGTTTAACGAGAGTCGGAGTCAAATGCAGCAAGCAGCCCTGTAACGTTGCTCCGTAATGAGTGCTCTATCTTCCGGAGGCTGCTGCATACTGATCTACTGCGACCTCAGTGGATGTATCCATAAATATGAGTCGCTCATGACTTGCAGTCGGTGTTGTAAAGAAAATAATAAGTCCATGTAATTATTGCTGCGGTCGCTGCGGGTGTAATCCTCCAAATATACCCTCTCTGACCGGCCGCTCATCGCATTGTGACCACGGCTCCGGTGCGGTCAGCCATTTTGTTAGTAACCTTTGACCTCCCGCGTAAAAATGACAAAAAATATTTGTTTTTTTAAATCAAAAGCAAATCACCAAAATGTACGACACACACATTACAGACAATATATTGTGGTTTCTAAAAGAAATACAGGTGAATCTAATTTGTATATATTTAAAAAAAAATACACACCTCCGTGACGTGTCCTTGCTGCGTCAGAGAGGGGCGTGCCTGCTCGTACGTGCGCGAGCATCGCGGGAGCGCGCACCGGTTAAAAGTCTAAAAAGACGATATAGATAAATAGATAAATGATATACAAATTAAAAATAAAAAAAAAGCTAGGAAGAATAGATTCAATGCTGCTTAAAATTAGCCTAATTCTCCAAACCTCTGGAATTTACTGGAGAGAGATAATCTTCATCATCTTCATCTTCTTCAACAGATAGTCCTCATTTAGTGTTTTGATGGTGGTGGTGGAGAGTGCTGTCCACACACTGGTCAAGCAATCTCCTAAGTGTTCAACAAGGTGAGTATTGTTGACTCTGAAGGCCACAGCATACCAACAACATGTAAAAAGAGATCAGGAGATCATCTCTGTGCACTACATTCCCTATCTGACGGACAGAACTGTACAATAATGTGCAGTCAAAATGGCTGTCAGTGTTCATACCAGAATCAAGGGAGCTGACACCATGAGAAAACATGTGTACATCAAATACATAGGCAGCTGATACGTTTCAGTAAATTCCTATTCTTGAAACACTAAAATGAAAAAGGAAAATTCAGAGCTTCAGTTTAAATCGCATAGTAGTGCAATAGGTAAGATGCCTCACTATTGTGACGGTGCTCATTTTGCCAGGCATGAATTGTACAAAACACATCCCAGTGCTCCAGATATTCAGCCATACCACACAGATGTGGTGTCTCACACAAAACTTGCCTTTTATTTTGGGGGACATTGTGAATTCAGCAAGCCTGCATCTGTTAATTTTGTTATGAGAGATATGCAGCGTTATATTTGCATTACAGAAACATCGTCCCTAAACACCACTTCAAGACACATTATCCAAGTATTTTAAAGAAAAATAAATTATACAGTAAAAAGAAACATATTACAATCCGTGTTTGTCTCATCATCAAGTAGGCTAAATCACTTTGGCTACTACAATATGTTGACCAAACCCATACACTTCAATAGCAACATGAGAGAAGGGACTCAAAAAGCCAGTACTGGTGGAGCAGCTTGGTCATCATCAGCCCATCTATAAGGTTGTCTTAGATTAAAGACAATTCACAATTCAAACATATTTTTACCACATGACCCAGCCACCCACAGTACTGTCCAGTACTGCCACCATGTGGACACAGAACATGTAGCCAAACTACAGAGTCAACAACCATTTACCACATGACCAACTGTATGGATTTCTCCTGCTTTACACTCAGGTCTCTCTTGCAAAATAAACCTTGATTTCACTCACTGAGATTGATTAAATAAAGGCTGTATAACAAATGACTGTGCCCTAATCAGTACTGCTGCCAAGTGGACACACAAAGAAAATGTTGCCAAACTAAAAAACACTGTGGAAGCGTCTTTGCCCTTGATCAGTTTCTCATCCCATGAGAAAAATAATTTTGTAATCACTGTGTTGTTCATAAGAACCTGAACTGATTAGCTGCTGGGCTGTGACACAGCACGGGAGAAAGTAAATCAAGGTGAAAAACAAGAGTATGAACATTTTGGGGGAGTTAATAGAGACTAAGATATGACTGGAGAAGTAAAAACAGGTTGAAATATGCTTGATACAGTCGGATCAGGAGAATAGGGAGTCAAGCAGTATAAAAAGAGATGGTTAAAAGAGTACAGGTACATAGGAGACTCTAAAACTGTCAAAAGAATCAGAGCCTTCAGTTGATTTAAAAGTAAAACAGGAGATATTAAGTTATGCTACTTGTAATAAAGATTAGTACTGCTAATAATACTAAACTGATAATAGAAATGTATTATTGTATATTTATTGACTCAGTAGTGATGAAGTGTGATAAGTGGTTTATAGCAGTGGAAGTAATTGGATTAAATTAGATTAGATTAGATTCAACTTTGTTGTCTACTGTACTGAGTACTGAGACAACAAAAAGTCTCAAGGTGTAAGAGTTGTGATGTAGCCTAAATAAAATCTTATCAGCAGTATAGCAGTAGGAATAGTATAATATCAGTGGTAGTCAGAGTAACTATCTTACATTTTACAACAAAAGTCCAAGTCTTGCGTGCGTAAAAAACCACAGCGGATCAGATTTTGTTTCGTAAATGTAAAATCTTTAGCTTAAAGCTTATCAATAAAATCAATAAAAAAAATGTAAAACAAATAAATAAATAAATATGTCCAGCTTACAGTTTGAAAATTCAAACCAAAACAGTTCCGGGATGAGTTGTTATTTTTTAAAGCAGGAGAGAATGTTTGGTTTCAAGATCAAAGCCGAACACTGAGACACTGAGTTCTACATACAGGCAACTTCATGCTCCAGCTGTGACGGACCACATGTGACAGAGAGAGCTTATTAAGGTTACACTCATTTAATTGGAAAAAATTTAACTTTCAGAGATGGCGCCGACAATAAAACATGAGGAAGGAGATTTTCCGATAAAAGAATGCGAAGTAATGTCTGGAAAATCAAGCAAGTACCAGATAGAGGAGTTCTTGGGAGAGGGGACTTTTGGGAAGGTGGCCCGGTGCGTGAATTTAGACACCAAGGAGAAGATAGCCGTGAAGATTGTGCGGAAGAACTTGACCTGGTCTGGCAAATCTGAGGCGACCACGCTTCAGAAACTGCGGGCACTTGACCTAGACAAGAACAACTTGGTCATGTTTACTGAGCATTTTAGTCACAGAGGACACTTTTGTTTGGCATTTGAAATTCTTGATATAAGTCTCTATGACTTCATGAAAGAGAGGCACTTCAAGCCACTGTGTTTGTCTGAGATTAGAGTAATCACACAACAGATGCTGGTGGCTCTGAAGGCCCTCAAGAGCATGGGTCTGGCACATGCAGACATTAAGCCAGACAATGTAATGCTAGTTAATCATCAGTTGCAGCCCTTCAAGCTGAAACTGATTGATTTTGGTTTGACTGGACCAGTGTGCATGATGTTTCGCGGCACCACCATACAGGCCATCGGTTACAGGGCCCCAGAGGTACTCTTGGGCCTCCCACTGAATGAGGCTTTAGATATGTGGTCTCTTGGCTGCGTTATGGCCTTCATGTACCTTGGCCAGGAATTGTATCCAACACAATGCAAATACGATGTCATGCGAATCATCGTGCAGATGCACGGTAAGCCCGCTGATCACCTGCTGAACTATGGGATTAGTACCAAGGACTATTTCAGCAAGGACCAAGACTCCCCTAATCCTTCATGGAGGTTCAATACACGAGCTGAATACAAGTGCGCAACAGGCACCATGACCAAACGCTGTAAGGGCATTTTTGACACATTTAGGAGTCTTGATGACATCGTGAAGACTCGCCCAGAAGTAATAGATACCACTGAGATAGAGGACACAATGGTCTTTTTGAGCCTCCTCAAACGGATGCTGCATTTGGATCCTGAAAGAAGAATCAACCCCAGTGAAAGTTTAGAGCATTGTTTCATCACAATGAAACACTTTCCTAGTGACATTAACAACGATTATGTGACATCAGCCCGTTTGACTAATGACGCTGCTGGCCCAAATAACAGAACCCAAGCCACAGCTGACGGAACCTCTGCCGGCAATAATAATGGACCACCAGCCAAAACTGGCCTAAATGACACCACCGATGCTGGCCCAAATGACCAAACCCCCGCTGGCCCAAATGACCAAACCCCCACTGGCCCAAATGACCAAACCCCCGCTGGCCCAAATGACCAAACCCCCGTTGGCCCAAATGACCAAACCCCCACTGGCCCAAATGACCAAACCCCCACTGGCCCAAATGACCAAACCCTAGACAAAGCTGCCTTAGATGACACCACCGATGCTTGCTCAAATGACCAAATCCTCGCTGGCCCAAATGACCAATCCCCCGCCAAAGCTGCCTTAGATGACACCACCGCTGCTGGGGCCGATAAGAAACCACCTGGAAAAATCGAGGCAGTTTCAGATGTGGTCAGCTATAGCAGTGAGGATGAAACCACATGTTTTATCGAAATCAAAACAAGAAAAAAGTGGTTTAAGAGGATCCGCAGATTCTTCAGCGTGTTCAAGTCTGTAGGTTGCTGCAAAGACATTTGAGTGAAGACACATCAGGGGTGGCACGGCGGTGCAGTTGGTAGCACTGACACCACACAGCGAGAAGGTTCTAGGTTCAAACCTACTTTTCTGTGTAGAGTTTACATGTTCTCTCCGTGCCTGCATGGGTTTACTCCGGGTTCTCCGGTTTCCTCCCACCATCCACAGACACACAACTTAGGTTAATTGACAACCTTCAATTGGCCATAGGTGACTATGGATCAAATAAAAAATGTGTAAAATTAAAAAAATGTTTTGTCAGTAATACTGAAATTAATTATTTAGTTGAAATCATTAAATGTAAAGCCAAGTCTCTATTTGGTTAGATACTGTGGTTTGCACCCCATCTCTTATCCTCACTTCATTCACTTATCATTGGGGTGTTGAGACAAATGGCTATTTCCCTTTCCATATAGATTACTGTGTGCAAACTCTTTGAACTACTTATCCGGGAAGATAGCCTTTTCAGAAGCTTTACAAGGATACAAGGTTACTTTATTGTCATATTACAACACATGATTGTACAACAAGGTGCAGTTATAGTCCCATTTTACTACTGCAGAAAAATAATTCATAATTCTGTTATTTATGGCGGCATGTGGAGGGTGAGTTGAGGAGTTTTATAGCCTGAGGAAAGAAGTTGCTCTGTAGTCTGGTGGTACGACAGCAGAGTGAACAGGCTGTTGCTGCGGTGGGTTTGGTCTTTTAATATCCTTTTGGGCTCTGCAGGTACCTCAACTCACCGATATCACCGATGCTCCTTAGATGGATAATAATGATGTACCAGGCGGGTTTAAACACCCGCTGCAGAGCCCTCCTGTCCTGGCCCGTGTACATCCCATGCCAAATTGTGAAGTTTCCAGTCAGAATGCTTTCTATTGCTCCTCTGTAAAAGTTGACAAGAATTTGGTAGGAAAAGTTTGCTTTCCCCCAATGCAAACGGATTACATTGTCATAGTTGTTGAGATTATCCAAATGGGCCGCTGGAAGATTGAATCAGATTGTTTTGTTAAATAGCCTGTCCAGGATTTCCTGAGCTCTCTTCCCCTTTTGTTGTCATTGAGACCTCTTGATTAAGTCCACAACCTCATTTGATCCAATCCAAAATTTATGGGAGAATCCGAAATGATTGATTTTTGCATTATTAAGGTCACTGCAACTAAATCTACAGCTGTATTTATTCAATTTAAATGTTTTAACTAATCATCACCAGCTGAGGCGCTGTTAGTCTTTACTTTCCAACAAAACATTGTTCCAGCTGTTTTTTAGTTATTTGTCTGTTTATTTAATTTTTTGGCTACTTCTTTTTCCTTTCATATTCCTGTTATAAATCTTTATGTAAAATACAAAGTCCACAACATCCATGAAGGTGGAATAGTGCACGCAGGCACACACATACACACACACACATGCTCACATGCACACATTTCCAGCTGCCAGCTAAGGGCTTTGGTTTTCTGACCCCCTGTAAGTTTTATTTTCATGTGAGTGTGACAAATTCCCTGGATCTTGTCCTGTCTCACACTGGGACACGCAGAAAGAGACCGGAAGTTTTTACCAAGGACAATTTATCCAATGAACATGAAGAGTTGATGGGATTAAATATTTCCAGACAAACCTGTTTTAGGGTAATAATCTAATATAGCCGCATGTCAGATAAGAATGCCTACAAGAAGCTCAGCGCTAAGTTCAGCACAATGGGACGCCTGCCTAATATGGAACAAGAAAAGCCGCTCTACTTTTGTGTAATTGGGGGTTTGCTTGGAGATTCCAAAACACAAACAACAGGAATTTGTTCATTTCATCACGCTGCGTTTGTTCCTGCTGAACCCTGGTGTGCATTCTTGGAGCCGGTTCAATAGATTGAGTGTAATTCTTGTGCCTGTCAGCAAGAAAAATTTAATTTGTCAGCTGTCTTGGCGGCGTCTCAGGAAATGTTTGACTGCGTGACCCCGGGGCCCAGTAGGAGTGTGATATGAAGGGAGCGTATATAAATGTCCAAGCAACAACACGGGGCCGCAGTCCGCCTGCCTGAGGAGACTGACACACACACCTCCAGCAGAGAAAAGGTAAGACCAAAGGCCATCCACTGGCTGTAGCTGTACTTTGAAAACATCTACAGGTGAGTGGGATACTGTACTGTAAGATGATGTGTGTTTCTGGGAATTACAAGGTTTTAAAGACCCGAGGAGGAGTTTACATTTTGTTATTACACATAAATTACAGGTGGTGGGCTTTGAAGGTTGATTTCTTTTTTTTGTAGACCGCATAAATATCCTTAAATATAGGATGGCATATTATGGCCATTGTAGATAAAATAAAAACACAAATACGGAGCCGTGGGAGGGGGGTAATATTCCCCGAATTTCTGAGATTAAACTCCTAAATTTGCCAGAAAAAACTCACTGATGTGCTCAACTGTGTCTGCTTTAAACAAAATTATAGAATTTAATTCAGAATCAGGATCTATTTACACATAAAATTACATAAAATAAAAATACAAATAAGCAAAAACAAGAACAACAAAGCACTACAAAGGTTAAGAAAAAACACTATGCACTATGTACAGATATAAATATAAAAATATAGTATATATAAGTACATATACAGCCTACATAAAATAACAATAATGAAATTGTAAACAAAAAGAGTGCAAAGATGCTGGAATAAATATGGAAAGATTAATGCAACAGGTTAAATGGTATATAAGGTATATTAATGTATATTACAGAATATACAGCGTTCTCAGATTTATATTGACAATGATGGAGCCTGGGAACGAATCTGCGAGCTCGTGTTTTATTAGCTCTGGCAGATACCTCTGGCCCATGGATGTATAAAGAATCTCTTGTCGCTCTGATTGGTCTGTTGATAATGCAATCAGGTTAGCAACGATGAAGACTGTAATTTAAATGTAATTTAGAATATATAGGCACAATGGGTGGTTAGTGTTCCAGGTTCCTGACACCTCAGGACTGATGTTAACTGTTCATCAGAGTTGTATCGTTCCTGTGTGGGGTTGGCTTTCAGACAGCATTTAGGCTACAGAGTTGAGGAGATTAGTCAATTAAATGTTAAGTTAAATCAGTTGATCAGCAGAAGAAAAAAAGAGGAATTGCTTTTCTTTTTCGTAAATCATTTAAAACTGAATATCTTTGGGTTTGAGATTGTTGGTGAAACAAAAATAAAAATGACATTTTAAGACTTCACTTTGGACCAAGAGAATGCAATCTGCAATGCAAATTTCTTTGACATTTTATAGACCAAGGATTAATTTAATAAAAAATTACCCGATGAATCAATAACAAAAATAAGTTCCAGCACTAATTTAGGCCATTGTGTAGGGAGATCACTTTATATAGAAGTTAGAGAAATAAACTTGAATGGGTAAATGAGACAAAATTAGAAAATGTATTTGATAGTCATTCTTTGGGTGGTTGGTGTTGGGCTGAGGGAATCTGGACTCAGGTACTTAATGTTTCTAAAACACGGTCTAAAGCTCTGGACGCGTTTCCTGTACTTCTGTGTAGTCACATATACTCTGATGAAGTGATGACCTTTGATAAAGCCATCTGCAGGATCAATGATTCAATTTCTGATCTCCCAACAGATGAATCTTCCAGTTCTGCCCTCCATCCTGCTGGTCATTTCTACTGTCCATGCTTTCCAGTATACACAGCTGGTGCAGTACATTGACAGCCATCAAGAGGAATATGTGGAGGTACAATATATTCTATATTCTTCTTTTTCTTCTTTTAGCAAAATATTTAAGTCCAAGCCCTAGAGATGCTGAAAATGAGTTGTTTTTATTAGGATTAGAAAAATCTACACCAAACACATTGAAAGACATATGGAGCAAATAAATATGATGTAAAACCTCTTCAGTACTGACTTAAGAAAGTAATGCTGATTGCATGGATATCAAACATTTTTAAGTAAGCCAATAACTAAATAGAAATGAGTCTTTGATTCAGATGAATCTATTGCGCGATTACGCTATAATCATTGATTTGCTGTTTATTCTTATATGATGTATCTTATATATTGATGTACTGATTGCATCTTTTAATGTTGTTGACCATTTGCTCTCAAGTAACTTTCCACTGTTCATGCATGTGCCCTTCTGACCTTACACACACATAGATGCATGCACACATTTAACCACAGAAAGGATCTGAAAGTGTCTGTCTCTTCAGACATCTTTCACTCGTGGGCTAGGAGACACTTCCTCTTCCAGTCTGCCAGACAGTTTCTCTGTCTGGTCACGTACACCACTCACACATAGGTAGAAATACATCTTGTTTCCTACATTGCTTTGTCAGTCAGTCTGAACACTGTTCTGGCCCACCCTTGCAACAGTGTGACTCTGTATTGCTCATAAACCTTTATTAAACCATTTCAAAGACATTATTTGTCTCTGCTGTTTCTTCTCACCAGTAAAGCTGTTTTTTCCTGCCACCACACATGGTGATGTTGGCTAACTCTGAATTCTTGACAGTTATTAAGTCACTCCAAGCTGTGGGTGAAAAACGAGCTGTAACTACTATTTGAATATTTTCTTCAACCAGCACCAACAATAAAACACAACAGAATTCCCTCCGTTACATCAGACTGTCCCCTGCACATTATCAGTAGGTGCAGTTGATCCTAAAATGCCCCCGAAGCAGACCAGCATGAATAGGCACTTTAAATGTTACACAGCTACAATAATATCATTAGTATTGTATTTTATAGAGAAATAATACTGAAACTACCAGAGTGATAACCTTTAACTGTCCAAAAATAATGAGGAATCCAACATTATACATTTGTATAGTTTATACAAATTGTATGTAGTGTGTATTGTAAAGATTTAAAGTATACCTAAAGAATTTAGGTAAAGTAAGTGTAAATAGGTTAAAATGGTTTTAATTTTGAAATGCTAATCATTTTTATTTGAAAATAAAACCTATTTTGCTGCTGTCCCTACAAAGTTATAATAAGAAAGATAAGAAGAAAACTGGATGGACACTATTGTTATTTACAGTGATAAACAGAACCAGATCTTCCTCCTTACAACATTTCATTAATATATCTTTCATAGATATGTCTTTATAATATAAGTCTTAAGACATTCCACAAATTCACTTTGCCTCTAGATATTGCCTTGACGGTTGCAAACCCTCGACACTCTTCCACATAATGTTAAATGCATTACACCAGAATTTTGATCGTTTGTAACTGAACCTTATCTTAATGATTTTCCAACAGGGAGAATAATTTCTTAAATGTTTCACACATGAGTCATCAGCGTTTGTGAATACATTTAATATCTCCACTGCTCAGGAAAACAAAGTATTTTCTTGTTTCTTTCTTGTTTTTACCTTAAACTCCTTGATTAAAAATGAACCGAGAGCACACTGTGGTCATTGGACACTAGTAGAGCGCAGCAGCAGTACTGTGGTTTAGTTTACAAGATGGATGGATTAAGTTCTTTGCTGATGTTTTGAATGTGTGTGTGTTTTTTAGGCTCTGCGGGACTGGGTTGCCATTGAAAGCGACTCCAGCAACGTCTTGAAGAGACCAGACCTGCACCGCATGATGGAGGTGGTGGCTCAGAAGCTGAGGCTGATGGGAGGGACTGTAGAGCTGGTGGACATCGGAGAACAAGAAGTCAGTGACGGAGCCGTCTCTCCCGGCATAAATGCTGCAACACATGAGATATTAGAGCTTTGCATTTAGTCATCACCCTAATTGCTTAGTAAATATTCTGTATTTCAAACAGAGGAGGTGGCTCATCAGGGAGGGTAACAGTGGCAAACGAGCTGCTAACTTCAAAAAGGCAGCAGAACGGTCAGGACGAGCCCTACCTCCTCATTACTGACTGAGACACATCAAAGCTGCTTCCCAAACTCATTAAACATATAGTGTGCTTGAGGTCAGACTAGAGGTCAACAATCTCAGCGTCTCACCAGTAATTAGGACCAACATAGCTTGAACTGTTACTGCATTATATTGTCTGAGTGAATGGTAAAAACAATAGCAGATGATCCTTTGACATTAAACTATACTCTGTTTATTTTGTAAAAAACACTTCTCTGTACCTCTGCCTTCCTGTAAGATTATCGCTGATTTAAAGTTACGCACTCTGTATAATTGGTATTCCTTTGATATTTAAATGAAATACGCTCACAGATTGAGATTGTGCAAAGTGTGTATCTAATTCAGGTGGACTTTACTGTTGCAACACGTAAAAGCAAAAAAAAAAAACTATGTGTAACGCTGGAGCAGTTCATGCTGATGTTAACTGGCCTTTCATGTCTGCAGCTTCCTGACGGGCAGATGTTAGCGCTGCCTAAAGTGGTGACAGCTCAGTTTGGCAGCGACCAAAACAAATACACAGTGTGCGTCTACGGCCACGTGGACGTCCAGCCAGCGAAGCTAGAGGACGGCTGGGCGACAGATCCCTACAACCTGACTGACATCAATGGTAACCCGCCCTTTAAACTCTTCAGCTGCCATTACTGATTCACGCTGTGCGGCCAAGCATTGTTCAAACCCACAGAAATTAATTTTAATTTCCACTGGCTTCCAAAGTTTCCAATCGACTGGGTCGATTGGGTGAAATGTGTTTAAAATGGCGTACTGTGAACCCATACTCATATAATGGTTCTTGTGCCTGTAGGTAACCTATATGGAAGAGGAGCATCAGACAACAAGGCCCCAGTTTTAGCCTGGATCCATGCTGTGGAGGCTTACCAGGCCCTCAATATGGTTCGCAACACACCTGTTATATTTGATAGTTCTTCATGCAACAGAAGAATAAAATCTGATGTGCGGGGGGGAGGGGGCTGCAGCGGGACTGTGACCTCAAGTGGGACCAAAGGACAGATTACTGCACTTATTTGCAAATCATCTTTGGCTTGGAAACACTTGAAATATAAAGAGAGGAAACAGAGAGATGTGCCCCAGGCAAGGCAGACCTTAAAGATAACTCCACTTATTTGAGCAGACTGTTTAAAATACTCGACACATTTAGCGGGAACAAACTGCATACCCTCAGGCTAGTGAGAGAGCAGAGCTGTGCTTCAGCCAAAATAACTTGCAAAGTCACTGCTGTTTTTTGCAAAGTCACTGCAGCAGTCTGTTCCCACCATCCTCACTGCCACTTTGTGGAAGCAAAAAAAAAAAAGACACAGCTGAGAGTGTACATCAAAAGCCAGATGCTGGATGCATTAAGGGGAAACGAATTGTGCGGGTGTAGTCAGGACTAGTTTCACACGCAGCTAATGGCTCAGGATTTTAGAGACAGCAAAGCCTGTTGAAAACAACCATTACAATTTTAAAAAAAAGCATGTTTGTCATCCAAAAATAAACTGTTTTCCACATGAGATCTCCTCCAGCAGCTCATCCTCCACCCGGACCCCGTGCTGTCACTTACTGCCAAACAGATCTAATGGAGTCACACTGCTTTCCTTTCTGTCAACCAGGAGCTGCCAGTGAATGTGAAGTTTGTCATTGAGGGCATGGAGGAGACGGGCTCTAACGGCCTGGACGCCATGATCGTGGCCCAGAGAGACACCTTCTTCTCTGACGTGGACTACATCATCATCTCAGATTGCGGCTGGCTCAGCAGACGGCCCGCCCTCACCTACGGCACCAGAGGCAACTGCTACTTCTACGCAGAGGTTGTGCATGCATGCACACAGACACACAAATCCAAACTGGTTTCAAATAAGTCGCACTTAATTCTCCGCTCATGCACGCACTCTGCACCGGGGGGGTGTCACCGAGCTCATGGTAAAGGTTTCCTCTGGTGTGTTTGCAGGTTGAGGGGCCGAAACAGGACTTACACTCTGGTGTTTACGGAGGTTCTGTGATCGAACCAATGACTGACCTCATTGGCATTCTTGGTGAGTGTATTTATAGGTAACACACATTCATTCATTCATTCATTCATTCACACACAGGAAGATAAGACACTGAACCAAGATCAGTAGGGCCTCGGCAATATGCATAATGCCTGGCATATTTCTTGTTTAGGAACATGCCCCATTATTTCCCTACACAACAATGCCTCAGGAAGAGATAGTAAAGGAGCGCTCTGATTGTTTCATTTTGAATCATCGCATCATTTCAGTTGAAATGGTGCCCATCTCCAAAATAAACTGTCCTTTTAATGAAATAAACACAAACTAATTCAGACATTCCAGGTCTGTGAAATCTTGTATGATTGAATAAATTAATATTATGCAATTAATTATATTAATTTATTTAAATTTATTTGATTAATTATGATTAAATAGCCCTCTCATCTGTTACCTTTTTAAACCTTTATACAGAACAACTTAAACTAATCTGAATGTGAATGTTGCAATGTATTTCATAAATAAGATGCAGTGTAGGGAAGTTTAGCAGAGTTGTGGAGTGAGGAGAGAATCCCTCCTGCTCCTCACAATCTACAACCACATCAAATGTATTCTTCTGTAACTTCTCGCCTCAGACACACTGATCAGCCCCGGCGGTAAGATCCTGGTTCCTGGGATCAGGGAGGCTGTGGCTCCCCTCTCCGACGAGGAGTGGAAAATGTACCAGGACATCGAATTTGACTTTGAAAACTACAAGAGCAAGATCGGTGTCAGCCAGCTCATGTACACCAATAAGGTAGGAGTATGATCTTGAAAATGGGCGGAATAATCTACTTTGAGGTAAGGTGCACACAACAACATTGTACTTTTCCTGTAGGTGGACTTGTTGGCACACAGGTGGCGCTACCCCACTGTCTCCATCCATGGCATTGAGGGGGCCTTCTCTGACCCTGGAACAAAGACTGTCATCCCTGCTAAGGTTACTGCTAAGTTCTCCATTAGACAAGTTCCCAACATGGACCCTGCAATGGTCAAGAAACAGGTAAAACAGGATGTGAACACTGTGCTTTGAAAAATAGCCAAATGGTGTTTTTTTCTTTTTATAAGCTAAAAATTTCTTCCCATAAACTGCCTCTGCTCTTACCCTGTTGGTGCGGTGCTTTAGGTGACAGATTACCTTCACTCGGTGTTTGCCAAAAGGAAGAGTCCTAACAAGCTGAAAGTCACTATGGTGATCGGGGCCAAGCCTTGGCTGGCTGACACTCAGCATCCTCTCTATGAGGCTGGGAAGGCGGCTGTCAAAAGAGGTACAGAACGCATCCATCATGCCCCTGCATCAAAATCCTTTATAGCCTCATGTTAAGCTCAAGAAATTTATAAAATATACAAGTAGTAGTAGGAATACAAATGCTAGTAATACAGTATATTGTGTATTTTCTTGTGGGCCAATCTCAAACTTTCTCTGCGGTATATTCATGCTTTTCACATCAATCATGGAAAATATTCAAGTAAAGTACCAGTGCCTTATATTTGTACTTAAGTACTTGAGTGAATGTATTTAGTTGATCAGTATATACAGTATATACTAGATGTAGGCTGGTAAAAACTTTGCATTCAACTTTTCTTTCAAAATACAGAAAGTACAGCTACCAGTGTACTTACTAGAAACACCAGTGATTGATTATCTCTCAGTTTCAGCAGAGTTGAGACTTGGTTGCTGCATTATCGACCTGTTAACCTAATGTCAGCACTGTGAAAACAAGAGTTTGATTATTGCTTTGGCACCAGGGTGCCTGAGGAAGTTAGCTTCTATTTTATGGCTCTTACATTGCTTTATAATTCTTATTATATGCCTCTACTTTTAATTCTGTTTTTAATCCTTTGTAAAGTGCTTTGTTACTGTGTTTGAACACACAGTGTGTCTTGCTTAAGTGACACGTGATACATAATTCCTCCACATTTCTAGCTCTTTTGGTTGATGTCCATTACACCAATATAAAATGTCCTACCTTCTCCAGTTTTTAACACAGATCCTGATCTGATCCGTGAGGGCGGGACCATCCCTATTGCCAGAACCTTCCAGGATGTGACGGGCAAAAGCATCATCATGTTGCCCATCGGAGGCTTTGACGACGGGCTGCACTCCCAAAACGAGAAAATGAGCAGGTCTGACACTTACAGTTACCCGTGACTCCTTTCTTTGTATTTCATGTTACAGAAACCCTTAGTAGTTCATCTTTTCTATTGAGGTTATTGGAGCATTAAGATGAACACAAGATGCCGGAGAGAAGCTGGGACTTAATCAGAAGGAAAGAAGCAGGACTCCAGGGCTCTCTCAGTCCTATCCTCTCTTAATCATCCACATCCTCGGACTGAAATAATCCTTTAACCTGATATTCACCATATATAAAACAGATATGACAAAAAAAAGAAAAATAATAGGGATTCCATGAAAAAATGAATCAATTCAAAGGGGAAAAATGCCACAGAAATGATTCTAATTTAAGCTGAAACAACTGTCAATATTGAAACAAAAAGCAGAGCAGTGCAGATACATTTAAAAGGCTCATTCGATCGTACAGCCAGATAACACCACAAGGACAAATGCACAGAATCTGGAGAACGAACAGAACAGATGACTAAAAAGCTGTACAAGGTCACAATAGACTCCCTGATTATAAACTGGATGCTGTCAGACCTTAAAAGCAGAATTGAAGATATATTGGTCCAATCCCAAAGTGTTTTGTAAGTCTTACTGGAGGCAGCAGCAAAGGACAAAGAACAGGGACTAGATTCTTTTTCTGTTTTGGGTATTTTTAAGAAGGTGTAATGTCCGCAGTGTGTTGAAAGTGATTGTGAACGTAAAGGAGACTCACATGTTGTTCTATACATGCTTTTGTGACTGTGAGCGTCTCCATCAGAGCAACAGATTTTCCAAAACATTCACATTTTTGTGAGTAACAGTTCATACAGACCACATCTTTTTAACCTTTTCTCCCTTTCACTTCCTCCTCCCAGGTACAACTACATTGAGGGAACCAAGTTATTCATCGCCTACCTGAATGAAGTGTCCCAGATTAAGAAGACCAGTGTGTGATGTTTAATGGCATCCTTAAATGACCTGTTAAACCATTCCAGCTACAGTGAGCTCTCCCCGACACGAGCCTGGTTTTATATTTCCGCTGTGCCATTATCTTTCTTTCATCCATTTTTCTGTGTCTTGCCAAACTTTTATTTATCTGCACCTGAAACACCTCCTCCCTCTTTATTATTAAATAACGCCTTATTCTAACGCATGAATGAAGACAAAAAGAGGAGCTTGAAACAGCATCTATCTATCTATCTATCTATCCATCCATCATCCATTTATGCATCTACCTATCTATCTATCTATCTATCTATCTATCTATCCATCCATCATCCATTTATCCATCTACCTACCTATCTATCTATCTATCTATCTATCTATCTATTTATCTATCTATCTATTCTTTTGACATTGTGAGTGAATGTGATGGCATGTGTTACTAATTCTGATTGGTCGAAATGTTGCTGTTCTCGTCACTCACTTTTACATATGTGGCATATTTTTATGCTCCATATAATTTCAGTCAGTACTGTAAGTGTGTGTGCGTGTCATGTAGTAAAAACTGTACAATGCAACCATTGAGTGTTTTTTTTATTATGTAAAAAAAAAAAATGTGTCCAAATGCTTTTTAATGAACGTTAATAATGAGACAAACACACAGATATTGTTGCTTCAGTCATGGGACATTTATTAATCACTCACGCATTTACTGGACATGCTGTATAGGAACTCATTTCAGAGCCAAGACTGAAAATCTAGATGGACAGAGGCTGCACAGACAGATGTGCTGTCGCTGTATGTATGGACAGAATCCAGCCATTGTCTGATGTTGGAGCTCTCTACCAAAACAAAGTCCTATTCAGGGAAATGCACATGCTGATACTGAGTCTGAGAGTCAACATTGTTCAATGAGAATGTTAAAAAACATCTAAACCAGTAATTCAGTCTCAAATTTGGTTTCTCATACTGTAACACAAGAAAAAATGATTATAATTTCACTTGTTCGCATTGAAGTTTTCCTTTTATGTTTCAGAACCTTAGAGAGAATAAGACAAATGACTGCATTTTTTTATTTTTATTTAAAGATTACCTTTTGGCATTTTGACTTTATTTGAGAGCCGATGACACTGAGAGACAGAGAGGCGTATGACATGCAACAAAAGTCCCCAGCCAGAATCGAACCATGGACATCGTGGTTATGTGGAATGCACATTTATCATTACACTACAACAACTTGATTTTGTGACATTAACTAACCTTTGGATTTTAGATTTGTGCAATTGACTAAACTGCAAAAAACAAAAGTCTATTTCTGAGTTCTACAGATTTCAGAAAACACTATTTTATCTCCCTCTATTTATACGCAGTGCAGCACATAAACAATTTATAAGACTATAATGAAGTTGTGAGCAAATATAATGAGCATCTGTGACACTTGAGTCACGTCATTGGCATTTAAAAAAACGAAAATAAGCTTATTAGGACAAAAGATTTTTGCAGTGAAAATCCACAGTTCGTCCACAGCTTTGGACACAGTGATAATGTAAAGATACAGTATCCACTTCCATTTCCACCACATTTATTGAATCTACGCATATTTGCTATACTGTAATCTACAGTATTTCTTGTAGAAGAGCCACATATCCCAGCAGGAAGTGGTGGGGAGGAACCCTGGTGTTGTGAAGAAGCCGTGTCTGACACTTCAGCGGCCTGATTCACAACACCAGCTGACCCTCCCCACCCACACACACACTCACACACACTCACAGTACTGTGGTACAGCACAGAGGCAGTGTGAGGGCTGAAGTCTGGAGTTCATCTTCAGTGACTCAGTGACAGAAACAAGCCACCGCCAAGGCACTGCCCAGTGTTTACAGTTGCTTTATTGTTCTCAGGGGGCGGCAGACACAGCAGAGCCACGGAAGTAAATGGAGAACCCACAATCTGCCTTATTAGCATTAAAAAAAGCGGACTGAAAATACTCACCTCTACTCTGCAGTACTCTGCTACCCCTATACAACTGACTGCAGTGGTAGTGAAGGTGTTTAACAATGAGAAACACCGTGACTAGACAATGAGGCTAAACTGGGGCAGAGAGCAGCGTGGGTAAGGTTCACACTGTCTCCACTGGAGGGCAGTTTGAATACAGCAGGTTCCTTCTCCGCTCGCTCTGACGCCAAGCTGGTCTCACACCACGACCTGCGGGAAATAAGACAGAAACAGGACAATTAATTTAAAGCTGGAAGATTAGCTTTAAAGTAAATTTGAAAATTAGGGTTAAAAAAAAAAAAGCAGGGTTGGACTCATGCAGGGCCCTTACAAATCACGTGAAACTCAGTAACATAACTGTAAAGTGCTTGAATCATGCCGAACACACTAAGTGGTTATCTTTAGCAAACCTCTTACAAAAACTCAGTGTGACTGCACAGTGAGACAGTCCTCAGATGTAACAGTGCTCTATTTGGTTGCCTATTTATAAAGTGCTTTGGTATTGAGGACAGGGCCATGATGGAGCTGAGAATAACTTTGGTTTCACAGCGGCAAGCCTTAATCCACCTTGAAGCAGCCCGCTGTGTATGCAAACTGAAATCATGTCATGGTAAAGTGGGTTTACAGTAAAAGACCCTAAAGCAATGTTTCATTTCAGTGTGACATGTCGTTTTAGTGAACAGATTCACTAACAGGTCTGTGCACTGAACTGATCAATGGAGGCTTGTCTGTTGGGGTCAGGCTGGTATGATTCATGACCTGAATCAATGATATCAAATAGCCACAAGCAAAATAAATTAAATTAAAATTAAAGATAACAGTCTTTTCTGTTAGATAGATTACAGATAGACAACCACTACTATGTAACAGTGGTGGAGGATTGTTCAGATTCATTACTTAAGTACCAAGAACACAACATAAAAACATACAAAAAACTACATTTCAAGTAAAAGTCTTGAATCCAAAATGTTACATAAGTAACAGTATGTAGTAGGTATACTTAAAGTATCCAAAGAAAAAGTATTCATCATGCAAAATGGACCCTGTCCCTGTTATATTCTTATACATTATGTTACTGAATTATTACATCAGGGATTAAGGGCCTCGCTCAATTGGGCACCTCAGTGGTGGTAATGAGAGAAGGCAAGCGCTGTTTGTTCAGCCCTTTCCCCTCCCAGATCGATCCAGTCGGATCAGTTGCTCATCAAGCAGACACACAGCAACATTATCATTCATGTGGAGTTGTGTTTCTGACTACCTGATAAATGTAAGGCCAATATTCACTCTCCTGTTAGCTCTGTTTTGGTCTCCACCAACTCCTGAGGGAAATATCTGGCTAAATGCTCCACTGTGTTCACCAGCTAGTCTCCAGCTGTGTCAGTCTGGCTGTTTGGTGCCGAGCAGGTAGAGTACAGTGGGTTTATCAGAGCTTTTTCACTGAAAACAGCCGCCTGCTGCGACTGGAACAAGGGCGATGAAAGCATAGTTGCGGGTTGTAAAACCAAAACAATGAGCCATAGGCTCAAAGATTCTGCAGAGCTGAGGGAAAATGCAGAATCAGGTAATAATCGTCTATTGATTTGTCACTACAAACTACTACTAAACAACTCTGAGCAATACAAAAAAGAAAACAAAAACACTATAAAAACAGTTTCAGACTCTTCCCTTAATATTCTAATAGTGACATCATGCTGTTGTGTTTCTGTTGGCTCTGAAGCAAACCAACAGTGTCAATTAGTAAGATTTATGTCTAAAAACATGTCAAATATTTGTAGTTTGTGCGGCATGCTTCCTGCTCAGAGTCTGCCCATCTGTTTGTGCCTGTACCACTTGTGCTGCTGAGTTGTACCAGCGTTCACAATGTGCCACATCTCTTGTGAAATTGGGTTTTAATCTTTTAATCATTGGTTTGTCCTTTTGCCTAACCAATCCAGGACAGGTCAGGCCTTTACTAACTCCTCCACACTAATTCCCATCACACTCAACATAATATCTCAGCAATACATTTCTCCTAATCCCTTTTTATCAAGTTCACTGGCCTTTCTGGTTAATATAATTGCGACAAAGTCCACATAAGGGCTTTTGTGCCCAAAGAAAGTTCTTTTACGGTTTCAATTAAACAGCTGGGCTGGTCCAGCGGAAGCTCTCTGCTGAACACCAGTGTCCTTCAGACAAATAATGTCACTGCGCATAATGGACAGAAACACTTCAGCGAGGAAGAAGAAATAAAGGTGCAAAATGTGGAGTAAAAAAACATAAAACCCCTTCCAGTCGCTCGCCTCAAAATTTAGCTCATTTCGGAGCCAAAGGTTTTGGAGTTTTTTTTTTTTTTTCCTGGGGAAGGAGCACAAAGATTTAAGTAACAATCAGTACCAGCCTGAGGGATTATGAGCTGGAGCAGGCGGTGTGTGTGTGTGTGTGTGTGTGAATGGAAACAGAGAAAGAGGCTCAGTTAAAGTCAGTTATTTGAAGAATTGCATTACAGTTTCAGTAAAGGTGAACGCAGTCAAGAAATTGAGCTTGAAGCTTTTGGGCAGTGGTTTATTTAAAGGCTTCCATTGATTTCCATTCTGTCTGATGCTTTAACAAGTCTGGAAATTGTTTTTGCTTATTTTTTTATTTTATTTTTGGTCAGCAAGGTTTGTCCTTGTCTCCAGCTCCTCATGTTAAATCTGCTGAGATCTGGTTTGTGTATATTTACAGCAAAGCTTGCACATTATGTTCATTTCAGTTTGGAAGTCTGACTGAATGCCTCCATCACCTGCAGGAAGAAACTCTCAGAGAGGCCCTCGCCCGGCCTTCCTCACAGCTCATCCATCCTAGAATATCCCACCACATTACTCCAGACCTCCGGTGTCTCCCTCCATTTCCTCTAAATGTCAGAATTAATCTTAAGGTTTTTCCTCCTGGTCTACACATCTCTCAGTAGCCTCAACATGCTGGACCTGTGAGTCAGGTGGATCTCTGCGCTCACCTGGATGAAGTCTTGATGCAGCCCAACCCCTTCATATGATAAATCACTGTGCAGTGTTTTGGTGTCTGCGAAACGTTTAAATATATGGATTTATAACTGGACTTCCTGGATCATATTTTATTTTCTCACCTGTACTGAAGCACAATGCCACAGCCCCCCTTTACCGAGTCTTTTAGCTGCTCAACCCATTTAACCGTAGACTATTTGCCAGAATTATGAGCATTATCAAACCTTAACCTAGTTATAATCTTGTAAAAATGTCCTTGTTTGGCAACAATCAGTCAGATGTATTGAAATGCTGAGAGCAGGAAGCAGTTTGGATGAAGGATTGTATATTCCATTTGTTACTTTGGCCTTCTAATTTAGATTTATTTGTTCTGCCTCATGGAAACTGAGTTTTTGTTTTTTTTTATAGAAAAGTACTTATAAAACTTTGCATCAAATAGCGAAGGCAAACAGTGCGTACCGCATTTTGGAAACGCAGCGAACTGTTAAATCTGATATTTTTCCTCCAATCCCACAGTATCCAATCAAAGACCAAGACTGATTATAGTCCTTTCAAATTAACTGTATTTAAATGCATTCTGTATTTAGAAATCTAATGTAAGTTTTTACAGATTATCTATGAATTCATTAAACTCCTTCTTGGTCCCTGACACCTGCAGGACCAATCTCATCCAGTCTCCCTGAGTCTGATGTGTCAAACCCAGCTGTCTGTCTGCCTGCCTGTCTGCCTGTCTGCCTGCCTGCCTGTCTGTCTGTCTGTCTGTCTGTCTGCCTGTCTGTCTGTCTGCCTGTCTGCCTGCCTGTCTGTCTGTCTGTCTGCCTGCCTGTCTGTCTGTCTGCCTGTCTGCCTGCCTGTCTGCCTGTCTGCCTGCCTGCCTGTCTGTCTGTCTGTCTGTCTGTCTGCCTGTCTGTCTGTCTGTCTGCCTGCCTGTCTGTCTGTCTGTCTGTCTGCCTGTCTCTCTGACAGCTGGTTCCATTCATCATCGTTTTGCTGAGCAGACACCTTTGGAACGACGACTCTCCCTGAAACAAGACAGTATGGGCGTAACACCGAGTGAATTCATTCAACGTATTCTCAAGGTGAGAACGATTCTCAGATTATACATTCACTGCAAAGGGATGACATTTGGAATAAATAACTCATGCCTGTCTTTCTCAGTTAAAATGTTTCTACAGCTGCTACACTATATGTCAAGATCCCAATCTTTATTTGACTGTATTTGTATGGGGTTTAGGCAATTTGTATTGTTTTTAATATTTGCATTATGTCTTTTTGTCTGAATGTTAAAGTGTTGTTTTAATTATTAAGTTTGTTACACCAAACACGCAGCGTTTTCCAAATCTTTTCTGTTTTTTCTTGTGTCTTTTTTGTTCCTGTAGCAGAGAATCTAGCCTCTTTCAGCTTGATATGGCAGTCGCTGCATCAAGTGTTGTCATTCAGGTGTGGCAGCAGGAACAATGTTTCTAAATTGTTGTTTTATTTGCTTCATGTGCAGTGTCCTCTGTGCTCAGTTTACTGCTGCCTGTCAAATCCTCCTTCAACAAATTTGATTTGCCTCTATTTCACAAAGAAATAGAGGCTCTGAAAGTAGATGGAAAAAAAAAATCAGATGCTCCTACAGCTCTGTACGACTTTCAGCACATTTAGCCTCTAAACAGCCTATTAAAGGCAGGTCGTCACTACTGATACTATTTTTTTCTATGTGTTCAGTCTGGCTCAACGGGGCAGGTACGGAAGAAAGGTAGTAAGGACTTGAATCTTGTGAGCAACAAACTATCTGGTTCAACTTTGACCTTCTGTTGACGTAGTTGCTTGCACAGTTTCTGTGTGCCATAAGGATTTATTACAGACATTTCTAGTGTGCTCGCCTTCAGTTTTACCTCCAAATAAACCGGTTTAGATCATCTGAATGCATCTTTGAATTTTCCAGAACTTGGTTATCCCCGGCAGCAGCAACATTCAAGACTGAATTCTGGTGTCTGAATTCACCGATCTAATTATAGCAACTGGATGTTTTGACTTGATTTTTAGATCCGAAAACGACCACTCTGAGCAACTTCAATATATACATTTTTTAGTTTTTTTATTGGACGCTTCTTGAGTTTTCTATTTGAAGTTGAAAACCTTAAACAAATACTCCACATCAAGTTTTCTTTTAGAAATTTTTCAGAAAGAGGAATTCAAACCACATGAATTCAGATTAATTTACAAATTCATGTTTCTGTGTTATTCAAACCTAAACTTAAGTGGTGACTAACAATCACTTTGATGAGTAACTATCAGGTAATCATAACTGATAGAAATTATGGCCAAAACTACTAAAATAAGACCCAAGTTGCAGTGGTGGAAAATGGAAAGAACATTTACTATATTGAAGTATAATTAAGTATAATTTTGAGGAACTTGTACTTTACTAGTTTATTTTTATATTACTTTATAAGGTTTTACAGACAAAATATCTTATATTATTTTCATATTATATGAATATAGTTTATAAAAGGTGATGATTGTTATAGATTTAACTGCTCCGTCAACTTTCCCAGAATAAATAAAGGCAAAAGGTAGAAAGAAATCCATGTAGCTGGCTCAGTCGTTTTTCGACAGCGTTTTGATTTCATGGCCAACAGCCAGATGTTCAGTGGCAGCGCTGCAGTCTGGCCACAGCTTCTCTCAGTGCAGCCAACAAAATAAATAAATAAATAAAATAAGGGCCATGCCACACCCAGTTAACACTGCTTTCCCCCGGGTCCTCGCACCCCCACCCCCTCCACGTTGGAGCCGTCCATCCTTCACGCCGCTTTCAGACAGCTGTGCTTACTCTGCACTACACAGCGAGGGTGGGAAAGAAAGAGGCAGCGAGAGAAATACAGTCCGCCTGTTGCTGCATAAAAGCAAGCTTTTTGTTTCCTAATGGAGCCTTGCCTATTTTATTTAGATCAGTCATTCAGACGGCGCCTGACATTGGCATCATTGATTTAACATCATTCATTTTGTAAGGAGGAGAAGGAAAATGAGGAGATGAAGGTGGCTGACACTTCTGAGAAATGAGGAGAGCGACAGGGATGCTGCATTCAGTCAAGTCATTCATTAAGTCACATTCTTTTTTTACAAATATAGAAATTAAATGTATGCTCTATATAATCATAGCACCTTTTGATTTCAGTTTACCATCATTTTGAAGTTCCTTTCACTGCTTGAGCAGATGTTTTTGCTATTTTAAGTTTTTTTTCTGAGTCAATTCTGATACAAATTTCCATCACATGCAGCTTTTTCTTTAACTGCAGCTAACTGAAACAGACTTGCAGAACTAAAATTGAAGCTATTTCACAGCCGCTGAGGGAAAAATAAATTAAAAAACCACAAAAGAGATTTTCAAACAAACTGGTTCAGCTTTGGCCCTGACTGACTGACTGACTGACTGACTGACAGCGAGGAATATGGGCTGCAGTTTGTGAGGAGACAGGCAGGCAGGCTGAGCGATCGGCGGACTGCCAGATTGAGTCCAGTATTTTCAGCCCCAGAATAAACTCGTCTTATCACAGGAGGAGCAGCTGGCTGCCGAGCAGGACAGGTGACAGAGATGATGCTGACAGCAGACCCGGCCTGCCAATCCTGCATCTCTCCGGGTTCCCAGAGCGAGGTGGAAAAAGAGCTCCACTGATGGACGTTTGAAAGGAGCTGTGCAGTTAAAGCAGCGGTCATCGTAAAGTCACAGCTGTATGAGCAAGGGAACTCAGCTGGTTTGGAGATTGAGTAAGGTGCATTTGCAGAATTTTCACCGGTTGTGTAACCTGGGAAATGCAGCAGCTGACTTCTTGAAAGGGATGATTTAATAGGATCTTTATAATTCTTCAAATTATTTGGAGTAGCACCCGCCTTGAGTGACTGATACAACATGTACTGAATGATCTCATTCTTATTTTTACAGTGGTGGAATGTAACTAAGTACATTTACTCAAGTACAGTACTGAAGTACAGTTTTAGTGTATTTGTACTTTAATTTCCATTTTATGTTCCTTTGTGCTTCTACTCCAGTACATTTAGGGGAATATTGCACTTTTCACTCCACTACAGTATCGACAGCTATAGTTACCAAATATTTTATATTAACGAACATATAATATGTCTATACAACACATGACATACCTTTACTTAGTTCAATTTTTAATGCAGAAATTAATTTTTACTTGTAACGGAGTATTTTTAAACCGTCTGGCAGTGAGAGTAATTACACCGACACTGTCGACGCGTGATTGTGATTGCACATTTTTTTGATACCATAATTAAAGAAATTGTTTAGATCTTTTTTTTAAGAGTTTTTAAGTTTTATTTATTTGTGCAGAGGGAGGTAAAAAGACCCCAAATTCATTACCTCTACTTAAATAACAATATTCCAAATTTTTAACATTATGTATGTCATGATTTAATGTAATAAAATTTAAATTAAAACCTAAACTTAACCTCAAAACACAGAACCAAAATGTAACTGAAGAGCTGCGTTGGCAACATTCTTCCATATATATATTAATAATGTATAATAGACATAAAATAAAAATATTCATAAGCACTGAGTTTGCATCAACATCCATTTTTATGACACTAACTCCACCTGTAGTAGTAGGTGGACCATGAGTTGTCTTATCAAGCTACGGTTCCCAAAGATCAAGAAAGAACTTTTTAGATTTGACAAAAGTTTTAACTGAATATTAGAAAAAAAGTCGTATGAGAACACATTGACTGTAGGGCTGAAACGATGATTTAATTAATCAATTGGTTGATCGACTGGATAATCAGCAACTTTTTTGATTCATTGTTTTTAGTCATTTTTAATGCAGAAATACCAAAAATGTCTCTGGTTCCATCTAATCTAATGTGATGATTTGCTGTTTTTCTCCTGATTTAAATCATTGTAAACTGAATAACTGGGTTCTGGGCTGTTGTTGGTCAAACAAAACAAGACACTTGAAGACGTCACCTTGTGCTCTGAGAAATTATAATAGGCATTTTGCACTATTTTCTGACATTTTATGGACTAAAGGATTTATTGATCAGCTGAGAAAATGACAATAGTCGTTTGCTGACTGACAACACAAACATGCAAGGCAAAGTCAGAAGTCTCCAGACTGAGTATCTGTAAATCAGCATGGGCACGATCCACATTTACTTTCCAAAGTGAAAATGACAGTATCTCCAGGTCCATCAGGACAGCAGCAGAGCAGCAGGAAGAATAATTAATGTCTATAAATAGGAGATTGTTTCTTTCTGGGCTGGTAAGACGGTCCAAATGTGAACCAGCCTCAGCCCTCGCCAAACTGTGTCTGAATGCAAATGAAATATAAGGATGAAAAATAGCATTTTCCTCCCCAGTAGTTTTCTTTGAGCACCGTATAAATCCTGACTTTGTTGTCTAAGAAGACAACTTTTAGTGCTTAATTAGTTCATAAAATCTTCTAGGGTGTACCAGCCCTGAAGCAGGGTCCCCACGGCAGACCAACAACAGTCTGCTCATTAGAAGAAGCCACTGGTCTGTGTCTGTCGCTCTGCATGGGCTGCTATCAAAGTCTCTGTGGCTTAGAGGAAGCTACAGATGCACTGAGGAACACACATGCGCAAGAACTACAGTACAGGTACATGCACGCTCACGCACACACGAAACCTTGCCTTCAAGGATGATATTTTTCTTATTGTCTACAAATCTCATGAAAACCAACAATAAACTGATCCTACTAACAAGTACTGTGTGTGTATCCAAAGCCTGAAATATCTTCTTCCTCTGTGCCATAGAGCTCCATTGTTGTCCAAAAAACATAGAAACACATCAGTGATCCACTGTTGCACTGGGTGACATGTTCCTTCATTACCATGAACACACACGCTGTAGCTCATGGCACAAACATCACCTTGCTGCCAGAAATACTCCAATGCACCAAATGTGCAGTAACAAATGCAGCAAATTTCCTCCTCTTTGAGTGACGTTTGTTTTGAAACTATGTATTGGGAGCTTTGTTTTAGATTTATGTTTCTCATCAGAAAAACACAATTGCTGAGTTTTGATGTATAAAACACAGGGCTTTGACACCGCAGACGGGTTTGTGTCCTGCATATGGTTAGGGTTAAGGAGGGATCTTAGTTTTGGTTTCATATTTTAAAAGTATATACATCCTGTCTCGTGCTTTGAATCAACATTGCCTTTGCATCTCCATAGACTGTGTATTAGTGCAAAAGTGTAATACTGTAAAATGAAGAAAAAATATACAAAGTAGGAATATTTTAATGAGCATCTTTATACAAAATAAAATCAGCAAAACAAAGAACAAAAGCAAAAGTTTGTACAATGCAGTTAGAGGCACAACGTAGGTGAGAAACTTAAAAAGGGAAAAAAGAACGTGGGACATGAAAATGCACAATAAACTGTAACTATCTACACTGTAATGGACAAAATAGAGAGGTACAGTGTAAAATGTAATGTAGTGAAGTTGATTTGCTATAAGTTATGCATTTTTATGAATTGAACTACCCTACATTATCTGAAGTAGTTCACTGTGATTTATCATATAGCATAATGTGCTTTTGTATTCTCATTTAAATGTTTAATTTTTTTTTCTATTTGAGGGTCTCGGTGCTGGAAGCCCTGTGAGAGCGCAGCAACATTGCTGCCACCTGTGCCTGCAAGTCAGCGGCACAATATAACAAAGTGGCGTGTCACTAAATGGCAAGGCGAGGCCGTGGAGTCCCTGATAATTTCATGGTGGGGGAGCTATTGTGTTGCAGCTGCAGAGAGAGGAAAAAAGAGAGAGGGAGCGAGAGAGAGAGAGAGAGAAGTGGTGACTCTAGACCCGTTCGCCTTTTAGACTGGATGTTTGGCAGGCGTGGCACACTGCAGCAGCACTGAACCAGCTGGCATCCACAGACAGACAGGAAGACGGGAAGAGAGAGAGAGAGAGAGGGAGCAGGGGAGGACAGGAAGACAGGAGGGAGGCAAGAAGCGAGACAGCTAAGAGACAGATGAAGGAAGAATGAGGGACGGTTCAGATGGATATAAAGGCAGAAAAGAGGGGAAGACAATCACTCTTTGCACACACACACACACACACATTGAGAAATGTAATATCTCGCTCTGCGCGGCCGCACCATCATCTCTCCTCCCTTGCAGGTGATGCTGCCGAGCATCCAATTTCTCCCTCCCACTAAATTGAGTTGTCATCCGCAGAGCCAGTGGTGCAGAATTACCGCCACCTATTAAATTGTTGCTTTTCCTAATTAGCTTCTATGTGAACTCGGAGGCTCGGCGGCCCAAAATGTGTGTCCTTTTTTTTATAATCCTTCCCGCAGAATAATTTAAATCATAGGTAACTACCTTTAGGCTACGCCGTGGCTGGAGTCATTTCCAGGCCACATTAAATGATATGATCTGTAATAAGACTGAAATGTAGCTTAGTTGATTGAGCCAGGTGAAGAAGAGAGCTCTTGTTGTATTAATCCTAATGTGAAAATGATGGAAGAAAAATGAAGTCAGATAGTGATTAAATGATTAATCCCACAAGGAGCTGCATGTGTGAGTTGCGTAACCAAAATTATATTGATGCATTTATGCAATTATGTAATTTGTTAAATACTTCAAAGGGTGCGAATGCAAATTGAATACAGTGACTCATGGCTACTAAGCAGGTGCAGTAGAGGTGGGATTATCAGACTGAATCCAACTCAAAACTAATTAAAACATTCTCAGACAGAGAATTCATCTCGTGTGTATTTAGAGGAGATTCTGCCAATAAAGTAAGAACTTTTGGGGATAAGAGTGAAAGCACGGGATCATTCGCAGGGTAAAAAGAGGTTGCTACGGCGTTCCCTGGGAGCCGCGACAGTTTGCTTATTCCCTTGTGTGTGTGTGTGTGTGTGTGTGTGTGTGTGTGTGTGTGTGTGTGAGAGTGTGTGTGTGATAGAAAAAAGAGAAAGGAAGGACAGCAGCTCCAGTTCAGGACTTGCTGAATGGACAGACTGACAGCCAGAGACGGCCTGACGTGCTCGGGCTTTGCACCTCAGCTGGCTCACAAATTCAATTTTCATATTTTTAGGGCAAAGACTGTAAGTCCCGGAGAGAGAGGCCACCAAGCTATGTAGGTCACAATTCTGGGAAAAAAGTACAGTGGATCTCCACAACATATATGTTTGCAGCTTGTACATGATATCTTTAGTTGTCAGTCAGTTGATAACAGAGAACTCACCAGGAAAGTCATTTATTTCTGCCTTTTTAGGCCATTAAACGCTCAGAATGAATAGAAATCAATGAGAAAATCTAAGTAATCTTTTTAATTTTAGCATCTACTAATTGCTTGAAAATGTTCCGATTAATTTGCTGGTATGTAACTTTTACATCTAAGGAGTCACCAAAGAGTGATTCTGGTTTTATTTGAGTAACATTTAGAGGCCTGAAGACATTTGAATAATTCAAATGTTAAATAAAAAAAACAAAAAAGACTAATATTAGAGGAAAGTTTTACATTTTACATAATTTTGAGTAGCATAAATATCTATTTCTTTCCTACCGACTCGATCATCATGCGACGTGTTGGGGTCCCGACGGCCGGTTTGAGAACCACTGATCTGTTGGTTAGACGGCAGAAATAGAAGAGCATAGGTTCATGGAGATAATACACAGTTATTAATGCAAACATTCTTAATAACTTAACTACAGTAACTCAATATTCATTTGTAACTGAAGTTTAACTGATGGATTGTACGCGATGGAAAGTACGGGACCAAAGTCAGTTTTAATGAGTTAAAATCCTAATCCTCGACAGTTTGACTTTGACTTCATTCGACCCTGAACAGTTCCCACACGTCTCACTGAATCTCCCTAAGGTTGCTTGTTAGTGTTTTTATTGACAATAAAAGGACCATTCCCAAAGTCAGAGTGACCCTTAAACAGCTTCCATGCTTGTTTCAGCTGAGTCATATGAGTTTCCAGCACGAGAAGCCGCCCTGCTGCTGCCTCACGCTCTCGGCCACGGGGCCTCCTAATCAGCAGTGGAAAACCAGTCCTGACTGAACAAACAGGCAGCTTTATGCTTAGAATAAACAGGGAGGGATGTAGAGAGTGACCTTGACCTGTTTGGCAACAAACAAGGATAACTAGTGTGTAGTTTGATGGAAAAAGCAAAAAATCAAATTATTTAAATAAGTCTTTAAATTGTTAATATATTAAATATATAGAAATGTGGCTTTGGATTAATTCAGTATGTAAATAATGAATAATTTATCCTCATCCTGACTCAGTGTGTAGTGCTGATTAAGATTGTTATGTCAGTAAATTAAAATTAATTTGACAACATTGTACTCAACATTGTCTTTTCTGTATAACAACGCTCTAAAACTCTATCTAAAAGTTCATTTTTAAAATGAATAGCAAGATGTAATTAAATCTCTTCCTGTTAGAAACAGGAAGGCCTTAGCAGCTGAAGCCAGAGTTCATACATTCTGAATCAAATTTGAAAAGGAGAAACTGAAGACCAAACACATTTCAATCCCATCAAATCAGTGCAATCAAACCCAGATGAAGCTGACCTTTTATCTCCACTGTGTTGAAGAAAACAGAAAGCAGCAGAAGGGCAGTAAACACTTTAATTTGGAAGTAATTTCCTACCTCTTCCAAGGCTGCAGGTAGAGAACTATCAGCTCTCCAAATACAGGCTGACGTCCGGCCTGCAGGAAGAAAGCAAATGTCAAAGTAACTAATTTGTTTTCCTTTAAGAATAATAATAAAGGGCCAGTGGTGTGTGTTTCAGATGATGGACTGTCCTCACACACACACACACACTGTAGCTTTTTTAAATTCAGTGTAATAAATCACTTCACCACATAAAGAGTGGTCAGTAAACACACACAGGCATTTTGCATGTGTTGTGGTGGCTTGTACATATATTTGTTGTGTGTATAGATGTGTGTGTGTGTGTGTGTGTGTGTGTGTATTGTTCCTATAGCCCATCTGTGCGTGCTGCCTCCTTATTGACTGTGTCTCTCTCCCAGGCAGCGTGGCTGTGATGAGGTCCACTCTGCGTTGATAATAAGCCCATTAATCACGCAGCCATACGGCCCGCAGCTCCCCGTCTACATCCCAACTATGATTATCCACATTGATTGGCTCGGGAGAAAGCGGCAGCTGCCTCTGGACCAATGGAGGCAGTGGTTGTTGGGGTGTAATGGCGGACGAGCGCACGACTATCGATTTAAGCATGAAAGGGGACTAAATGGAATCCGAATGTTTTGCCTTTGAGATGAGACAGTTATCAGTGGTGCTCCGGGTGTCAGGAGGCGACACAGCCACACGGGATCGAGTCTTATTCAGGATATTACACCCACAGATGTCCTTTAATATTCATTTATAGAAGGGATTTCTGAAGAAAATGTGACACACTGTGATCAATCATATAGGCCCATAGTCCTGTATTGAGACTTTATCTTCAGAAACAATGAACTCGAGAATATGTTGTTATTTTGAAATTGTTCAAATTGTTCAATTGTTCAAAACCTGACAAAAACAGGGCAAGAAGAATTTTTACAACCATATTTATAAAAGTTTTACAACTATTTTTTTAACAATCATTAAATATGAACATAATAATTCCACATGACACTCAAGCACACGTATTAAAAAGGGTACAACTGTGAATGGAGAGTTAAAATGTGTTATTTAAAATCTTATTTCAAAATAAAATGATTCATCTGATGCATATTTCAAAGGAGTTTGATGGGGGAATTTACACATATAATCTGGGTCAGATTATTGTTCCAAAATGTTTTATTTTGTGCATCCTCGCAGAAATCACATCAGACAGACATTACATTGAGTTGCATGTTGTTTAAAGCCACAACCTCCAACGAAAGGAAGAGAAAGGGTTAACGCGGTTTATGTCATGGGCAAGATTAGAGCCAATAGATTCATGGACAGACAGAACTATGCACAATGAGGTTAATAATGTTTGTTTTTCAATTATATTTCTTATCCGACAATCATCTCTTGCCCCACACATGAGACATACCATCACATACACACCACCGCAATTATCTTGCATTGTATCAGTTCATGCCCTCACTGTACTATCGCTGTATTGTGTTTATTTCATAAACTGTTATTATCTCTGTTATATCATAGGTCCTGTCCTATGTAACACTTGTTTTAACTCTATAGTATGTCTTATGTTTTTTTATGTCTTATGTCTAAAAAAAAAATTTCCGTGTGTTTTTATATATTCAGTTGATGCAATTTAAAAAGTCTATCCATGTAGTTATTTTTTTATTTTTGAGCACATTATAAAAAGATTACAGTTATTCTGCTATATACAAAATATCCAATATGTTTGTAAATAGGCTGCAGTAATTGAAATAGCCAAAACACAAGAATTGCCAAGATTACATAATTTGAAACCAGATTATCAGCATTAGCAAACTGAATACAATATTCAAATAGGGCAAAGGCAAAATAATTGTCATTTAAATGCAAAGAATTTGAAGGTAATTACCCATAAGTCCACTGTTTCTATATATTGTGCTTTGATTAAAATATTTATAAGAGATTTGGCTTAGAAACTACAAGGAATGGCAATTTTCCAGCCTAACAGTCGGTGATAGTGACATGTGCTGTTGTCCCCAAAGTCACACACAGATCATCTGACTGATCAAACACACACACACACACACACACACACACACACACACACACACACTAATTATTGCATTTATGAAAAGGAAATACAAGCACACACAGGAAACAGTTTAAATGCTTTACACATTACCAGTGAGAATTGACATATAACTTAATACCTGAAAATGCTTCCATATATTTAAAACAGTTAAAGGGTCAGTTCACCAAAATAACAAATGAAACATATTTTCTCACTTCTCACTTGTGAATGCTGCCCAGTCGTGGCAGTCAGACAGTTTTGGTTCTAGTTTGAGAAATCTGTGTCTGAGAGTTCTGCTTGTTAACATGAATAACCACAGTTTTCATTGGAACGCATTTCTACGAAAAAATAGTCCCCACATCTTGATATATCTCAAAAGCTGGGCCAATCCAATCAGGTGAGAAAATATGTCTGTTCATAATTCGGTCTGAACCGACCCTTTAAACCTAGTGAAAGCCACTGAGGTATATCCAATCCATGAAACATAATTAATCCTAATATGAAGCACTTTGAGGTGCATTATGTTCAAACGTGTCTATGCTGAATGCTGCACTTTGTGCTACAACAATCCCTCACCTCCTCCACGAGAAATGAGGATATGGAATTAGGGCAGCAGCCTAAAAAAGGGATTGGAATAGAAAGATGAGCTCCAGGGTCTGGTCAAAATTACCTCAGTCTGCTCCTCAAATGAAGGCAAATGTGTCCTCACAGCTCTGCTAAAAGCACCAGACAGAGGCTGCTCGCTGACACACACACACACACACACACACACACACACCCACACACACAAGGCCTTGAATAGCACAGTGCATTAGCTTCCAACTACATCACTTTGAAGTGACAGGAACATTTGAGTATTGACTCACAAACTAGTTACCACTCGATCTGGGCATCACACACATTCTTCTATGAAGAATAGCTGAAAAGATTGATTTTTGTTCTCCTTCTCTGAGGTGATTTGAACTGTGTGAGAATCGGGGGATCTTGACAGAAATCATTCAAGTCTTTAGAAAAGTGACAAACAAGAGGCGCGTACGTCTTCAAAAAGCCCCCTATTGGCTCATAAAAGCCCTCTGATTTCAAGTTTCTGGTGGGATCAAGAGGCTGTTCAGACAGCCATTTATGCTGATGTTCTCGATGTGATCGCGCACCTGCTTCACCTCTCCTCACCCTTCAAGCCTCCAGCCTCCCGCGAGACACCCGGCTCGGCCAAACGGGCCGACAAAACCAGCAGAGAAAGGCAGAATTAAAGAGACAGAGATGAAGAGGAGGACTCCCTGAGACCACACGTACAGTATAAATCCCCTCTCTTTCTCACATGCCTGCGCACACGCACCCTCTGATAAAACCCACTTGCAAACTCTGTCACTCAATTAATGTCTCGTTTTATCTGGTTTTAACATACCTGCCATCCTCAGCTGGAATTAAAACCACCCCCCACCCCCAAACACACACACACTTTTTCTCTCTCTCTAAGTAGCTAAGCACAGTGTGTGGGATTAGAAGCTGTGGTAATAACTTCCATATTGAAAAATGCAAGATTGGGCTTCCTCATGTTCACAAAGACTTTAGCTTGTATAAACAGAATTGCTTTACACATACCTCCAGACTTAACCCATTTTTTGTCTTTTTTAGTTTTATTTCCAGTTTTGTCCTGTCAAAAAATATCAGCATGCTGTTTTTATTTCAATTTTTTCTGCTGCAGAGTTTTTTTGGGTTTTTCTTCTTTTTTTTTTTTTTTTTTTTTTTGGATTCCATGATGCCAAGCTGGGCTAATGCCATGAACTGTCTTGTACAGTGTTTTCCACAGTGTTTTGCAGTTCAAATGGCGGATTGGAAACTGCTGACATTCTGGTGGCAGATATTAGTCTCTTGCCCGCCAGCGCCCCAAATCCCCTGTTGCGAGGAGTGTGGTGTGAAATCCATTTACCACAGATTCCTGCAGAAAGCTTGTCATCTCATTGAAAAGATCCCCCTGAAATATGGAAGAAGCCTTTACTGTAGGTGAAGAAAAAAAAAAAAGTAGGCTATTATTCTCTTGCCATATTTCTCTCCCTCTTTGTCTATCAGTCTATTTTTTGTCTCTTGTTCAATTTCCTGAGACAAAAAAAGTGTCTCCTTGCAGTAAACAAAGGTGGCTGCTCTGTCACGGTGGGGTTAATCTTTCATAAAAGGTGTCAGGAGACTTTATACAGTCCTGCTCCCAGAGGCATAAGTGAGGGTTTATCATTTCTTTTATTTCAGCGCGAGTAGCTGCTGGTGCACTCAGGCCCTGGCAATTCAGCCAGCATTTAACCTATGACTGATTCAATCAAAAACACACCCTGGTGCATCAATCACATTAGTCCCAGGTTATTACTCTGGTCTCACTTTAATTGTATTGTAAATCTGCACAAAATATGACATTCTGCATTGTTCAGGTCTGCAAACTGCAGCATATGCAGCCTAAAATGCTGCGTTTACTCTGGATCTATACATATCAAACCATCTTTTTTCCGCCCACAGCAGGCGCTCTGGCTCTGGTTTCTGAATACAAAACTGGAAACAAAAAAATCGATCGCTGAAAACTGTGCATTCAGCCTCACGGCTCATGTCGTGTCTCTACAGAAATCCAGCGACAGTTGAGTCACATCGCCTCAGGAGGATCGGTCTCAAAGTGAACTGATGTGCTCTCTAGACTCAATACTATGTCTTTTGTCTGAGGAGAAACAAAGGTCTCATACAGCTGCTCTTGAACGCAGCATTATCATAAATAATGTTAACTGACTCTATAAATTCTCTTTGTGATCAGAAACATAATTGACAGTGCTTTGCTATTTAATAAAAAGCATAGTTTGACGGTTGTAGCACTTCCACAGCATCAGCACGAAGCCTAGGTTAAGCCAATCAGAAGTGGTCCTGATGAGAGAGTGTGTGCCTCCTCGCCAGGTCTGGATGCCTTTGTGTGTGCAGCTATATGTCAAACAAAGGGCCGCTGTGCCTGCCTGCCTGCCGTCCATACACCCGGGTTGGGGGTAGGGAGGACAGAGATGTGGTCTGCGTCTGTGTGTGTGTGTGTGTGTGTGTGTTTTGGTTTGGACTGGGAGAGGGGGGGGGGCTGTCTGCAGGGAGCAACCAGGCGTGTGAAAATACTCCACACTGTCTCTCTCCTCCTCCTCCTCCTCATCCTCCTCCTCCTTTCTCCATCATCTTGACTCCTTTGTGCCTTATTTCATTCATTTCGCTGTCTTTTTCCTTCATTTTCATGTGCTCACCTCACCCCCACGACCCTTTACATTTCACCCTCCTCTCTCCCCACTGTCTCCGTCCCCCCCCCACCACCTCCTCCTCTTCCTTTCTGTCCCTCAGATGTCATCCAACACATAGCCAGGAGCTAATATTAGCCTGCAACAAATTATAATGGAAGTTTACCGCCCATTACAGCTCCTTTGGTGTGAGACAATCTTTGATATGGAAATGCTGCCGCCGCCGCGTAGGATACATACATATGCACTACATTTCATTCTGCATGTGTGCGCTCCTGTCTGTGCGTGTGTGTGTGTGTGTGTGTGTAGGTGTGTGTGTGTGAGATGAGCGTGGGAAGACAATGAAAAATGGGGGGGTGTATCCTCAGGGAACCCTGTCGTAAACTGTTTCGACAAATTGGGACTGAGAGTGTGTTATCTCTGAGGGTTTGTCGCAGCCCACAGCCAATATACACACACGTCAAGCTGACACATGACAAATGGTAGGTGTGGATGATGGAGGTACTATGAGCTGTAAGCTCTTTAATGTATCCAAACCCGCTTAGCCACACTAAGTACCTAAGTGCTCAAAGTAGAGAAAGGCTAGTGGGCGCTAACAGTTAGTCAGGAGGTGGGAACAAAGAAATATGAGCGTACAGAATTCAAATATCCAAGCATAAAAAGACAGTAGAAGAAGAAATCTAAATGTTACAAAAATTATGATAAATCCATGTGATGATCACATGCAGCCAGTCACTAAAGGAATCCAGCAACACAAAGACAAAGAAAAAGAAAAGGGCTTACCTTTCAGTTGCACAGCCACATGTGAGAGTCCACTGCTTTTCACACACACACACACACACACACACACACACAGTCATCACACATGCGCTCCCATGCGCTCACACACACCGTGTGCGAGGAAGGAGAAACGAGAACCCATCATTGTTCTCGTAACCCCTCCCACACGGATGCGTAGCTGTGTCTGGATGGAAACATGTAGGAGTTGCACTCTCACACACACACACACACACACACACACACACATGCTCTAACACACACAAACACACACATATTCTCACAGTCTCTGGCTGAAAAACATGCAGCATCAACAGTCTACTTTTGTTGCTGCCTCCCTCTTCTCCAGGAATTCCTACACACACACACATTCACACACATCCTCCCCTCCTATATGCTTACAGCACGCGGCACACAAAGACTCCCACTCACGGACCGTGTGATCATGTGATGTGTGTGATGCGCTACGCATGCATGCATGTGAGAGCATGTGGTGTCTTTCCACTGCCTCTTCCTCCTCAGCTATTTGTGCTACAGTGTACCCTGTGCACCATGCTGTGATAATGTCTGACGTGTGTTTTTCGCCCGTGCATGTGTGCATCACTACACACTATAATAATGCCCCGGCTCCGCGCCCTAAGCGTACATTCACACATATGTGAGTGTGTGTGGGTTTTCTTTCTTTTGCCAAAGGAGGTTAGGTGTGAGGATAAACAAACAGGCACCTTTACAACCCCTCGTTCTGCACGGCCATCGGGGAGGAAACAGTTCTCACGTCCGTTCTATTAGTCCCGGGGGGCAGTATGGCTACATGTACTTACCCCCTCTGCATTATTGATGGCTGGTAATGGTGCCATTACAACAGGATAGCAAGCTCGTGGATGTTTTAACACAGGGTTGATGAGGACGCGTGAGGAATCAAAGTCCAGGCTTGGCCAATTTCTGCACTTTAAAAAGGGAGGGAGGAGAGGCAAAGGGAGGTGTTTTAACAGAGGACTATAAGGTCCTTTTGTGGGCCAATACCATACTGAACCAGGCTACTTTCTACTGATTACGCCATTATACACAATAGGAAGCTGATAAATGTTTCAGTATGGCAATATAGAGGCACAGAAGGGCACTCAAAGTGTATGATAAGTTGCACTGGTCTGAACCAGGCCGGTCTGGGTTAGTTTCTGCTGACTGTAGGTGTTTGAGTCCAGCCAACTTGGCTGTCCGTATTTTCTGACTGTGCAGACTTGCTGTAAATCTTAAAGCAGCACGGACGGACGTAAATCTTAAAAACAGTGGACTGCTACCTTTTAGCAAGAGAGTGTGAGGATGAAAATCAAAAAGTGTTTGTGTGTGAGTGTGTGTGTGTGTGTGTGTGTGTGTGTGTGTGTGTGTGTGTGTGTGTTTAGTCCTGCATACCTGCTGTGTTTGTACAGAAGGGGGGAAAGGAGAAGCGCTGCTGTGAAAACAGAAAAGGTTGTAAGGTCAGGATTCTGTCGGAGCAACATTTACAATCTGTCCAACTAATTAAGGATGTATACACACAAGTGTAAATGCACACACAGGTGTGTGGTGTGCATGGATGCACACTTTCTCTGCCGTTCTCTACACATACACACCAGATACACAGTGTCCTTTCCAGCACCAAAGAGCATTGCCTTCTGGGGATTGTATTCAACTACTATTGTAATAAATCTTTCAGTGTTTTAAATCTTTTTTGCAATAACTTTTTTTTGTTAATTTGCACATTTGTTTGATATGCTCATATTTAGTTGTAAAAAATGCACTGAATAAGAAACATGACATATTTTAACTGTTCCACTGTTTTATTTTTTTTATTGTAGGAGTAAATTAATTAAACTTCCATCTGATATGCTTTCATACCATCCTTAATAGTTTCGTTAAACAAGTTTTTGATATGTAATTAAATCAAATAAAAGGGTGCAAATTAAGTCACATTTGCAATCGTTAACAACCCAATGAAACTGAAATTGAAACAATTTTACAACATGTGTCACTGTTCGCTAAAGCAATTTGCTCAACAAAAGTCAAAGTACAGATGTGTTAAAACACTCATTAAAAATCTAATTAAATTTGTTGGTAACTGTCTTTGTTATCGACTCTCTGATGGAGAACAAAGGATTTCAACGTCCTTTAAGTGACACACACACGCATGTATGAGCACACACACACACACACACACACACACATATACATCCATGACGGTCGGATGTGTGCTTTATGTTCCATTTGAGGAGTAAATGCACAATGTATTGTTTTTTTTGTTTCTGTTTTTTATTGCACAGTAATTTTAGTTATACATGTTTAACGCAGCAGGGTTGTAAAATAGTATTAAAGGATGCATTAATCATTACACTATTGTTACTCTTCCTTCTGTCACCCTCATCTTGTCCCCCTATTGCTGAAAAAAAACATATTTTTTATTTTTTCCATACGTATAATTAACTAACATGAGTGTTGCCGTGGTCTGTACAGGCCAGACTTTGAACAGCTGGCATACCTGACATAACAAAATCTTTATATACTATTTCCTGTTTTTTTTTGTTGTAAAATACCATATATTTTCTGGTCTTTCTTTATAAAACTTTCTCTTATGAGTTGGTACATTCAGGAGGTTCCTTCAGGGTTTGTATGCATGGTTATTACTGAAATGGAAATGATGTTCTCAGTATTTGTATGGCTGTTGTTTTCTAGCAGTTCGTATAAATAACACATTGTGCAGCTGATGTACTGCAGCTCACCCTGGGAGAGATGTGAGGAGGCTAACGTGCTATGGGATTTTTTTTTCTTGAAGAAATGGAACAAAATGTCACGTCCACTACAACCATTTGCGCCACTCTTACGCTCTGATGGAAAGGAAGTAAAAAATCAAATCCTATTTCTTTTCTGCTAATACTGAGGTACTGAGCATATAGATACAGAAAATATTTGACCAAAAAAAAAATTATAATTCAAGATCCACTTACTGGCTTTTTGTGAAAACCCATAAGATGCAGCTGAAAGCTTGTGAAAAAGACTTTAAGTGGACAATGAGTTTTTATTTATTATTATTTTTGGGGGGTAAAACATGAATTTATTGCTTCATTTTAGCTTGTTAAACTGTAAACTGGTTGGACAGTAACACCTGACTCCTTGGTGAGGTGGTTTCACCTGCAGAGAGCAGTGCAGAGCATTCAGCTACTGTCTTTAAAATCTGATTTTCACTGATAACAACACTTTTTCGTCAAAATGGTGGTCACAATCTCCTAGAAGTACACTCAGAATTACTCCAGCGATGCTATTAGACGTTTCCATTTCCACCACAACACTCATTCCTGTGTACAATGCGTACGATTGTCGTATGAATAATATTTCTTGTGCATTATTGGTTAAAATAAAGATATCATAGATGTAGAAAACAACTGACAATCGTTTTATTCAATCACTGAACACAATATTTAATATATTTCATACTTTTCATCTATATGAAAACTAATGAATTATACAATTTGGAAATTACTGTGAGCTTTTATAAAATACCTTATACAACTCACATTGTTAACTAACAGTGTGTGATAGAAATAATGGCTCTCCCTGTTAGAATAAAAATGACAAATATAATGTATTCAAGTATTTCAGCTCAGCTATAATCAGGAACATGAAAAAAATATAACTTATCAACATGTGTAATTGTGTCAATGCTTGTTTGCATTGCTAATTTTCCAACATTAAAACAGATCATTGTTAAAAGATATCACCCTCACATGTATTCCACAAATATGCAAGTGGCTGTAACGCCTTTCATTATGTACACACCATATGAAATTCACTAGGAATGCATTTTACATGTTTATTCATATGTCACTAAATGCATGTGTCTGTTTTTTCTATGGTTTTCTGTATAATATATGCAATCAAACACCAAACGGGATTAGAGCTTAAAAATCAACTGATTAAATCATCTGTATTTCACAGCGTTGACACAAATGTGTTGCTGTGTTATAAGGTTTTTTCTCAGTGAATGCCACACCCAAGGGCCCTCACACATGCACACCATATGGATGCTCCACTCCTCTCCTCCACTGTCCAGCTCCCACACACAGCCACAGGGTCAGTGCTCCTATATGAAACATAAGAACCAGCTCCGTGTGCCGTACCCTCACATAATTGTCTGCAGAGGGAAGCCACAGCCCGGCTAACGCGGCCGGCGCCTCGCAGCCTCTTGGAGACAGGGAAGGATGACCAAGCATTCAGCGAGGAAACAGATTGAGTTACTGCTGATCAAATCAAACAAAACAAATTGAATTGGGGATGTCTATTTTTTGTAAAACGCCTGCTTTGATGTCAGCCTATTTTTTGGTAAAATAACATTTTTTTTGCGACTTTTAAATTCACATACAGCATTTCATCCAACTGGGAGCCCAGGTTTGCTTTCACACACTGTGCAGATCTCAGTGACTAAGCAGCACAATGAGATGAACTGATGAGAGATATTCTAATGTTTTACAGTGCTAGTTTGTGTGTGTTGGTAATGATTCACAGCCGAGGGGCGTTTGTTGCATTACACGGCTGCATACAGTAACTGCTTTGTGCGTTTTAGATATTCAAATTATCGCTTTGCTTGCTGGCATGTGGGAGCGCCGAGGCTTCAGGGCATAAAAATGGGCCAAATACACAAACTCATACGCTATCAGTGTCAACGCTTAGGGCAATTATTAGCACATAAAAGAAGGTGCTAAATGAAGGAGAGGGAAATAAACTGATCACCACTAAGATAAAGGCTGGAAAGAAAACAAGAGAAGAGAGAAAATGTGTGTGTGTGTGTGTGTGAATCCAGAAATATCAGCCCAGATAGAGGGGACCTGAGGGGTGGGGGGTGGGGGGGGGGGGGGGGGGGGGGGGGGGGGGGATGGGAGGCTGGTGGTACATGTAGAGTACCTGCTCTCCCCTGGCCTGCTAATGAGCTACCCAACTCTCTGCAATGGCAACTCACACACACACAAACAGACACTTCCTCCTGTCTTGGCCATTGAATGCAAATAAGGAGATTTTAATCCCAATAAAAGAGGAAAATTATTTACAACATGTTTGAGATTTCACTTTCCCACATGTAACTTAGCACCGAGACACTCAGCTTGGATTTAAACAATCAAAAGAGATCAGATTTTTTATTTTATCTCTGTGTCTAAATCTGCACCTTTTCCACCGATCAGAAGCCTCAGATGTTTAAACAGAACCGTGTTTTTTCAAGGGTTAAAATTTGCTTTCTGCTTCAGTCTAAAGGCAGCCAAAGTTAATGAAACAAAAGCGGCGCAGCCTTGAGCATCAGCATAATTTTGTTTAGTTATGGATTAATTACTCAAATGCATAAGACAGAGCTGTGTTGATACATTGTCAATAACAAATGTCAACAGGAGAAAGCTTCTGTTGGAGCTCAAAGCTCACACAAAGTAGGAAAAGATTAGTACTGACTGACCCCGCCTTAATTTTGGCACCCGACTATGCATTTTCAGCTGTATGTCTTTGTCTTATGATGCTCAGATTTTTTTCTTTTGCTGTGCGGCAGCCACTCTGAGAAAAATAAGCCATAAACAGACTTCTGAACATAATTCCACGGAGGAAGAAAAAAAAAAAAAAAAAAGCCGCCGCAGGTAGAAAATGAGCATAATGGTCTCTTCAGACCAGGTGAGCCACATCCACAGGGGTCCCCGCCCGCTCAGCTCCATCACCACCACATCTCACAATCTCCATGACAACCACTTACCATGACGACCCCCCTCACCATGACGACCTCTGTCACCCAGCTGTCCTCCTGAGACCTGTAACGGAGCTAATATGGCTGCTGTGGAGCCCCCGTGAGACTGAGACCACCACCCTCTTCTCCTCCTCGCATCTTCCGTCCTGTAATTCCTCCACCCCGAGGCAGGGTTAAAGCAACTAAATCTGAGGAAGTCCCTCTCATTCAGACTATAAAACCCACTCTATCCTCATGGTTCCTGCGGTTGACGCGACCCTTCCCCTCCCGGCGCAGGAATCAATTGGATCTACGGTGCTGCTAAACAAGGAACTAACAACTCCCTGGAACTGTAGCGTCGCTCTCTTGTAGCCCGGAGAAAAATTCAACACCAGACTCTTCCTGCTTAGACGCCGCCAGAAAATTCCTTGAATGGCTGCTGTAACCCGGTTTAGGGCCCAATTGCTTGGTTATTTTGAAACTGAGCTGTTTGTGCGCAGAAATGAGAGGACGATTGTGCGCCACAGGAATGTGTGTGCACTTAAGTGTGTATTCCAGCAGAAGTACAACCCCAACGCTCACATGGACACATACACACAGCCGCTTAAAGCATCTCTTTGTCTCTGGGGGTTGCATAATGATTCCATGACAGCCTGTCAGACATCATATGAAATTGATTCCACGCAGCCAAAGCTCCCCTCTCCCTCTATACGCCATTTATCCGTTTCCCCTGACGACTCCGCTCTTGATCAGCCTCTCTTATCTCTTATTATGTTATAGAAAGGCCCACCTGGTACTATCCTGGGCCGACAGGAAGAAGGAGAGGCACAGACAAAAAATGGAGGACTTAAAAGTGCAGAAAACATTGTCAGGACCACTTTCGGAGCGGGTGTCCAGCTATGAATGCGAAACCTTTCAGCTCTTCCTCCTTTAAAAGCACCGTGGAGCCTTTGACCCGGCAGGTTTGGCGAGATCAGAACAACTCTACTCACCAGCCGAAAACCAATTAATCTGCCAGGAGCGATTATCATCCCTGGAAATATATATTTTCTACACCAAAGATTGTGAGAAATTTTGCCTCTGGGCCTTGCAGAGAGGGGTGTAGTAGACATACATTAAAATGCCGTAGTGTGTAAAAGCGTGAATGAGTGTGTGTGAAGCGGTGGAAGTGTGTGTATCAGATGCACATGCATGTGTAGCAGAGTAGTGTGTGACTTACCCCCGGCTGTCCCTGAGGGTTGAACATGCTCTGACAGCGCTGATGCTTCTCAGCGACCTGCTCCTCTAGAAGCTTTCGTCTACAGTATGTTCGCTATCACTCAAAACTCCCTCCTTTTCCCCCCCAGACACTCTCTCTCTCTGTCTGTCTCTACTGTTCCTGTACGATCTCCATCCTCCATCCTCCCTTCTTCCGTCTCTCCCCTTTCTGCCTCCCTCTTCTGTCGCCTCCTCCTCCTTCCTTGTTTCTTCTTTTCTCACTCTCTTACTTCCCTTGCTGCATCTCCTCTACTCTTTTTCTTCACTTTCTCCCTCTTTCTTTTATCTCCACTCATCTCTCCCTCTCCCTCCCTCTCTCCTCCTTTTCTCGTCCTCCCGCTCTGTCGCCCTCACCAGCGCTCCAGGAGCTTGGTATCGCTGTCTCTCGGCTGGCACAGAGAACAGGCAGGCACATGGGAGGGCTGTTTTGTAATCCAGCAGGTCATACCACCCTGGCACAGGGAAGGGGGGCGGGGGGGCGGGGGGCTGATGGGATGCAGGGAGGGAGGGGAGGGGGAGGGAGGCCTATACTACTACCTTCCAACATATACCTTTGCTGCATCCCTCCGTCTGCGAGCTGATGGTCTCTCCCTTTTTTCCCACCGACGACGGGAGGTCTCGCCTCACTACATCCTCTCTGCGCGTTGAGGTTGAAGGAATGAGCAGCGCAGGGAGGGAAGGAAGCAAGGAAACAAGGAAAGGAGGAAGTGAAGAGAGAGAATGGGAGTGGAAGGAAGTGTGGGAATGAAAGGAGGGATGAGAGAGGAGAGCAAAGGGAGGGGTATGGGGGGAGGGAGGGATGCCTCGAAGGGTTGTAGACTGAATCAATGAAGCCTCTTAGCTAAGGAAATATTTTTAAGTAGGAATAAAATGTATGATAGAAATGAACAAAGAGCCCGGTCATGAATTTGTGATGCTGTATACTTTAGGTTACAACCCAGCCGCACAGTTGGCGCCATTGATTGCGTGTGAGAGTGCGTCTAAAACAGACTGGTGAAAAAGACAGGAAAAGACGAAGGTTAGGTCTCAGGGTGGCTGACCGGCTGTCCGCCTCGCTGTGAGCTGTCATCTCTCCCACAGATTGGTCAAATTGCCGTCCATTCATTCCCGCTTTCGCCTCAGTCAGCTCAGGAAGATGCCGGGAAGAGGTTTGTCCAACCCTATCGCCACACAGAACGTTGATTCTCCAAACCTCAGACTGCTTAACCCTAACCCTGTTCATGGCAAATAAACAAAGTACAAGACAAACCAGAAATATGTTTGTATTAAATCAGTTTATTGTGTTTATGTTCATTAAATGATTATTTCTCGTTTGTTAAATCAAAAGAACATTCTGATGAATTAAATTAATTGATCGATCTAATGAGAATAAGGTATGACTTTGATTGTTATGGCCAAATTGTATTTATATATAGTGTGAGTACATTATGTCTCAAGATTGATTTTTTTCCATATGGTCAGACCATTATCCTGGGAATTATGTCCATACTGGACGATTCCGCACCTCATTACTTGTGTCCACGGCCACTGCAGGAAGTGGTTTGTCCTTTACGTATTGAAAGACTGGAGGTTGGGGTGGTGGACAGCCGTGTTGCACATCTAATTGTCATGCAGGAGATAGGAATTTGCGACCTATCGCCGACCTTCAATCAACTCCAATCAGTCCACTTGAATGCGAAGAAAGGATGGCACACAAAGCTGAGGTGATGAGAGAGGTAAGGCGTTGGACTGATGATCCGATCGAGCTGGGACAACATCAGTGAGTCTGTGGAAGTAGTGACCAGCTCCAACACTGGCCAACGATATCACCCATACCAAGACTCTACGATCACTTCCAAACAAGAAACCATGGGTTGATGGATCCATCCATGCTCTACTATTACACTAGGATTTTAGCAGACATATGTTGCAAATAAAACCTTTGTATAAACCGTAGCCATAATCTTTCCTTTATCCATAACCAAGTGTTTTAGTTGTCTGACCCTAACAGTTCATCAATAGTTCATTTGCTACAACATCAATATTTCCTTTACTAAGTAGCTGCCATGCGCAGATTGCAGAAAGCGAGAATTTCAAAAAATGTCTGCACTAGACACAATAAAACTTAATTTAATATAATATGTGGCTATGCAGAGTCGTCCATATTTATAGTTGCTTCCGAATGGTCAGACTTGGAAGTGGGGTCAAAAAGCCTGCTGCACAGAGAGGGCCAAGACGGAGTAATTGTTCAAATGGGTATAATGGTGCACACTTCATCATTTACAGTGAAAAGTGTGGTGGGGTCAAAGTGTTTGACGGTGTTTAAGGCCCTGACATCTTTATCCTTCATTGATCTCTAATTTTGGCCATGTTGACCTGATGTTCTGAGCAGCTCACTTCATTCAGGCAGAATTGAATAAAATGATGATATACAGACATAAAATGCGCTCTTAATGTTGCTTTCCATGAGTGGCTTTAAACATTAAACAGAGTTTCAATGTCAAACATATTTTCATACGTTCAATTTTTTGATCATCCTCTTGGTTTTTCTCAACCTTTTCTACAGTTCAGTCTTCTTCTCTACACAGCTCAGACTAATGAAGATATGCTTTTTATACCTCTCTGAAAGACTGACACTGTTGCAATTTCATGCATTTTCTATACAGCACATTGTAGCACGGAGAATGGCCATCTGAGCTACACATAACTGCCCATGTTAATACATGTAAGCACATTTTAATCTGCTGTAATTGACTGAGCTTTACCTATATGTTACAGTAGGCTGCTTCTAAATGCTGGAGTGGGATATGCTAATGTGGCTGCATGTGAGTGTGTGTGTGTGTTTGAAAGACTGAAGTTAGTGTGATTGAATGAATAACTACTGAACCATGAAGGAAGGTGAGCCAGTGTGTGTGTGTGTGTGTGTGTGTGTGAGGTATTGAGCAGCAGCCCTGCTCTCTTCAGCTGGTTTGAACTGTCTGCTTGGTTAAGTGTTCATCAAAATGAGGAGCAGACAAAATGGCTGCATCGGCAGAAATACAACATAACGCATTATACACAGATTTATCATGACAATGTATGTTTCTATGTTTTTGACCGTATTACTTAAATAAAAGAAAAACCAAGCAACATATTTCTGTGACATTGAAATTTGGGATTTTTCCCAAAACACGAATATAGAGTTAAGACATGTGTCGGATGTATATCTATTTTTATTAATCAGTTTCTTTTTAACGACTAATTCCTCTTTATTTGTGGTGGATGTTAGAAAATAATTTCATAATTAAAAATTCTCATTTGCATTAAGATGCCAAGTGGCAACCAAGAAATATGCAGTAAATCGATGCATTGCTTTTTGAAAGAATCAGAAAAGTAAAAGCATTAATGCAACATGTAAGTAAACAGTCTTTGATGTAAGGACGGCTCTGTTTGTGGTGGATGAAAGATGTGAATGGGGAGAAAATACTCCATCTCCATCCATCTCCATCCTCCATTTACGTCTTAAACAAAGAAGCAGGCTTCCAGCTCGAGCTGATTTCACTAATGATGGAAAAGTTTGGTGCAGATGAGTGAAGGTTTTCTTTTCAGTGCTTCTAACACGCCGCACTGGAGTTTTTTTCTTTTTACCGAAGACGTATCACTCATCAAACGTATGTGCCACCTATGGATTGATGCACATTCACAGCTATTGTTGAATTAGGTTAGCTATGCCTTTGAGATGAGGTATTGATTACCTTTCTACCATCAGCTGTCACAATGGACTGTGAAATTAGTGCTGCCTCCATCACATGTTCAACTGACAGCCTTCAGCCCCCGTACATGCATATAAACTAAAATTCACTTTATCATTTCTTTCATAAACTGGGATCCAAATTGTTGTTTGGGCTGTTGTATAAAAAGACAATATAAGAGTATAATATTTGTACTCAAACTAATCAAAGTCTTGATTAATTCAGTTTTATTCTATTTTATTCTGATTTAAAGATAACTTTTCTGGTACAGAGAGAAATTAGTCTCAAAAGTGTTGACAAATGTGTGTTTCATATCTATAAAAGCAAGATTTAAAAATGTGCATGATGATAATGAATGATTTAATTCATTTATCCAATTTCCCACTTTGTACTTTAACTTTCTGGTTGCTTGCTATACTGAATACAGTAAAAAGTAGTAAAGTAAAAGTTGCAGTGCTGATTGATTTACACAGCCTACGATGCAATTTTGAGGCGGTCGTGCGACGTGACACTACGGCAGATATCAGATTAAAAAGACGATCTTCTGCTTGGGATTAACTAGTTTAATAACTTTAATAACTTACTCTGTGTTGCAGCAGCTGTTTTTATGGTGAACATTTTCAAGAGCTCTGATGCTAACTCATCAGTACAAAGATTATTAAATGCATTCTGTACAATCACTAAAACCAGATGATTTTTTACCTTGGTAGTCTGGAATCTGATTTATCAACATTAATTAAAAACAAATCTTTTCACAGAGCTATGTAATATATACTGTATATTTTATTGATAATGTAATTTGGAATGATTAGCGTGTTACATAATAAAAAAACTTGACTGTGTGTAAAACCAGGTGAAAACCAGGCATCAGTTATGTAATCATATTGTCGTGAACACATAATAAAAGACAAATACCAACACATTCAAAGAGCAACGTGACCTGCTGTGCAGGTTAACTGATCTAATGAGAGCTGTTATGTAAAGCGGTCGATATTTGTCAGACGCCTGTAGAAGAAAGTATCTCGTTTTTTTGCAGCTCTGTCAGTCCTTCACTCACGTTCACTAACGCTGTACATTAGATTATAAAACTGCATGAATGATTAAACCGTGTGTCAGGCTATCTGTGGATCCAGATTAGACAATCGTCTAATCTGCATCCACAGATAGCCTGACACTTGGTTTGAGTTACATTTGTTTGTGGAGTTTTGAGACTGTCTTCATATCTTCCAAACCACAAACGCATGTTACATTTAGGTGCTTAATGGTTCCAGTTCTACATGCTCTGACAGTAAAAATACAGACAGAAAGCTTTCTTTATTTCTCTTTTTAAACCTAAGGTGAAACCAGGTGGACAGAGTCGATGTCAGCGCTTTACACACACGAGTATGCGTGCAGCCGGTTCCTGCAGCTTCTAGCACCATACAGCGAGGCTAATGGGCGCCGGGGCTCATATTGACAGGCTGCGTGATTGACAGATGCACAAAGAAGCCCTGCAGTCAGGGCTGAGCTCGGTGCAGCCATATTCTATGCGGCCCCATTTTCATGCCGCCATGTGGAGCAACGTGTAGCTCGGAAACTAATTTTTACCGCCACGCTTGTGTAACAAATTGAATCATTAACCTATTTTAACTTCATGAGCAGCATGGTAAGCTAAGTAGCTCTCCTTGACTTGAGACGTCACTGTTGGATGCCACTCAAAAGTGTGAAGTGTTTCCTAAAGCCTTAAATTCATTTACACAACATTGCTGCGGCGTTCTGTTGCAATTGGAGCAGCACAGCACTGGCACAGATAACATTTCTATGCAGCAGGCTGTGTTCATTTTGAAGAGTGTGTGAGAAACTGTGTACATCACAGGTGTTTGAATGTGCAGCACATCCTAATCCACGTGTGTTTGCATGTAGCTGTGTCAAGAGTGCTTTGGACAGTGTGTTCCCTGCCTCGGCTGTTGTTTCTCAGCCTTTGTCTTGATGGGAGCGAAGCAGTGTGGGTGAGAGTGATTTCACTAATGCAGGAAAAGAGAAATGAGTTCCCTGATCCCTCATCCTTATGTCAGCCCCTTGACAGCTTACTGTATGTTGTACATGTTTCAGTGTGTGTGTGTGTGTGTGTGTGTGTGTGTGTATCCATGTTAGTGTGTGACCATCTGCGTATGTCCGTGCGAAGCTGTGATACGAGCATGAACGGGAACATTTGCACACTAAGCACTGCGAGGTGGCTGTGGGAGCTTCCAGATGTGATGTGGTGTATGTTTGTGTGGTCCCTGCGTCCAACTGAGCCGACAAACCTGCACGCAGAAACACACACGTGCATCTGTTCAAGACTGGTTAAAACATCCCATTCAAATTTTGACATAATGTATTGATGGCTCACTTCTGTGTTCCTGTTGATACTGTATCGTACTGCAACCCAACCGATGCCCGCCCACCCAGAGCCCGGTTCTGCTCGATGTTTTGAGTTTTTCCTCGCCACCGTTGTTGCCCAGTGCTTGCTCATGGTGAGAACTGTTGGGTCGCTGTAAATAATATTCTAGTCTATATAATAGACTAGACCTGCTCTATATGAAAAGTGTGTTGAGATAACTTCTGTTATGATTTGGCGCTATATAAATAAAATTGACGTTACCTGAAAATTCAACACATGCTTTAGTGAAGTTTTACAATCACAGAGAACAATGATATGCATTTTCTGAGATAATCAAAATACCATATTTCCTGAATAAACAGTTTAATAAATTATTTTATAGAAACTGTATCTTATTAATATACTGCTGCCGTTTAAATACTACAGTGTTATGTACACATACCTTGACTCATCCACACAGCGGCTGACTTCGACTTTGTCAGAGAATCATGCAGACAGTGCATCTGCTCCAACAGTGGGGTGTACCATCAACTGTCTCCATGTTGTTCTTTGTGCACAGACCAATGCTCTGACACACACATACACGGTCTATAGATTAATTTGATTGTAAGGCTGATGTTTATGAAAGGAAATACGAAATTGAGAGTCAGCATGTTGTGCGACTGACGGAACTGACTGTATTTCTTACAAAAAAAATGATTAAAGGTATTTTTTCCACATTGGCATTAGTAGTCAATCATTAAGCCGGGCTCTGGCTCAGGAGGTGGAGCAGGTCGTCCACTAATTCCAAGATTGGTGGTTCGATCCCCAGCTGAAACCCAGCCACTGGGGGATGCACAAGCCAGTGCATTCTTAGTGCTGGTCCAAATCCCGGAAAAACGGGGAGGGTTGCATCAGTAAAAACCTATGCCAAATCGAATCGATCATTAAATCAGATATCTGCTGTGGTGACCCCTAACAGGAGCGGCCGATTCAGACTGCCTGAATAACTGCAGTTGAGTGGCGCTCACCTCTGTGGCCAGTGAACAGTTGAACTTGGAAGAAAGTGAAGTGGTGCATTTAGTTTCTCAGCCAGTAGCTGCTCATGCACACTCACGTTCATGTATGTCAGAAAGAAAGGAGGGTGCGGAGCTAGAGTTAGCTGTCATTCTTTCATGAGTCCAGATGTGGCGAACAGATTTATTTCAATTTTATTTGGACTTTAAAATTTGACATCTTAGACTTAAACTTAGTCACATTGACACCTTTGAAGCACACAAAAGTTTTCCAGTGGCTCCTCTTCTGCTTTGAAGAGCGAACAGAGTGACGGAGGAAAAGACAGCACGGACAAAAGATAAAAGAAAACAGAAAAATCTCAAAACGTGATTCAAATATCTCGTAAAAGTATAACAAAATCCGGACAATCCAATAATCATTTACAACCACTATTGATCGTGTTGTTGTTTTTTTACCTTGTGGCATGGCGATCGTGCTGTGAAACCTCTCAGTAGAGAGTAATTGAAGTTGAAGAGGCTCTGAGAAGGGGGACGAGAAGAAGAGAGAGGTGTTATTTTTACACAAATCATTGATACACCTATATACAGCACTCCACAGAGCTTCTCCTCTCTCCGCCTGTCTCCATCTGTCTATATCCATAAATGCATCTAGTACACAACCATCAGCTGCAAAGGTTTTTCTTCTATATGTTGTCACTCAATATCTACTGTAAAGCTACTGTAAATGAATTATGTGTACTGAAATATCAGTATTTCAGGACAACTCCAAAGTAGTTGGATTGTGTAACATATTTACAAGGTAAATAACTAAATTCACCTGTTATACATGGATGTACAGCAGCAAAATTCAACCTTTCATGGACACAAACACAGTGATTTTGGACGTTTAACATCAATGATGCAAAACCACAAGGCTGTTGTGACTCAAGACACAGACACTAGAATTGCTCAGTGTTTGTTTGTGTCTTTCCAAAGTGGCAACGGCACAACAAGTATACATGTTGTGCATCATTCACTTTGTTCTTAATGTGCAGCATTACTGTAGCTGGTGTATGTACCCACATTTCATCTTATTATTATCCAGGAGATTTACATCGATGAGGCCATTAGGAGGCTGTAATCCCACTCCTCTGCCTGTGTTATGATTACATAAGGTAGCCGCTATATTAACATATCCAACAATGCTAATGGGACGGAGAAAAGAGCAGCGAGACGCAGAGAAATTCTGCAAATGCTATAATGATGGACGCCTGGTGATGCGTTGCTATAGTGTGCCTCTCTCATATTTACCAAATGTGGCTTTTAAGTCAAAATAAGTGTGTTGTTTAATTGGTTACCTGGGCTTTATTGTGTTTACTGGTGAGCAGTCTAAAAGGCTTTCTTTTATTGAAGTGAGCCATTTTCTCAACAGGTTTACAAAAACAAAATGTCTGCTGACTTAGAAACCGAGAGAGCCTGCTGCATTTCCTCTTTTATTACGGTGCGTTTTTGTCTGTCTTTTTTTTCTTGTCACCTGTCTAATTTCAAGAATGATGAAAAAAATAATGTACTTGAGCTTGTGCTTGAGGACTTCATTGATATGGTGATATTTGAAACATAAGTTATTCTAATGTGAGCATTAATTAGCAAAATATTCTATGGATAAAAACTTATCTTCTCTTAACACACTGTCGTTTTATGAACTCAGTATTGTAAAGGAGTTACAGTCCAGTAGTTTAGAGTAAATCTTTTTTTTTTTTTACTCATTAATATGCAAATAAAACCATCAGGGTAAACCAAAACCCAATCAGATTATCTCCTCTATAGGGAGAGCATGAATTTTCAATAATCTTTTTTTTTCTGGGGTGTGATGCATGCATGCGTCTACACAGAAAGATGTACAGATGTCGCCATGACAACTTTATCCAAAGACATAATCCCAGAGTTTATGCTTTAGGACAATTAAGCAATAGAATAGTTTTTTGTTTTTTTTACAGTATACAACTTTATTTTCCACATTTCTCTTCTTTCATTTTTTTGTACTTGAGTCTAGTTTCATTAGGCCCCTTGTTCAAAGAGCTTCATTATTTCGGCCAGCATTGTGCTTACATGGTGCATATTCCTAAATTAATTTGCTTTTATTGACGTACCCACAGCAAACCAGATGCCATGTAATATTATACCAACATAGGAATACTGTACACATTGCAGAGAGATGGAGAAACTGGAGGCCCAGTGGCACAGACACCTCGTCAGTAAAAAAGATCTAGTAAAATGTGTTAATATTCACATTACAGTAGTTCTGCTCTTCTACTCATCTGGACATAAAGAGACTGAGAAGAAAAAAAAAAGCCTGATCACTGCTATTCATCAAGGCTCGAGTATAAACCTACAAGAGGCCCTTTGCTGAGTCTCCACAGAGTGGCTGAGTCATACAGGACACACAGGAGGAAGACTTGCAAAAGCTAAAAGTAGGGGGTGTTTTAGAAAGGCGAGGCCACTGGCATACCAATTAAAGATGAGGAGAGATTAACTGTAGCTGCATGAAGGGATGTTTCATCTACATGCTTTCTGTTTGTCTCATGTCCTACAGAGCTACAGCCAGTAAGCAAACAAAGGACCTCAATGGCATGTTTTGCGAAGTAGATTTACGTATGAGAATGTATTCATATTATTCAGTGTTGTCTGTACATATATGACAAAATAATAGATGCTGAAATATGTATTTAAATGGCTGAAGTATCATGTATCATAGAAGTAACAGTTAGCAACAGCTATACTCTAAACCAACAGATATGTGAAGGCTGGGTAGGTGATGGGAAAGCAGATAGAGGCAGCCTGTAGCTGTTGAAACAATTACATGTATGGTGACTGATGTTTAAATCAACAGTTGTGCTTGGCGAATGTGTGTAGCTGGTGAAGGAGGGATCTCCCTCGCAGGAACAGACCAACAAAAATCACAGTATATACACATGGCGATCACGAAATCACAGATACATGTAGATTATAAAATATATGTGAAGAATGTGGATCAGGGAGGACATTGGGCAACTTCAGGTATCAACAAATAAGAGCAACATCCTCTCCACCATGGAGACCTGGAAGAGGACCTGATCCACACAAACAAAGAAAGAGAGAGAGAGAGAAGAGATGAAAAGAAACTCACACAGCTTGCAGGAACAGAAACAAAAAAAGAGGGCTAGAAAAATACATTAAAAGTTTACAGTTTATTCTCATTGGCGGGACAAACATGCACTATGGGTAATCGGGTTAAGAGATTCATTGAGACTGAGGCCACTGAAAGGATAATGGTAACAGGTGCAAGGCTTGAACTAAATGAAAAATAAGTGCTTATTGAAAGTTGAGGTGAAAAAAATGTGTTTAAAGTTTGGAGTTAAAGGCCACAGTGGAGTCAGATTGTCTGATGTCAGCAGGGATGTTTTTCCAGAGAAAAGGGGCATGATAGGTTAAGGCCCTGCAGCCGGCTGACTTCTTTTTAACTCTGGGGACAGACAGGAGCCCTGTGTTCTGAGAGCGTAGTGCCCGAGATGGAATACAAGGTATAATGAGATCAGACAGGTATGAAGAGGCGAGCCCATCTACAATTTTGTAAGTCATCAGAGGCACCTTAAAGTCTGATCTGATAGGGAGCCAATGGAGTGAAGCTAAAATTGGTGTAATATGAGCAAATTTTCTGGTTTTAGTTAAGATTGTACCATATCTGAACCATTTGAAGGCAGAACAGACAACAAAACATCACAATAATCAAGTCTGGATGAAACAAATGTGTGAATTAAGATCTCTGTATCAGCCACAGACAGGAAAGACCTCATTTTAGCTACATTAGCTATGTTGCATTAGTGGAAAAAGGCGATGAGCTTGGTGATTTCTTTAATGTGCTGATCAAAGAAGAGGGCATGATCAAACATAACACCAAGATTCTTGGCTGTTAAGTTCTGTGTCTGTGTCGAGCAGATCCAATGACCAGCATCTCAGTTTTTGTCAGAATTCAGGAACCAGGAAATTAAATGATATCCAGTTTTCACAGCAGAAAAGCATATTCATAATAGGCACATACTAATGAGTATCATCAGCGTAGCAGTGGACATTTATTATATAAAATAATTTTTATTTTTATAATTTGGCTAAGAGGGTAAATATATTGAGAGAAAAGCAAAGAGTGAAGAATAGAGCCCTAAGGTACCCCATCTTTCACATCAGAAAATATTGATGTAATATTATTATTAAAACACACTGTGTTCTTTCGGATAGGTCGGACTTTAACTATGTGAGATCCAGGCCAGAGACGCAAAATTGGTTTTCGAGCCAGTCTAGGAGTATACAGTCATCTATGGTATCAATATGAATAAAACAAATAAGTGGGGAGTTTTGCTGATAGTAGATTCACTTTCCTTCTTAGGAAGCCTGAAGGGCAACACTGCAGTTCAGTCAGCTGTTAAAAGAGAGAGTATGTCAGACAGCCAACTTAGTGCACACACACGTATACACATTGTCTTCTGCACACACTGTGTGTTTGTTTCACCTATTGTTGACATAAACCCATTCATTTTTAACTTCTCCAAGGTGGGTCTATATATTGGACTTGTCCAAAAGGGAACTGCACATTTAAAGCTTGAACTGTGGGATTGACTTTACAATTGACTAGTGCCCAATATGCATTATGAGAATCATCCGTATGGTAACAGAAATGGTAACAGAAACCAAGACACTATGCTGCAGTGATTTTCACCACTGATTGTTATTGTGTGTGTTTGTGTGTGACACCAGCGCAGAGGGAGGCCTGGTGAGACAGCAGGGGGTTCGAAACTTTCTTCAAAAATAAACCAGAAGAAAGAAAAAACACACTATAAAACACTATTTCTCACTGGAAAAAACCCTACTAACACCCACCCACTTTGTCTTCAGTGGGAAAGGGTACAAATGACTCTGCAGTAGTCACGGGTATTTATCTGCTCGATCGGCAGTGAACTGCACAAAGAGTAGCCGATAGGCATCAAAGCTTCTGAAATGGTGCGGCGCATGGTCCTTAAAGGTCTTTGTCCCGTATTGCACTAAACATCCAACACATACCTGCTGGTTGAAAAGTTAATACTGGAAATACATCCATGTACGCTAAGGCGTTACAGCTTTTTTTCACAGAACGTGCTCGAAGACTTTGTGTCAGGAGCTAGTACAGCCACAGCTTAATTTCCCAGATCAGCAATATTGACCATTAATGCTTTATTTTAATAAGGTGAAGGCTGTATACGACCTTAACCTTAAATAATTGTAGGTTATATAACACAGACTTTATATATGTGATGTATTTGCACTGGAAAGTAGCCACAGCAGGGTCATCACATTACTGCCATAGGAGTTTCAGGCATTCTGCTCAACAAGGGCTTAGTGGAAACACTATAGTGTCGAAGCCACATGAGCACATGTAAATTCAGGTTTCATAGTCTTTAAATACGTTTTGGGATTGTTCGTTACGCTCCAGTTTAATAAAAGGTTACTACAGTGGAAGCACTGTGTTACAACAGGCAGGATAGTGTGACCACAGCCAGTGTCATCAAGTTGACAGTGAAACACACAGAATTACATCAGCTGTGCTCATTTCAGATGTTGTCCCTGGGCTTAACTGACTCGGCCCTTAACAAGGACTCATTTCTTCCCATCAATATTACCAGTGTTTGTAATTTTCCCTTCGGTGCTGCACGATAGCCGTCGTTGCGAACACCCCTCCATGAAGACTGCAGGTGGAACTTTCCTGTATCTCTAAGTCTCCATCGTCATTAATATGACAGCCACCAGACACCAGCTGTCCACTTGTCATCTCCTTTACCTCCTTACCTACCGGTGAGTCAGCCTCCCCTCTCAGCCTGGATCTTTTCATCTCTTTCTTTCTCTCTTTCCCAAGTCCAAGCACACCAGTCTCTGTTGTTACTTATTTATTACTATCAGTCATACATTGGGATTCAGCCTGAAGGTGGTGATCATTGTACTTGTCATGAGAAATTTCAGCATTGTCACTATTCTCATTATCATACAGTAATGTATAATAATCTGCATCGTCATTGCCAACAAAAGAAACGGCATCATCCATGAGTCAGGTGAGGTCAGTGAAGGTTACAATATGATCAATTTAGATTTGAGTAATTAAATAAATGTATGACTTATTCATTCTTTAGGGAAATGACAGCGTAGTCCTGGAATAACTTTTGTAAGGCGTCCAGACAAGTCAGGCTGAGATACAAACCTTCTGCCTGTTAGCTGTGAGCTCATGTCTACTTTTGGTTTCCATTTAGTTGCTTCAGTTTCACGTCCTTGTGCATGCTGGCTGGAGTTTGCTCATCTCACGTCCTGATATTCTTGTTTTCTTTCTTGTGTTCATAGAAGTTTTATCATTGTCCACAAACATCATTCGCAAAAAAGCAAACAAAACAATATTTCCTTTAATCTTAGATATACAGTGTGTGTATAAATTTCAGAACAATTAGCCGTTCCCTGAGCAAATCAATTTCGGAGAGTAAAGCAAAGGCTTTTAGTGATGTACTGAAAGTGCTGAATAAATATTTGAGTGTAAGAAGGTACTCATTAATTCCACCAGCCACACTCCTTCTGTAATGTCTGTGTGCATGATCAATGAAATCTAATATTTACATATTAAAGACATAAACATTAGCCAGAAAATCTTCAGTATAATTGTTTTGCTGCCCACATCCAGTCCTGAATTGAAAAGTCATCATAAAGTGGGAACCATATGCCTTTATGACATGTTATTTTGTCTGTAACTGCAGCATTAAACAGTTTCCGCAATCAGTGTCATTCAGTGACTTGAGATATGTTGCATTTTTCTGTTTCATGCCTGAATGTGCATCAAGAAACACCATGGAAACAATCAATCAAGACTGGCAACACACAGGGTTGCAAATTACCCCACTGTGAAGCACAGTGTGTTTGACTGCATCTGTATTTTTCATGATCTAAACTGTCAGTTCATTTGAGAGAGACAGCATCTCCAGCTCCATCCTTTACCTCATTTCACTGGAGCTTTTGTCTGTACTGAATTAAGTCTTTACAATGAGATAACAAAACCACACATTGAAAATCTGTCAGATATCAAAGCAGATTCATTTTATTTGCTTTTAACATTATGGTACTCACAAGGGGCCTAAAGTCAGAGGAGCCAGACTGTACACTAATCTATTAAATGACAAATTTTCTGGGACTGACTCATTGAAAGTGCACAGGAAGCTGATTTACCAGAGAGCACAAAGTTCATCTGCAGAGTCGTTGCACAGATTAAAGCTCTTTTGTTTTGTTATATAAGATACCATATGAAAGGAATACCACAAGTACATTTTATTAAGGTATTTCCCTTGGTGTTGTGTTTCATCTGTTTGTAACTGCGAGGCTTCAGTGTGATTTTGAGAGACAGGAACGTTGGATCAGTGCAGGTCTGACTGACTGGCACTGAGAAATGGCTGAATCACTGGAGCATGTCCGTGGGCCAAACACGTGCTGGAAAACACACACACACACACACACACGCACTCTCTCTCTCTTTCTCACACACACACACACACACACACACACTCTCTCTCTTTCTCACACACACACACGCACTCAAACAAAGGTATGCATGTTATTATCAAGTACTTTTTACCTTTTATTTATAAAATCCTTGAATCACCAGTTCCTCTGAGTTTTTTAAAAGGTATCAGAGAAGTGAACTACTTTTTTTTTTGGTTTGGTTTCAAAGCAGAACATAAGGAATAATATAAAAGATGATTCTAATTAAATTATACCATCTTAATTACTTTCACTGTGTTACAGTGTATTGCTGCCAAAATTTCACTTCATAATGTGAAAAGTTTTGCGATTTATTGAGATCCTTTTCACGTTACAAAAATACATTTTAGATGTCATTGGGACATATTTTTGGTGTTATTATCACATATCAAATTATTCATTTTTTTAACAAAAAAAATCTTATTTTAACAATTTATCACTTTATCTTGTTATGAAACGCAACATTCTTGTTATTACACAAAAGGAACGTATCTCGTTGAAGAATTGTTACTTGTCATTACGAGATACCAACTTTTGTCTTTACATGATAAATGGCCATATTGTTATAACAACAAACTTGCCAGGCTAGCTGTTTCCCACTGTTTCCAGTCTTTATGCTAAGCTAAGCTAAACGACTGCCGGCTGTAGCCTCATATTTTCTGCACATGAGAGTGTTATTAATCTTCTCATGTAACTCTGGTAGGAGAGCGGAAAATGTCAAACTATTCCTTTAAGTTTTATTTCATTCTTGGCATGAGATACAAAAATGAAGATCCATTTTTTTTAAACACATTTATCCCTGTAAGGTCCCAGGGGGACATCCTCGACAGGTCACAAGATTATCAGTGCTGACACATAAAGACACACAGCCATTAACACTCACCCAATTTTAGTCTGTTTTCTATATATACTTACATATACTTGACATATACTTTGTCACAGTGGCAGCAATATGATGCTGTATGCTAAAACATAAAATAATACATTTCACATTGTAATCTTTTGAGTACCAAAGCCAAGATACACATTTGAAAAATTTCCCTCAGATGTGATTAAGGCACTGCGAATAAGGAGCAATGATTAAAAACTATAAATGTCAATAACAGTTGGTAATTTATGACTGCTTGCAGATGATTAATGAGCAGCAATGTTTCATTAGCTTTTATTTTCTATCACAAATCAATAAACCAAAATAACATCAAACAAAAGACAAACCTCTGTGTTTTCTTTCTCACATAAGTTACAGGAATAAACTGTGTAGGATCCTGGATGAGCTGCAGTCACCATCATAAATGTGACAGATGTTTACTGTGGCAACACCCTAAAAAAAAAAAGAAACATCAACCCCTGCATTCATCATAAAGCAGGAAATCAAAAGTGTAATCATCACCAGTAAATGCCAGAGAGACAGGAGAGACAAGCGTAGATTCATACTTCAAATTCAGGAAGGTAAAGACAGAGAGAAGGGAGAGGTGGAAGACACCGATGAAGAAAGAGGGAGACACAAAGAGGGATGGGGGAGGTGCAGCAGGCTATAGGCTAAAACTGACTGCGGTGTTTAATTGCTGTAAAATAGGCAGTAAGCTTCTCTTCCCACCTACTCTTAGTGTTGTTAATATGCTGTTAGCCTCTTCTCCTCCTCCTCCTCCTCTTTCTCACCGCCAGTCTCCTGACACACACACACACACCCACACACACACACACACACACACACACACACCGACATACATGCATCCACATGCAGGCACAAACACACACAGTAGAAGTCACACACTTAATCACAGGTTTTTGTGTACATTTATGGAAAGTCAAAAGGGTCATATTCACTTGCTCAGCCTTTCGGCTTTTTTCATACGTGCATGCACACACATGCACACACATATGGTATCTCCGTGTGTGTGTGTGTGTGTGTGGACGCAGCATTAAGCAGCCGGGGGTTTGAGAAGCTCTGACAGCTTTGGGCTGTCCAGTGAGGAGTCTGCTGCCTGAATGAGCTGGTTGCTGCCTCTCCTGTCTGCATCCACCTGAAGTCTCCTTTAGGTGCCCTCCTCGCTCTCCTAACTCCCTGCACACACACACACACACACACAAAGATGGACGCACGTTCACACACATGCATTCAGTTCTTTTTCTCTCTGTCTCTTGTCTCCTCCTCAGGTTGCCTCCCCAACCATCCACCCTCCCTCCCTCCCTCGCTCCCACTCCCCTGCATGTTAACTGAGCCAGTGGATGCTGAAGGCTTTAATCAAGGAAGCACAATGAGCACAGGGCTCTGTGGTGGAGATCGCTTTCCATCAGCGCTGCACCGCTCTCTGCTCATCTGTCTGGCTACAGTTGCAGCCATCTGAATTGCTTGTTGGGGCTTCTTTTTATCCTCCATCTTTTGGCTCTCCGAGCGACATGGATCTCCTTGCATGGGACCAGAAATCGTTGTCAAAAAGGAATCCGATCGCATAAATGGGCCATGTACATCGATATAAGCTATAATAAAGTAAGATGTTCATATAACAAGTCAACAGGGCATTTAAGACGGTATTAAAATCTGGTCCACATATCTCACCTTTTATCAACAGCTTACATTAGAGTACAGTGACGGATAAAGACTACATGATGGAAATCATCAACCTTTAATCTAATCAAAAGGAAAAACATGACATATGCCAGCTGCACTGAAAAGAAATCATTTGTTACGTCACCATTTTTACTGCATTACGTTTGTTTGCGATATGGGTCCTGTTTTTAAAATAGCCAACAAAACTATTTATAGAGATCTTCACAACAGATCCTTACTTTCAGGAAGAGCGTAGTGCAGAGGCAACTGTCACTCTTTTTGTTTGACTACGATTTTATTATTTTTTTTTCACCATAACCCTGTCTTCTCAAAATTACACCCACAGACTGTTAATTTGCAACTGCAAAACATTAAAAAAAAAAATAATACGAATGAAGACAGGACACGTTTACAGGTCGTTACCCCAGCTGCTGGTGTCAAAGTCCTGCAACCGTCCACCACAACCACCCCCTACACATTATGTCTGGTACAAGAATGCACTTAGTGGACTGGAAAAAATGTTGCCACATAATGTTGAACATAATCCATGCAGCAATTATTTCCTCCAAAACATGTATGACAAATTCATTTAGTAGTATTGAAATGTAATTTCACGGTTGGGCACCTAGTTGTCTCCTGACCTCTAATTTTTAAAGGCAGGAAGAGTTGTGCATGGACCCTTATTAATGAATAAAGATAATAATAAAATCTTGGTCTTCTTAATGCTTTAATGCTTTAATGCTGAGATCAGAGAGAGAACATTTTATCCCTTGAAATGGTACAACCTCTTTCCCAGCATTGTGTTATGTATTATGTCACCTTCAAGTAAAACGAATATGAGCAGAAAAACTTAAACAATGAATTGTTTTTGGGTTCTCTAGATTAATACAGCACACAGTTAGAGGAACATGTAATTTTAATTTCTGTTAAAATTATAATTTAGTGTTATATAGCAGTGTGGGCCATTGCGCAGTATCTAATCTTTACTTCTAGAAGTCTTTTGGTGATTTCTGAGCTTACAAACAGGGTTACAGACTAATGTAGCTTTAGAGTAAAACCACGTGAAAAGAACATGCAAACTCCGCACAGAAAGGTGGTTCATATCCCAAAACCTTCTTGCTGTGAGGCGACAGCACTATGCACTGAAGTGCCCCCCCCCCCCCCCCCTCCTCAACCAATACCCACATTTTACTATTTTAACATAAAAGCCAGCAGGTACATTATTGCAGTGCTTAATCTTTAATGCTCCATGTGTTGTTGAATAGTTAAACTATTGTCGTTCCCTCTGTCTGCTGTGCAGAAGGAATTTGCATGTGATAACCACAGACATCATATCGTTTATATGGTTTTATAATACAATATCTTCAATTACAATGCCTCACTTCAACTGTTTCTCTTCACTTAATTAACTCTCCATCTGGTTTCATGACACTTTTCTCAAATTCTGCCATGTTGCAACTGATTATTTACTTTTTATCATGACTCAATCTGTTGGTATTAAGCTCATTTAACGTATTAAAGTTTGAGTGATTAGTTCGTCGGAAGCCTAAAATGTACTGTAAGAGTGTTTATAATGTTATATGCTGTACCATGATATGTTTTTCTTGGATATGTTTTTTTAATCTTAGTTTTCCTTTATTTAAAAATCTTAAATTCCTTAAAATGTTTGATATTAATGTTTCCCAGGAATGTACTTTTATATACAAAATACAGATTAGAGAGGGAAATCTTCCAGATCATTTCATAACTTATTTTTAGATTAATTAACATATTCACTCTTTCTCTAATCTAATAACATATACTGTAACATATGGAGCTCTTAAGTTTGGTTAAACTTACATCTTCTGTAAAATCCTACAGAACATGTTTAAAAAAAGACTTTAACTTCAGCTTTGTATATATTTTCTACCATAACTTATGTATTTATACATATCTTTGACACCGTTAATATTGTTTTATATAACAGTGCTTTGGGGCTTTTTTCCCCTCCTTGCACATGATTTTTTATTGTAATTGTTTTGTCATTTGTTTGACAAATGACATAAAAATTACGTGTATGTTACTGCAAATCGACGCTCGAATCCCTTTGTGGAATATTTGAAATCTTCAGGTGTGTGGTAGCTGTGCTGCACACAAACCCTACAGTACATGGTCCCTGTTAAATTTAGAGCTAAATTAAACAAATTGTGCCGTTGTAATCTGGGGAGAAACCTGCTCATGGTCCAGCAGTTACGGTACCAGCTCCCACTTCCAAACCATGTCCACTGCACTCCACTGCAGATGAAGTTTTACATTTTCTATGACACAAAAAATAAGAGCAGGAACATTTTCCAGGACTGATAACTTAAAATTCATTGGCTGACGCTGCAGGGTGTATCCTGGAGAGAGTGAATAATCCCCACGTTATTGTGCACTTGTGACACTTCATCATAACCTACACCAGAGCGCCTTTGTTGTATTCATCATGCTCCAACTTCCTGTCCCTCCTCTCCTCTCCCCCTCACCCTCCCCCCCATCATCCCTCTCTCTGTCTCTCTGCAGCCTTCAATCACTTTCTCCTCATCTGCAGCTGTAACAAAAACAAGCCTTCCTGCTTAACAGTGAGCCGTTTCAGATTTAACTCCCAGTCTTTAGTAGACCTCTCCAGGGAGAAGCCTCTTATTGTGTAACAGGCTGTCTGCCCGTCACAGTCCTGTGTGTAGGTGTAAAAGCGCTGCGGCGCAGCCCCGCTTGCATACATGAATATTTCTCCGCATAAAAAAATTGCCCAGCGTACATTACCTTTTGGAATGCACAAAGTCAGAGAAGATGAATGGAGGTTAGAGAGAGGTGGAAGGATGGGGATGACGCAGGGTGTTGGGGTTTTAGTAACATCCCCTGGATGGGCATTTTTAAAGGGTAAATTCTCCCAAATTAAAAAGTAAATAAATGTCAAGTATTTTGTAACCATGCAGATAGTTTTGGTATATTTATTTCCATATTTTAAGATATCTGTCACTGAGATTTCTGCCTCATTGAATGTGAATGGAAATATTGTTGAGGAGCTCACAGCACAAGTTTATGTCTCAGTAAATGTCAAGTCACACCAGCATTTACAGCAGTGAATTCTGGACTAAACTTTATCAACTTTAATGTAACAACTGCAAGAGTTCGTGATGTTCTCGTGAGTTCACACGGAAACTCTACACCACTGGTCAGTTGTACAGAGTTTAGTTTTACATTTTTGTAATATATTTACTGAATCTCACTCTCATTTACTGGTGGTTGTAATGTGAGGGGACTGGCCCTTTGAAATGAAAAATCAAATGCAAATCTCATAATAATCGTCTCATATTTTGTTATATTTTTAAGTATACACTCTTTTTAATCACATTACTGTCTTAACCTGTTATTCTAACCAGCTCAGCTGAATATATATCAAGCTGATGTGACCGTGTTCAACACAAATACTAATCAAACACTAATTGTCTTTGCTCTTTTCTAACTCAATAATGGTCAACTAGTTTGATATGAAAGATTGTTATCATCATTGTAATGTGTGGGGACAGGCCTGCACAGCACACTGGTGCAAATGACAAGACTCCTTTTAGAGAATAGGCAATCTGTCAGACACAGTGAGTCCTGTGAGCTTATCGGGCTGTCAGAAGTATGGATGCTCCATATTATTTTTTCAGCAATCACATCTTTGCTTCTGTTTGTGTTGGTACTTGCAATGTCTGCATTTGTGCTTGTGTGCAGCGTTTTATGTCTAATCCTATGAGGTGTGTCTGCCTTTTAACAGCTATATCAGGATTACGCTCGGTAATGACCCCCAGACCAGCACTTCCTCTCCTCTTTAAAGCTCCAGCACCACTGTCGACATATAGGCCTCTTTCCCTCTTCATGTTATGGTCACTGTAACAGCTTTAAATGTGATCTAGATGCTATTAAGATGGGGTAAGTATTCCCAGGGGTAGAGGCAAAAACTTGACACTACAGGACCTACTTAGAGGAAAAAATGCCCAAGAATGGGTTCTTCTTTGGTTCCATTAAGGCTCAGAGACAGCTGTCCACAGCCAACATCTCAGTGCAGAAGAAGATAAATCCTCTCCTGTCTTTCTCTTTGTTCATTATCTTTGTGATGCATGATGTGCACGGCTTGACTGGAGTGCTGTGAGACTGAAATGAAGCATGTGCAACTCCGAAACGAAATAAATATTCCACTGAGGCTTTTTTCAAAAGCGCAAAATAGGCTACGGCGTCGCCATTTCTTGCCGGAGACATGTGCCTGGACCTCAAACAAAGCCCTAACAATGCAATCAAAACACCATTGCTTGCTTCAAAGCCAGCTGGTATAAAATGCTTCATTGCCTCCATGCCTGTAAGACCTGTCTAAATATGTGCCGCTGCACTCACTCTTTATTTTTTTCCCCCCCTCCATCTCACGGATCTCCTCTCTTTCTCACAAATCTTATTCACAGTTTGCATTCAGTGATCTGAAGGAAGATAAATAGAATATTTGGCTCCTTGTCAAAGCTGTGGGGCCGAGCGAGCTGCGGCAGTGCTGCTGCCACCGCCGCTGCTGTGCCCGTGATTTGTCGCCATTTCACAGCAGCCGGGGCAGCTATTTGGGTGAAATTATGGGGCTATTGATTGCAGAAAGAGAGCAGTTTTACTGAGAGCAGCAGAGCAGGACCAGAGGCAGGCAGGGAGAGGAGAGTACTCCCACTTTATTAGCTTATAGTGTGTTAGCTATACGCCTCCTCCTCCTCATCTGTAGTCTACCTCTCTTCTCTTCTTACCTCTTCTTTTTACCTGCAATCTTTTCCTTTCTTTTCTCTTTTCATCTCCTCCCCCCTCATACTTTTTGTCGACCTCAGGTAAAGTTTCACAGAAGCATTGTTCCTGCCTTCATTTGCTAAAACATCTCCTTTTACTTTCTTCCTTTTTCCTTGAAAAGCCATTATGATTCATTTGAGCCCGGGGACATCAGCTGTGTCTGTCTCATTTCCCTCTCTGTTGCTCTCACCTCTCCCCCCTTTCCTTCCATTTTCTTTATCGCTCCGCTTTTACTCGAAACTTTTAAGCTGTAATTTGTGCATCATTTGAAAAAGGTTATCTTGTTACATCCTCTTTTCCATTTCTTTTTCTTTCTTTTGTCAAGGAACGCAATTTTGCATCACGCCTCAAGTTTGGCCACAATGCGGAGACGCACACTGATGAAGACCCTCACACTCAGCCAACCAGTGGAGTTTATTACTCCCATATTTTTTAGAAAGTGATCCAACCCAATCACAGTATGTGTTGTTTTCTGGGCTGGAGGACTGCTTAGGGCAGCAGGGAAGCAGTCAGACAGACATTCTCCGTCAGTGTCAGATGCTGAAACCCAATTGTCTGTATCCTCCCAGATATTGCATAACATGCAGCGAGAGAGCTGGAGCAGCCGCAGTAATTAGCCCATTAACCCTAATGTGTCTAAATCATCTGGACAGGGAAATGGCTCACAGTAGAGCACAAGCAGGCGCACCACTTTACTGGGCCTGCTTCAACCTGAAAACCCACATTATGAGAGACATAAACCCATCGTTGCTTCATGTGAATGATTATTCCTCTGCATTCGCTGGTATCATTAGCTGAGTAATTGATTTGTAAATTCAAAATTATTAACAGAAAATACATTTGATAATTGATGAATCAGTTAAAGGGTGAATCTTTAAAAAGGGCTCACAAATTTAAAGTTTCACTAAAAGGATCAGTAACAGCTGGACACTTATGGCAAACGGTACTCGAACAGGGGGAATGCATTCATTGGGGACTTTAAACCACATTCGGTGCTCAAGTGAGTATTTGGGGCAGCAGGATGGCATAAGAGGGATTGAGCCTAAGTAAACTACAGTGTGTGTGTTCATTGTAATGAAGGAACATGTCACCCAGTGCAACAGAGTGGCTCACTGATGTCTTTTTAATAGTTTTTCGACAACAATGGAGCTCTATGGCACAGAGGAAGAAGATATATCAGGCTTTGACACACACAATACTTGTTGGTAGGATACATTCATTGTTGGTTTGGGTCTTTTCATGGGATTTGTTGACAAGATAAATATAAAATATTGCCAGGCTTATCAACAAAGTCCAACCAGCGTGTAGGTGTTCCCCCACTGTTTAAAAGAGTGCTCCTTAGCTGGTTTCCACTTACTTCTCAAATGTTACAATTCCTTACATTTCCTGACTGCAAAATTAATATCTTATCCCAGAATTGTCTAGCCATTAAAAACCATTACTCCATTAATCATAAAAATAATAATCTGTGGATTAATCGATAATGAGAACAATCACTAGTTGCAGCTCTGGTTGTCACTTCCTAGATGCCAGTGAAAACTCCCACTGCGATGCTTCTACTGCAGGGCCCTTTGAACTGTTATCAAAGTTATTGGCTGAAAAGAATAATGAGGCTATTTCCCTGCAGAGAAACGACAAATTGACAAGCTTTGTCCTGAAGTAGATGGAATATGACATCTGATGGAGTAATCTAACCGAATAAACCCTATTAGTTGAATGATATAATCAACTTTGAATTGCATATTGATCGGCGCATCAACAATGATCAAGGTGCATCTACTGTAGCAGAAAAAAGATGATAGTGAAACCTATTTTCCTTTAACTATTATTGCACTATAAGCCCCCCCACCCTTCTAATATTACAGACACACACACATTTCCCCCCTCTAGTAATGTATCCATTTCCTCCCCCCCCCACTCACTCTCCTCTTAGTTGGGGTGTGTCCGTCCATCTCAGCGTCTGGCCGGGCTCTTGGCGAGTAGCGGGGTCTTCCCATCGCACTCAGCGGCGGAGCTGTCCAGCCAGCACTCTCCCTCATTACCCCCATGCTTCTTCTTCCTGAAAATGCACTTTTAAAGCACCTTAATTGCATTGGGGAGATAACCCCGTGGGCGCGAGACAGGAAGCCTTGGCCATATAGAGCTTTAAGGGGCTGGATGTGTGGTGTGTGTGTGTGTGGTGTGTGTGGTGTGTGTGTGTGTGTGTGAGTGTGTGTGTTGGGATGGGGAGGGTGGAGGGCTGAGGCTCTTTGCGTCAAATCAATGGCCCATCCAGGGGCTAATGCAGCTCTGGGCAACTCCTCAGGAAGCATTAAGACTATTAGTGCAGGCCTGGCAGGAATACACACATACACACACACACACTGATGCGGCACACACACACTTTGCCTATCTGTGATGCACACACACTGATGCATTCACATTATTTGAAAATGCAGAGGAGCTGAAACAATTTGGATGTTGGTCATAAATGCACTCGCAACATGTGTCCATGCTTGTTCTTGTGTTGTATTACTGTGTGAGTGTGTGTGAGTAGGTGTGTGTGTGTGTGTGTGTGTGTGTGTAGACTTGTTTGCGAGGCCAGTGACATGCAGGAAAGGCCAAAGCTCAGCACACCAGACTAGACCTACATCTGCAGGGTCAACACTCACAGCAGGTAGTGAACTGTGGTTGTGTATTGTGTGTGTGTGTGTGTGTGTGTGTGTGTGCGTATGGGTTTTGTCTGCGTGCACACAATTGTGAAGTGATCTGCCTCTGTGTGTTTGTGTGCGTCGCTGTCATGTATGTGCCGGCCTGAGTGTGTGCTTCCAAGAAAGAAAAAAACAGCAAACTCCAGTCTTCTTCCATCTTGCAATTAACTCATGCTCGACAGCAGATGCTGTGTGTGGGGGAATGTGTGTGTGCTGAGCTCGACACAAGCCAACGTAAAAGCGTGTGTTCACATGTTTTGCAAAAAACGACGGACGGAAAGATTTATGGCTTCGAAATGAAGTAAAGTCAACTGACAGCCACTTGCCAAAGGTAACCTTGTATTTCTCTGACCTGTGAGTACTTTAGTGTAGAAAAAATAAAAACTTTATTGTTGACGATCTCGAGACCTCTCAGATTTATCAGCCAATGACTGAGAACCACTGGGGTAGATTAAAGTTAAGACAAATGTTGAAACACGTTCAATAATAAAAAAAAAACAACAATAACAAATTAAACAATAAAAGTAGTAAGTAGTTCCTATGAGACATACAACTTCTATATCTGGTAGAAACTAAAAGAAAGAGCAGCAGATGGACTGAAATTCACCTGCACCATTAAAACGGTCCTCACGGTCTCATGGCGTGTTGCCAAAAAGTCGACATGAGAAAGGTGAGGTAAACATTGTTGGCAGACCTCATGAGACTGTGGTACATTTTTCAAATTAGAAAGAAAGACTTATATAAGGAGATGAACCACCAACACTGTGCCCAAAGTAGTTTAATAAAATATTTTTCATGAAGACAATACAATTAGGTGACTCTTAAAATTACTTGCCAAAACAATATCAGGTGTATGAATTAAGTTTATCTAATATAAATTTAGAAGTTAATTATTTTCAGAGCCTGATAGATATAAGTGGAGGGGGAATTGTGAGAAATCATTCCCTCAAATGACTAGTTTGTGCCTTCAATGTACTTATTTCACTCCCTCAATACAGTTTATTCATCAAGTCATTACCGTACCTCAAATGAATAGTATTATCTACTTAATTCCATTTTTTCTTTTTAGTCTCTTCACACTCTTAGTATGGTTTCAAGGTAGTTTTACTTCGATCTTTTCACCTCGAACGTTTGCATTGATCTGCAGCCATGAAGTGCAGAACCTTAAAGCTGCACTAATCAATATTTTTTACAGTGGGCAGATGACAATGTGCACACGTTTTTAGCATTTTCCAGCTTATTGTTTTGGTTTTACTGTCCGCGACTTTACTGTTTTGTTTCAGTCTCACTGCTCTCATAAGTTTAGTTTCCAAATGCAGCAGCAGGCTGCTGTTTTCCACAAAACAGCTCAGATAAACCCACTGTGCAGTACTCGCTCAGCACCAAACAGCAGGCCGACATGGTTAGTGAGTAGCTGGCGAACATACGCAGTCGAGCATTTAGCAGCTAAAAAGCCAGATATATTTGTAATTGTAAAATAAAATTGATGCAGTAAAACCAGAGATATCTTTTTTATCCCACACATTTTCTCCCCAAAACCTGGCATCTACATTACCCACAATGCAGCTCAACTGCCAGTTTAGTCAAGGTTTGGGTAAGTTGTACTAGTGGCGTCCAATGTAGCCTGGAGCCTCTAGCCTGCAGCAGAGACGAAGAGCAGGCTACAGGGGTTTGATATACTTACTTCTTTCTAACTCCACACCCCCAGATCTCTTTAATTTTCACGCTCGTATCAGACTTCGATGTGCAGAGTTCCCCTTTAAGATTGTTGTGAAGTACTGCCCCCCAAGTGGCCAAACGAAAAGACTGGTGCAGCTTTAAGATGGCCCTTATGAAACAAATTACATTTTACAGTAAGAAAAATATGTGTGAGAGATTAAAGGTTGTGTTGAAACGCCAAAAACTGGAGAACAACATGTCCACATATCTTAGTGTATGATCAAAAAAACAAAATAAAACAAAAAGAGTGGTTGAAGTCCAGTATGCCTGGTTGCTGCCAGTCTTAGGGTGAATAATATGCCAGAAGTATCAGGAAGAGTATTCAACTATAGACCAACACGGATTAACTGAGGCTGTTTCTCAGACCAGACCCTGATGTCCTGGTACACGTGAGCCAGAGCCGGAGCTGAAATCAGCCAAACTGTGCCAGCAACCTCCATACTGACAGTGTAAAGACACCAAAGACACATGTAACCCAACAGTAACATTATTAAATTGAGGAAATTAATACGTAATTGTTGGCCATGATTTAGGAATTTGAGAAACCCAGTTTAGTCTGATACCTTTTGCTCTTTGTACGGTATATATAGGATTTTTCCAGCTATCTTAAATCTTAAATTGATTCCAAGACATGTGTTCTATATAATAATAACTATAACTCTCTCCTAACCCTAATTGTTGTTTATTGCTTTTTTAATTTCCATATGTAGTTACCGTGGCAACAGCTACACTTCCTGGGATCCATTTGAAATGCACATTATTATAAACACTTAGTGGAAATCAGAATCAGAAATACTTTATTGATCCCTGCGGGACATATTGTTTCATGTTACAGCTGCTCCCATATTAGAATATAAATATAAATCTATACATATATATATATGTATATACATATACATATATGTATAAGCATAGAGAAACAAATATGTGCATTATCCTACAATATAACAACAATATATGCAAGAATGATATAAATAAGAATATTAGTTGTGTGTACAGTATAAAGGCAGTACTAATGACAATGTCTCTCAGTGTGTGTGTGTGTGTGTGTGTGTCTGTGTGTGCGTGTGCTGGGAGCCAAACTGGGGTCAAACTGCTAAGTGTCGAGCAGCGTCATCATGTCTCATTGTTTGTTTCGACGGCAAATTCTCACAGTCCAGTAAGCATCTCCCCGGATACCAGGCTACTGCCTGCAGTTTAAGGAATGAATCATCTGTTTCTGTGCTGTGTGCTGGTGTGTGTTAACCAGTGCATGAGCTCCACTGTCTGAACCTGTGTGTGTGTGTGTGTGTGTGTGTGTGTGTGTTGGTGTGGGAGGGTGGGTACTCTCTCTCTCTCTCTCTCTCTCTGTCTCTCTCTCTCTGTTGGTGGATTGTCACCCCTCGTCTGAATCACAGCTCAATACTTGCAGTGTCGGAGGTTGCGACATAGAAAACCACACAGCTATTAAATATGGACACTGACTCACTGTCACAGCAAATTAATAAAGTCTGGAGTACACACACACACACACACACACACACACAGCTGCGGGTGCTCAGACATTGATGTCTAGCGCTGCTATTTCCCCCTACAGTGGAGGAAACACGAACCATTTCCAGGCTTTATCTTTGAAGATGTCAGGTCTGCTGTCATTCTGTTTGTCTCTCTCTGGTAAGGTTAATTGTGCATGCACACTTTTCTGAGCGACGCCTTGCTGCACATTTGAATATTCACATGCGTTCACTTCACACCTGCCTGTAGTGCAGACTGGATTTTTTAGTGAGAAGGACGTTTCTCAGAGGCAGAGCAGCTCCTGACAATGAAATTACAGCTTCATGATAAAGGCAAAGCCTGAGCACATACAGACAATCCAGCCTGACCTCCATAATGCATTTACAGATTCTTCGGTACAAAATCAAGAATCCAAAAGATTGAAGGTTCATATTTTAAAGCCTTTTTTTTTTTTGAACACTTTACTATTTCACATCCTGCAGACACAGAGCAACACCAGCATGTAAAGGAGTTCTGTTTCTGGACACCTGATGAGTGTAAGCCCAATATTCACTCTCCTTTTACCTCTATGATATATATAGTTACAAGCTTTTGCGGGACTTTTTCAGTGAAAACAGCTGACTGGAAATGAAACTGATGAGAGCAGTGAGGCTGGGCAAAAACAGTAAAGTTGCAGAGAGTAAAAACAAAACTATAACTATAACTAAATGAGGTTAAAAAAACAGTACTGACAAACAGAGTACTCTGGCCCCCTATAGTTACCTGCAGTAGTAGTAGAGTTGTTTCTCTTGCCTGTGCCGATCCAATGGTGAACCATAATTTAGTAAGTTTGTTTGTTTTGCTTGTCTCATTCACTTTCACTACACCCTCCTCAGCCACTGGGCAATTCCCTCTGATTTTGACAGTGATGCAGGGAAAGGCAAGAGTAAAGATTAATGTCTGATTCTTTCCAGCATGTTGCGTCCGTATACGAAGGCCTTTCCTTTTCAGCTGATTAACTCCCTGTTCAGCCATCCAGAGGAGGCAGGTATCTGTTCCATCTGCAGTCTCTAATGAGTGACACACATTGTCAAATCATTGTTACACTTGCCAGACCCACAGTGACCTTGATTAAATCTTGAGCAGCAGGGCCTTGGAAAAGTACACATTGTCTATATCTTGATACTTGAGCAGCCTGCTATTTCATGTGGCTTACAGCCCGTCTAACCTACATATATTGTGTCATAGCAGTGTATCATGGTCACAACAGGAGTAGAGTGATATCGACATGGTTGCTAGTAGACTAGAAAAGAGACATCATCTTCGTTTTGATGGACAGCAATGCACAAAGACATTCCCACAAAGCAGAAAGAGCCATGCTGGTTGCGGCTTGTGAGTTTCCTGTGTGTCCAATCAACAAGGGTCATTCGTTTCCGATCAACACAGCCGTGGCTCACTGCCGTACATCACCACTAACCCTTGCACTTAACCCTCCTAATATGTCACAGATCAAGTTATACTTTTGAGTTTTCTAAATATACTGGTTACTACGCTCTTATCCCCTGACTCTTTCTCATTCAGGGCCATGACCTTAGGTGTCAAATGTGGACACACTGTTGTGTTTTGCCATTTCTGTACTGAATTTGAATTCAGCGATGATGTTTGACCCCTTTGCTTTTTATAGACACAAAATAAAAATGTACGAAAGGCACAAAGGCTACTGACTAACTATTGGATGGATGGCCATGAAATTTGGTACAGACATTTATGGTGGTCGCTGACTTTTAATTGATTTAAAAAGTGCAACTAAGTACCGCAAGTGTGAAACAAGAAGTACATCCCACATTGACGCATTGGTGTTCTTTATGACATTAAATCCTCTACATTGATTCATTACATTACCGTGCATTCTAATACCGAAACAAAAAACACTTGTTTATCCTTGTTAGACTTCAAAAGCATTACAGAAGCAACCAGTTCACCTGCTGTGGAGTCAGCAGGGAGTCGCAGAGGCCTGGACGCTCTCCTCTGTAGTCAGGAGTTGCAGCGGATGTCGTCAGCACAGACCCTTCTGCTTCCATCAGGAGATTCATGAGAAAGTCTTATCCTGACATCAAAGATCACTTTGACCCCTGGCAAGAGTAAGCTTTGCACTTTTTAGAAATTCTTTTTCATTTTGACTTATTCTTTGTTTTGCATGTGTGTTTAGCCTCGATACATTTTTGTTGACCTTTTCCCTACAGTACAGGTCCGGGGCTACGGCTCAAAATGAGCCGATTTAAAATTTTAAATGATTTATCAGTCCAAATTTTTAAACTCTTTCTTTTTGAGTGATTCACAAAGTATGTTAGCTTTAAATGAGCTCCTACTGTAAATGGGTGAGTTGACTCACTCATACCAAATGCATGGTATTTAGTAGAGTAAACTGGTATTGACTGAGCAGTAACCCCCTGCAAGCCTGGTCAGCAAGTCACATTAGAATTGCATTTGATCTGGAGGAGCAGCATACAAGGGGAGGCTGAACTGGGTTTTTCATTATTGAAAATGCAGTAATCAGTTTTGACAGGACGGATTTACTTCGCTCATATGCTGAAGCACTGTGTGGCTGTTATAAAGTTGCACCTGCTGCAGGAGCCTGAGCAGCACTGGATTGTTGTGGCTGTTTATCGGTGTGGATCACACTGATGCTGCGAACGAGTGAAGTTGTCTTTGCACTGATTTTAAATTAGTCTTGATGAGGGTTAAATACAAAGTTAGAGAAGCTGTTTTTAGTTGGTCGTATCTGCAGGAATACAGATTTCATTAGATGAGCTCCAACATCAGCATCATTTAAAAGCAGATCAAAAACTTAAATTTTCTCCAAATTATCTCTGAATTATCTTTGTTGTAGTTGTCGTTTTAACTTCATTTGATTATTGTAATTGTGTGAAGTACTCTGTGGATGAATGTTTTTTATGTTTTACTTTAAAGCACATTAGACTTCCCTTGGAATGATATATATTGCTTGTATTCTTTCTTAAAACATACAAGATACACTGTACGTCATCCAGACATTGTAGTATCATTTTCCATCTTTTTAATAAATGCCAAGATGTCTTCCAAGCTTCAGTGGACATCAAACCTCTCTTGTCTCTTTAAGTCTTGAGGATTCAAGTGTGATGTTTCATTGTAAATTAATAATTTGTAACAGTTACACCTGTTGTTACTGTTTTCACAGTAGTTTTTGCTCATGTGAAATTTTACACTGATGAAATTATTTGCTAACAGTGAAAACTGAGACCACAGATGTTTATCAGCGGTTTTAATCTGGTTTCACATTTGATTTATTAATTTAAAGGTCATTCCCACTCACACAGGAATCTTTAGTTGTTACCAAAACAGTTATTTCTGTAAGTCCCATCATGGCAAATGCTGTTTCAAAGCCTTCTCCACACTGCCAGGAATATAATTCTGGTAGCAGAACACGACTGTTTTTACTTTAAAAAAAGCTTTTCCCTCATGAATTGATATTCCATTAGTTAGAGTGAGAGATCCCTCACCGTGTGATGTCTCAGCCCAGCAACCCGTCTAACATGAATTACATGATATTAAAGGAATAGTTCAACATTTTCGGAAGCATGGGGAAACAGCTAACCCGGCTCTGTCCAAAGTTAAAGCCGCATTTAATTAATACTGTTATGTAACAATGGATCAAATTACTTTCAGCGTATCGTTTTAATTTTACGACCCGCTAATTTACTGCTTTTGTTTATTGCCGAACTCGTGGCATCAAAGCAGCCGCTCACTAACCAGTGGGTGACGTCACTTCCAGCCCTACCTGGTCTCCAGGCACAACCGAGAAACTGTCACATAATTGTCTCGTAAGTGAAACATGTGTGTACTGTATGACCACGGTCTCCTGCTCGTGGCACGTGACCAGCAGAAGCACCTCTCAGGTGTTAGAGGAGGAAGAAACATGTTTTACACTGGACTTGTCTCACCAGCTACGACTTCCTCTCTGATGTCTTCCGTCCTCTGTGGCAGCTACCTGTCTGCCTTCCCTTTAACCTGCATATCTGTCGACACACCTGCCTGTCTTTCTGTCACCAGCCAACATCCCTGCTTTCAGCTGGGACTCCCCTGGTTGCTATGGTAACCCCACTCCGGGGTTGGGAGGGGGCTCTCAGTGCGCCTCACCTGAGCAGCTCCAGACTGACGGACGGAGACACACAAAGACAGACATGCTGTGGGCAGGTGTGCATCATCATCATCATCATTATCGCCGCCATGAAGATATCACCGTGGAGACCTGCGCGTATTCGGGCATGTCGCCGTGGGTGTCGGGGAGCGCTGCCTCGCCTGGCAGACGCCAGAGTGGGTGACTGCACACCTTCCTCACCTATACAATATCATCACCATCGTGTATTATGGATTCCCCCCACCCCTTTTGTTCGCCGCTTCCCTGCTGTCGATCGTAGTCGCAGGGTATTTTTAGGCGTGTATTTCTGTTTTCTCTCCGCTTGCACATAACCCGACACAGCCAGCTTCACATTGATTTTGGCATGCAAGATCTCTCCTGCTCTGTCTCTGTCTGCTACACACCTCCCTTTGCCTCTTTTCAGCGTTCCCTCTCCATTTCTTCTCCTTAGATTTCTCCCCATCTGTTTTCCTCGGCCACCATCCCCATCCTTTCTATTCATTCTCTCCGCTTCTGGCATTTTGCAGTCTTTCCAGCATTCTTCCTTTTCTTCTATTCATCTCCGCCTTTCACTCTCTTTCCTCTACTTTCATATTCCCTGTGCCTTGTCACAGCAGCCGAGGCCTGCCATGAGCAGAATCTGTGCGTACCTGGAAATGTGTGTGAGTGTGGTGGTGTATTTGCCACATAATGAGGACCAGAACAAGTTTTAACCAACAGAGTGAGGACATTTTGGCATCACAACTTCAAATGGCTGTTTGAGGGTTAAGGCTTGGTTTTAAGGTTCAGGTTAGAATAAGGTTCAGGTTAAGGTTAGGGTTGGGGTCAGGCATTGAGTTGGTATGGTTAAGGTTTGTGTAAGGGGCTGGGAAATGCACTATGTCAATGAGGGTCCTCACAACTATTGAAGTACAAGGATGTGTGTGTGTGTGCGTGTGTGTGTGTGTGTGTGTGTGTGTGTGTGTGAGTGAGTGTGTACAATAGGACCAGCAGTCCTGTGGGGTTGGAGGCACAAACAACATCCGCAGGGTAACAAACAGTATTTTTCCACTGGTGCTAAAACACATTTCCATTCGATGAAGAAAGGATGGATGAAGAGGGGTGGGGGTGGCAGAGGGAAAAGGTAAGGAAAATGAAAAGAAGAGAGAGAGGGAGAGAGAGAGAAAGAAAGAGAGACCCTTGGACGGTGTTAAAAATACATCTCTGTTCCAGATGCTTAATTCTTTTGTTGCCTGTTTGTGCTCAGGTTTTTGTAGTGCTTATAAAACTGTAAAATCCCACCAAGGATGGCCTCTGGATAATTTAGTCTCTTTACACGCTGCAACAGTCAGCACACGACTATACCACAGTGGATATGCGTGCACGATGGAGTTACAGTAAAGGAAAAATCCATCCAGCATCTCTTTAACACTGAAGAAAGAAACAGCCTTTGGGAGTGTACCTTACATTTTTGGGTGGTTATTGGTTATGTTGGTATATTTATCTGTGACATCACACTGAGATATCCCAGTGAAAGTTTTTGAGAATCATAGAGCAAAGGTCTGTCCAGACTCATCATTTTGTTTAGACAACAAATACAGAAATCCATCCATTGTGTGCTCAAATTAACAGATGTTAAATATTGTAGTTATTGTTAACACTTTAACATATGTTTGAGGGATTTTAGAGATAACACACACACACACATACAATATCTCCTTCCAAAATCAAAATGTAGATGCTATTTTGACGATGGCCTTGCAACATTTACTGTTTATCTCGCACTTTATTGACATAAGGTTACACAGCGGTATATGGGCAGCTAACCAATAACTGCCAGACATGACCATTATTGCTAAAACAGCATACAATAAACCATCATAACTGTATAAAAGAGAGTGTCGAAGTTACAAGTACAAATGCAATAGTGCAATAACATCACTACTGCATATAAATATGAAGGATATAAACACAGTTTTTGTAGGCAGCTGAAAGACTTTGTCTCCTATAAAAGTAGCTAAAATTGACCAAAAATGTATTTTCTCTGGATATTTTCAAATGTCATTCTGGGAAACGTGGACTGTAAGTAACTGATGTAGAACTAGAAAAGGATGATTGAAGCAAAGTACCAAAAACATCAATTACACAAATTTAAAACAAAAATGGAAAAAGCTAAACATAACATAATGTTGATAAAACTGTAAAAAGTCTGGATTTTTCTTTAAACCCCTGACAGATGACAGTTTGCTAAATCCAGGACCAAGTCTGCCATGTTTCAAAGCAAGTCTGTGAGCCTACTTTCCTCACAGACTTGCTGTCAATTTTCCACCCGGTGTTTGCTGTCTCTATTTACATTCAACAAATCACGTCTCTCAACACTTTCTGCAAAGCAGCTGCCTGAATTTAAAACTGTAAAACCACTGACCGTCATTTCATTGATGCTGTTTATGCATCCACCTAAACCACAACACCTCCATGTTGATCCGGCTCAGAGAAAGAGGGAGGTTCCAGCGGGATCTAACAGTCCTTTCGGATCTTTGGAGAGAGATCCAGCTCCATCTGCAAGCTTGGCAGGAAGAACATCTCACCATCAGTGTCTGGACTGGACTGGAGATGGACCCCAATATTTTATTACAGGGTCTAACTGGCAAAACTCAGTAACTATCCTTGACATGTAGGAAATATACTTATTCACTTTCTCGCTGTCACCGACAAGAGAGTCGATCTCCTCATCTAACTCTCAACAAACAAGTGAATAAGCATAGATACCAAAATGATGCACTTTTTCATTAAAGTAAGAAAATGTGTTAATAACTTGTGTCTCCACAGAGTTACACCGTGATGGTAATGAAATGTATAAACACCATAATAAGAAGAATCTAAATAACATCAGAGAAATAACGCTGCCGTGTTATTTTCTTCCTTGTTTTTTTAGATTTTGCAATAAACAACATTGCTGACGGTATAAGTTACTGTTGCAGTTTGCGATAAAGTTACTGATTATGTTCTTTGACTTTGGCTTGGATAAGAATTTGGCTCCAACACCAATTTAAATATTGACAGGCTTATTTTTGCTACAGTACTACCAAAAAAAAAATAAAAATATGCCACCTGTGTTTTCATTCCCCTTACTGAGGCTAACTCACCCTCGGGCAACAGGCGCCCTGGATTGCGCCATATTTCTCTTTTGGTCGTTGTCATAGCGACGTGCGTGCATGAATTTGGGTGGCGGAGCTTCTGAAGGAGCTCTGAAGGGAGGGGTTCGACTTCTGTGGTTCTGACGACAGTCTGAATTTAAACCGGGTTATCGATTTGATGTCACATTGAAACATAATACACAAACTTGATCACAATATTGATCTGAATGAAAAAAATTATCAAGCATCAAGCAACACGCCAATCCAAAACTAATGCAAGATTACCTAACCTTAACTCACCTTTTCAAGGGTGACATTTTTAAACAAGATGCAACAGGTTGCAGTGTATTGCAGACTTACTGATAACGGTTGCGTATGAGAAACAATACAGCGTGACAACTTGCCACTGACAGCACACGCCACAAACCGAATCTGAGCTCATCTGCTTGAAATGGATGAAACCTGATACAAAGTGACACTGCGGCTCGCCAGCCATCCTGCTGTTCCCGTCTGCAGGCCGATGCAAAGACGAGACGAAAAACTCCTGGATGTGAAAGTCAAATGCTTTTTAACAGAACTGAACGTAGCTTGCCACAAAGTCAAAGCTTAAGACAAGAGATGGGTTTGTGTTTTTGTGTATGTGTGCGTGTGTGTGTGGCCAGTGAACTAATTCATTAATCTGGTTGACAGTTCTCTGTGAACTCGGCAGTACTGTCGGTGGTGAGGAATTACAATGAGACAAACTAAGCGTTGTTCGGTGGAGCAGTGATGCTCCCCTGACATCTGCGGCACCGTTAAGGGCTTTTAAAATGGCAAGATTGTTTTTTGGAAGAAGCAGGGAAAGACAAACATGAAAAGAAACTAAAAGAATACGGTAGGGACAAAACACCAGAGAAGACCGGACAAATCCTAATTAAAACTAAAAAAAAACAACATTACAATGACATTTGTCCAGAAATATAATATTTCTACTTCCTGAAATAAAACCTGATCTGAATATTTCCCTTAAAGCCGTACAAAGAAATATTTGATATAGACATGATGAAAAACTCATTAAACGAGAAGGGTCACCAGTAATAACAAACCCACTGGAGAATTATTTATTTATTTATTTATTTATTCTTTAAACATACAGCAAAACAGACAGACAACCAGTTGGTGAACATAGTGGAGCATTTAGCATATATTGGACTTTACGCCAGATGGAGAACTGCAAATAAATGTTGGATGTGTCCAAGGCAATTGTTTAAATGCAACTTTAAAGTCATAATCACCAGATTTTAAATATATCAAACCCCATTTTTGATACAATTTCTGCTCAGCTTTTTTTTTCCAACAAAAACAATACAATAAAAAACGGAAACAAAAGCTGGTGTTGGAAGACATTGTTAAATGATTAATCCTCTCTGAACTCTATTTTGTTTTGCTCTAGAGACAAAGTCAAGTGATCACCACAGTCAGTATGGTTCATCCTCTGGGGACCATGAATGTCTGTACCATATTTAATGGCAATCCCTCCAGTAGTTGCCAGGATTTTCTTTGTGTGGTACAAAATGGCGGCTTCACCTTCTGACATTGCCATCCCTAGAAGCTCACCGCCACTTTTCATTTGTGCCTGCCTATAGAACTACATCTCCACATTAATGTCACAAAACACCAGTGTGCCTTTCCTGGCCAATAGATGCAAAAGTAACTTGTTACAAGCACATTTTAACAATTTCTAGGCAAATGGCAAAACAACACAGACCTTTTCTTTTACTTATAAATGCCATTTACAGCGGGTCTGCAGACAACAGCTGGTCCTCCTTGTTTCAGTGCCATCAAGCAAGCTGCCAGTCACAAGCCTAGATTAGTGTTCATCTGTCACTTTTAGCTCAAAGAGAGGAACAAATACAAAGAAATCTGAAAATACTTATGTGAGGTTTTGTCTTCCTTTTAACAAGTCAAGTATGCAGATTGTGAGAACCTTTTATTAACGCGGTAAAATGTATAAATACAGATGTGTGGGACCGCATGTTGACGCCAGGAGTTCAGAGAGGTCAAAGAGGTTGGAAACCAAACAGTTAAAAAAAAAAACACAAGGTTGTGTTTTCAGGGCTCTCTAGGATCTGTAATAAAGGATCCTGTGCACTTTACGGCATTTACGGCAAAGCATAAGCAAATCCACACACACACACACACACACACACACACACACACATAGATGGAAGCACACCCACACAAGCTACTACATCTTCTTATTTAAATTTTGTTCAAGCCTTCACTTCCCCTGGGGGCATTACAGCAGTGGGTGGGTATTATTTCTCTTTTTCATCACCCTTTGATTCTGTCATACACACAGGAGCACCTAAGGCTGGCGATGATTCATAGAGATCCATGCCAAGGTGGGATGAAATGGGAGAGGGGACGGCTAAAAATTCAGGTTTAACAAGCGTTTTAATGGCCTTTTATCCCTAGGTGTTTGATGTTTTGAGGTTTTGCATCTCATCTGGGGCTGGGAGCGGGTAACGGCACCTCTGGGCAATCTGCTACCTCCAAGTTTGCTGTGTCACTGTGGCTGACAAAATGATGACTGAGGCTTACGTGCACACGGTGGTGCCGCTGATCTCATTCTACCGAGGTCACGATCGACTACACCCTTGATGATGAGAAGAACCACATTTCCCAGGGGGCAACTGTCTTCTTTCCTGGCAGCGGGATGTGGAGGGTAACTGTGGCTGACTTCAGTGTGATGCCTTGTACATCTTTTCCATTTTATGACTGTAGATTCCAATTATAATGTACATGCCAGTTTCTGTGTGATTGGGCGGAGGCAGGTTGGAGTTTGTGTGTTAGTGTGTGTGTGTGTGTGTGTGTGTGTGTGTGAGAGTTGTTTCTGAAACTTTCATCCCAGTAAAGCCCTTTGAGTTGAACTGAATTGAATTGAGAGACAGGTTATTCCACTGTTGCTTAAACATATTTTGAAAAACTGAAGAGTGAGAGTAAAGGGAGACACACACACTATGTGTGTGTGTGTGTTTTTATGTGTGTGTGTGTGTTTTTATGTGTGTGTGTGTGTGACATGAGTCTCTGTGTTGCCTCATCACAGTCTTTCAATTTCTCATGACCTGTGCTGACCTGTGATGAGAGCTGCTGCGTGACCGCCATCACAAACAGCACAATAAACAAAAAAGAATATTAATATACTGCTGTGCTGACTCTGATTTTTCACACATATTCACACAATATCCACTCTAGATTTCAAAGGTCATTCACAAGAAAGCACTTGAAAACACTTCAAACACAGGAATAAAGGGTGTGCCTCACCAAGTGTAAGATGTAACTGAAGCAACTGACAAAGTTAAACAATATATACCGATTCCAGAAAAGAAGACAAATTAAATATGGATGAAATATCTGACCTTACACTCTTTAATAATAATGTAATGTTGGGTTATAATGTGCAGATCACTTGACAAACTATGATGAAGTTCAACAATGACTGCATTCAACTAATATTAACACAGTATTTAAATAAACCAGAATGTCAAAGAAACTGGCAAGACTTAATTAAACTGCAGCTTAACACAGTCTAAAACTAAACTTCAAAGCTAAATGACCCAATAGGGCTAATAAGTGACCTAATCTTTGTCCGTCATTCTACATTGCACGAATACTACACATTCAGAAATACAAAGCTGTTCATGTGCTGTATACACAAGTAAAAGAAAGGAATACCTACCTTTACAAAGGACTGGCAGGTCAAATAAATATATTAATGGGTTCCCTACAATGGTTATTAATGAAAGCATTTGTGATATTGCAGTAACTTGCTATTTATACCATTAATTGGATGGCACTACTGATGTTTCCCTGCTAACAACTGAGTCATTACTAGAGTCTTACGGCTGCAACAGTCCCTAAAGTGAGACTACTTTTAAAAGAAGAAATAACACATTATTCCTCTTACAAATGAAGTAAGTTCAGGTCATCTGCAATAAAACACTTTTGCTCATTTCAATACACCCTGGGGTTTTGCTGCTACAGTCTTGCTTGTTCTGGTGGGATGATCACTTTGGCTAATTTTGGATATTTCAGATTATTGAGTAGGTTTGTTGACTTTATAACATTTTTTTAGATTTTCAGGCTCTTCACACATGGTCAGGACTGTTTTGTACGGGCATGAGCCGTTGTTTTCGTAGAGTAAAGATACCAACCTTGCAGTAGTGCCGGGAAGTTCAAATGTTATGTTGCCTCGGGTATACCAGGGTCCAGACCTCTAAATATATCAAATATATCAAGTATTTGAAGTTTTGGTGTAAGTATTGGGTTGGGCACCTTTCAGTCCAGCAGAGTGCAGGGCACAGTAGCAGGATGTGCGTGTATTGAGTGGAATATAAAGCATTATCCTTCCAAAATATTAAGCTCTAGGTTACATAAAGCAGACAACATGAAATCATGAAATGTTTTAGCGTACTTGACTTATTATGATAATTGTACTGATGCTACGTGTGTATTTTCATGGTAAATACACAAAAATCTACCAACTATATGTCGACCAAGCTGGAGCTGAAGAAACGCTACAAAAACGAAGGTGACTCTCCAAATCTAAGCTGACAAAACAGCAAATCGCCAAACAATTGAAAGTGAAACAAATGGGTAGGATAAATAGTCTACTATTGTTTTGCTGCGGTTGCTCATTTTCCTCATGATGAGGATTGTGTTTCACAATGTATGGTGCGCAATCTTTTGGATAAACAAAGGGACTTTTATAAAGACGTGATAAGCCGACAGGAATCTGGCTTCAAAGGCTTTGTACAGATGAACTCCACAACCAGCAGAAATAATATCCACAGGCAAACAAGCTTTGAGTCTTCTGTCCAACTCTGGTACATGAAGGAACCTGTCGAGACGCAGTCGGCTGCAGTTCGGCATTTGCATTAAGTGTCAAGAGCAGCAAGTATGTCTGTCCACAGCAGCCGAGACGAGTAAAGGTTGCGTCGAGTTGAGTTTACAGGTTTGAAATACTGAACGGTCTCAGCAGAAGGAACGACATGTGTCAGTCAGAGTTCCTTGAATGGTTTTAATATCATACCACAATCTGGCAAGAAGACTTTAGCCTGGCAGAATGTCGGCTGTCAGACACGGCTACCAGGTTTGTGACTAGGCAGGAAGTTAACAACGGCAATGTCCCGCCACCTTAGGCACATTGGTAACATAAACTTACACTGCAGCCTGGTTCTGCACTGTGCTACCACCTTACCACTGATCAGGTGTGGAGAGCCTTTAACTATATTTCATAATTCACCATTATCCTGTCATTGCTGGGGGGGGGACTTTATACACAAATCAAGCATTGTATTTATGGGTATCTGGTACATCCCAGTCCATCTGAAATTGTATTTATAGGTGTCAGCCCTCAGCTGTTGCAGCACACTGTTACCTCTGTCTGCTCCAGTTTTGTTAAAGTGGGACTGACGCATGCACTCTGTTTGTGATACGCTCGATGTGTTTCTTTCTTGGAAAATACAACTTAATTCCCTCAAAAGCATTCCCTGTGTGTACCTCCTCCTTTATCGATTGTCCTGAACGCGTATGATCGTTGATCGGGTTGAAGATAGCGATGGTGATATTGAATAATTCAGGCAATGAACACAGCACAGTGCTTTGTAGTGAGAGGCTGATGCATCAACCTTTATGAATCTAGACTCCAAGAGCAAAGCAAGACAAAGTCACAGTCTAAATGGTAATGCAGTTTGTGTATGTATGTGTGTGTGTGTGTGTGTGTGTGTGTGTGTTTACATGTGTGTGTGTTTTATGTGCTTGGTAAGTCACAGAAGGTCTGGCCTGCCCGAGGGCGGTACTCACGGCTCGCTGTGAAAGATATGGGGGTGGCACTGCCGCACAGCCTGAGAGGATACGCTGTCTGAGGTCTGAGATGGAGGGAGGATGGGAAAGAGAGAGAGAGAGAGAGAGAAAGAGATATATCCACACATACACACAGGCAGCTGGGGAGCGCCTGATAGAGAGATGGGGAACAGAGAGAGAGAGTGAGGAGAGGAGAGGGAGGTAGATAAGCGCCTTAGAGGGTGGGAAAGATAACGACAGATAGGGAAAGCAGCATGGAGGCCGAAAGTGAGCGAGCGAGACAGACACAGGAAGAGAAAGAGAGAGATATAGAGGAGGCGAGAGGCTGAATTTAATAAATTAGATCAGGCGCCTTGCCGGTTTCCTAGCAACCCAGACAAGACGAGCCTGGTCTGGCCTGGTCTGTGCTCCAGAGTAAAGGTCTTTCTCCTCCGCCTCTTCTTCCATCTCCCTCTGCCTTTCTTTCTCCTCCTCCTCCTCCGCTCACTCCTATCAGCACTGGACACAATCACTGTCCCGTCATTGTTACAGACGAGTATCTTTAGAAGATGTACTGAGGTAAAATGGTGCCACAGATTTACAACTCAGATACTTAGAGGAAACAGGCTGGTGGTTTACTCTAAAAACAAATCACTCTGTATTCTGTAAATAAAATGATTCATTATGACCCCAAATTGTATGTTACTTTAAAGACCAACAACCACGTGTGTGTGATCACTAAGGAAAATGAATGAAGAGAGAAAATTATATATTTTTGCATTACATAAAAAGTTATTTAGTATTAGTTGTTGCATAAAGTATATTTGCCATATCTAGACATATATTGGTATTGGAGAAATTCTTGCCCAGCCCCATTTCTAGCTATACTATTTTAACTGAAAGAGTAAGATAAATGTTACACTGCTTGACTCCAAAACTACACCAGTTAATGCCAAGTCGTTGAACATTGTGTTCTACAGGAATAATCTTAAGGGTCAGTTTCAGTAGGGAGTTTTAGTGACTCATAAAGATTTAGACAAATAGTTCAATATTTTGCAAAATAAGCGTATCCGCTTTCTTTCCAAGAGCTGTGTGTTTGAAGCTGGAGTCAGGACACCGTAAGCATAGTAAAGACTGGGAGCGGGGGGGAACAGCTAGGCTCTGTCCAAAGCTGGAAATTACATACAATACATACAATTATCAGTCTAATTCATCTGTTCAATGTGATCCAGTTTGACAGTTTGTCTCTGAGCAAGTGAACAAATGCTGAAAAAACTATACATTTCATGTCATTTCCTACTAGTCCAGTTGTTTTAAACAAGTGAAAATGTTTACTATGTGTGCTGACATCATTTTAATCCGTTTCTAACACAAATCTAGAAACAATCGTCATTACAGACACTTTCTTTTTTTGAGAATTCTTGACACAGGATACAGGGGTCCTGCACAGCAGCAGAGCAGGGGAGACTTTGGCTCACATCTGCATGTTACAGAAGCTGTTTGACAGCTGAAGAAGCTTCAAGGCATGACACAGCAGAACGGACAATTTGGAAAAGACTGAAACTGCAGCGCTTCGCTCTGCTCTCTGCACTGGCACCAGTATTCAGATATATTCACTGCTCACTGCTGTGCCTCTGTACCTGGGCCCTTATTACCTCAGTGAATCAGCGGCCTCCATTTGGACCAGATTTTCTGATAATGAACGAACCTCCCGTTTGATTTCACCGTGACTGGATGAGCTTTTTTTTTTTTTAAAACTCCAGCTCCACCCATCAATCCTGTAATTCATGGGTGGGATATTCTCAGTCAGTGGAGTGACTCACAGGTCTGTAGTGGCCCCACCCTGCCATGTTGTGTTTAATGGTCTCATGTCAGAGGAAGGATGGCATTACAGTAGGTTTTCAGTGTGTACCCTGAGGTGTGCTCCAAGTTAATTGCCTGATATCCAACTAATGCCACTGATAAACCACATAAGAAAGCTCTAGTTTCGCAGTCTTAGTGGGCGGGGATGCATTACCAGATGTAAGCAGTCAACTGAGGCAAATAAATTCTCTCAATCTGAGTTAGATATTGTTTGATGCAATATTCTTATACAAATGCACAGTCTGAAATGAATGAGATTCCTTCTGTTTCCAAGGCTAATCAACAGCTACTGTACCACCGAGAGGAGACTTCATTACACCCACCTCAATCATTCTCCAAACAGCTGAGTGGGACAGAACTGCCTCCACCGGCTCCATATGACTCGGAAATACTTTCACATGAGCTTGCATATTTCCCCTGTATCGATCAAAGAGCAGAGGGAATAAAAAAACAGATAGGATGTCTTTTACGATCGATATCTGTGTTAATGTTGATTCCGGATCTACGGATGGAAACACAGAGGGGAGGGGAGGAAAAAAAAACAATGTACATCCTCAGTCCATCTAACACTCCCTGTTCCAGAGCGGTGTTCACTGTCCCTCCTCGCTATCCTCAGACACCCTTTTGGTAGTTGGCAGCGTGGAGACATATATCTCATGTCACATGTCTGTTTCAGGCTGCTTTCTCTGGAAATTAAATAAATAGGTGGAAATGAGTGGAGATATTAGTGCAAAAGAGGGAAGGGAACGCTGGACATTTCCCAGGCTGCATGTCTCCCCGTCTACATATGAGTGCTCTCTAGTGGCAGAGAGGGAAAACTACAGACACAAAAATGTGTAGGAATCATTTTTCTCACTGGCAGAGAGGGCTGACAGCTCCCAAATGATAAGGGGGGCTAGAGGGAAAAATATTGATTCATCCTGCTCCATTAAAATGAGAAGCAAAAGAGGGCGGAGAGGCCGAATCAAAGTGTTGCACCGCAGATTAAACATACGACGCCAACACAAGTTAGACCGACATTTTTCATGTGTGACACAAGACAGAAGCAGGCAAACCATGATCATACTATGGCAAACATTTTATTTGGGTTTACATTTAGAAAGATGGTAGAAATACGAGAGCTGAACATTCTTGGTAGCTACATGATTTGCGCGAATATAAACTAGTACCAGGAGATGTAGAGAGGCACGAGGTTCCGTTGATCCTATATAGAAGCTTATCAGACTCTCCGCTGGTTTCTTTAATATGTATTTTATTTTACTTTTCATTGATTGAAACACTGCAGTTACTGACTTACTGTAAGGGAGAACTCTGGCAATTTAGTATTCACTTCTATTAAATTAGAGTACTCGTGAAAGACAGATTTTTTTTAAATGGTCACTATCACTGCAGCAGAGGTCCCTACTATGAGTCAAGCTCCAAAATCGCTTACCCTTCACTTCCTGTAACACAACTCAATAGCATATTCTGTAAACTCGACGCCCTCAGTTTGCTTTCTGTTGTAAAATTATAGTGTACAAGCCCAAGCGGAGATAACCCCGATAACTTCAACAGGCGATACTGTTTCAGATTTTCAGAAAGCCACAGAAGAGATTAAAGAGAGACGAAGTGAAACTGGAACTTGGGGGTTTTGTTCCAGAAGTAAAATAATAATAATAAAAAAAAACTATTCAAAATTACACTGACATTTGTAATAACACAAAAGACTACTATCAGACTACTATCAGACAAAATAAATGCTGTTGCTTTTTTAATATTTTTAGACACATAGGGCTTTTTATAAAGAGAAGAGTCCAGCTGCATTGGAGTTGGAAAGATGACATTAAGAGAGAGTGTTGGTGGATACCAGAGCACCATATATCAGACTTTAATTTGTGAAATTGGTTAAGTGCCCATTTAAACGTCAGAAAGACAAAGAACAAAAAAATAAATTAGTTTGGTGTTGCCAAACTGACATTTTTATAAAATGCTTCTAAAATATTATTTTTAGGCTTAACTTTCGTCTGGGAAAGATTATTTAGTGTAAACACTACTATTGAGGGTTTTGGAAAAAGGAAAAGAAATAAAATAAAATCATCACATAAACTAACGCAAATATTACTGATCTGATCAGCACAGCTCAGCAGAAAATCTATGGCACCTCTAATATAAATGCTGACACACAAGCATACTGCATACTGTATATCTATATGACAAGCTTTTACTATGAATTAAATTATGCATTCAAATGGTTTAAGGTGGTTAGTTTGTAGACAGCAGTCAAAAAGGTCCAAGGGCTTTGCACCAGCTTCACTCTGGTACGTCTCGTAGGTTTCAATTTACCATTTCTGCCTTAGAGCTGATCTGAGGCTCAAAGTCACAATTAATGCAAATGAAATGAACTTTTGAGTTAGAAAGAGAAAGAGAAAAAGAAAAAGAACAAGCACAGAGGACAGACGCTATAAAATAGATTCTTACTGGCTGCGGATAAATCTATAGCTGCTTCCTAGTGCTGATGCAGTGATGTACCAAAGAGTACGCTTCCTGTCTGTATCAGAATCATATATGGAAAAACCACAAACCACAGGAAATACCTAACATATGACACTGTAACTGAGCTTTTTGAATGCAGTGACATTGATTCTGTTTCTGATTGATATGATTTAAGGTGTGGCTAAATATAATATCATTATATCATATTAGAATTTACTCTAATAAATATACATATATAAATATTTTCATATGATATAAAAATACACTTTTTAAAATTAGTTAAGTTAAGTCGTCGACTACAGGAGCTATTAAGGCCACGTGTGGACACTAATGTTCATACACTGAAGCTTTGTGGTTGCGTGTTCAGCAGAATATTTGAATTACAAAATGCCTCCTTTCGTCACTGCGTCTGAAAGAGGAAGCTGTGAGAAAACGCAGTATAACTAATGCTTCAATCAAGTGACAGAGAGGCTGCAGCACCACCTACATACAGTAGGTGTGAGCTGCACAGTGTAATGTTAAAGCATGTGGTGCAGGCTCACAGGCGTTATTTGATCATTGTAGGAATGCTGGTAAATGGCATTAAATTGATCAGTGATGTAAGCTCAGAGCCTGTATTCACCAAATTTCTGGGAATATCACTGAATCAATGGTCAGCATGTCATGACGTATGAGTCAAACTCAGATCACTGCTTCTTTTTAAATATTTTTCATGTACAAACAGTCCTTATTCCTGCTTTGAGGAAGTGGAATCATGTGTTTCCCCACCGGCTGCTAAAGTGATTTTCTGCTATTGGTCTTCCCCCTTTTTCTCCAGAGTTCAGTAACCAGACTCGTCTCCGCTTCAGTCCACTTTATCACACACTTGCAAAACTCTGTGGTTGAAGTCCTCTGGCTGGTCAGCGTATACATAGTGTCCGGCTCCACGGATCGTCTGCAGGGAGGGTGGAGAACAGGAAGGGAAGCGGGTGATTAAAAACAGGAGGCAATAGATAAAGAGAGACTATAAAAGAAAGTATCGTTTTTACTGGAGAGCACTGTGTCTTTGGTTTATTGCTTTTATAAGACAGACAAATGTTCAATTTTAAAACATTTCTAGGAAAAACAGTTATCACAAATCAGAACAGGACTTCTTCAGTTGAAACTAAGCCATGTGGTTGCCAAGCAACATGTCTCAATCAATTACGGGACATTTAGTTTCATAAGCCTACAGTATATGTCCACATACTTAACCTTTCATTTACACACTCAGTGAGGGAGTGAGAGTGTGTGAGACGGCACAAGATGTAGAGAAAGGAAAATAAATGACTAAAATACAGAGTTTTCTTGTGAAGTGTGTATCACAAGAGATTGGAAATCTGCAGGAAAGATCAATTATATACCAAATTATTTATTATATGTAGGTGAAGAAGGGGAAGGGGGTCATAGAAAATATAAGAAAATGGAGTAGGGATAATTATTGATTTCTTTTTTTAAGCGATAATGACTCACATTTTGGTGAGAATTTTTTATAGATTGTACCCCTATAAAGTTGCCCCTTTTCATCAGTAAAATAAAAATAAATACATAACACCATATACTACCTGTATTTTACATTATATTAACTCATTAACAGGTAAAAGCAGAGAGGGTTAAATTTCAGAAGTCTGAAAAAATCCAACATGAAGTCATACAGTAAAAAAGTGGCAGGAAAAAGTCATGATGGCCAACAAAGAGTGAATTCACTTCGGTCTCGTCCAGTAAACCACAAACTTACTGTGATCTCCACATGAGAGTGCGGCCTTATCTCTTTGATGGCGCTGCCTGAGTTGCTGTCTATGCTGGAGCGGGACCCGTAGATGATGGTGATGGGGATCTTAGTCTGAAGCTGGTCCATCCTCTGCAGCATCGGTCTCTTAGCCCAGCCGTACGTATTGGTCATATTCTTAAAAGCCGTTTCCCCACTGTGACAATACAAAGGAACAATTAACTCAGCACACAGGGCAGCAAATGTTGATGACGAGGGCATAATATTAGGTAGTACAACTCTCAAATGACAGCAGCAAAGGTAATGAATAAATTGCTTTCATTGCAGTTATTGAGATAAGCAGCAGAAACGAGGCTCGGCAGGGAAACAGAGACAGACCTGGGCGTTTGCACATTCAGGTGGTAGATGTACTCTGACACAGTGTTGTCACTGAACATGGTGGAGAACTTCTTCTTGAAGTCGGGTCTCAGAGTCTGGACCAGAGTGGGACCTGCAGGGGCCACAGAGGAGACGCTCAAAGTGTCAACACCGAGCATGTAGCCATTAAGAGGCGACGCTGCTTCATTACATTTTACACGATTGTTATCAACGGGGAGGTTGGAGGGCACAAGAGGAACCACGGTTTGACTTCATTCCTGTTCGAAGTCTGAAACCAAAACATCATATGACTGGTTTTGATTAGTAGTCAAACTACTTTTCTGTATATTAAGAAAACACACGTTAAAAAAATATTTTAACCATGCTCTCTTTTGATTCAACATAACACATTTTTATACACACTTTCATACTGCATATAGTTTCATATTTTTCATTCTTTTCCCCCCGTGTGCTCCAGATGATCAGCTCCTCTTTTACATACCCTGCATTCATATTCCTCTCATTTTCATATTTCTTCATAATATACAGTTTATTAGTCAGTTTTATTATGTCTAATACTCCTTTTTTTGCTTTATTCCTACTTGCAGCCTCATTTTTATTCACTGTATCCTGTTGTGCTGCAGCCAGTTTCCCCTCACGGATCATTAAGGTTTCATCTAATCTAATTGGTAAAAAGCAGTTTGGGAGTCTTTGCTGAGGTTCGGTGCTTTCTTTTACCACCTTGCTCCAGTCTTACCCAGCGGTCCGACCAGTCTCAGGCCAGCCAGAGGGTTGAAGGGACTGAACATGGCCCCGAGGGCTTTGATCCATACCGGGATGGGACGGTCAGCCTCTATTGTGTCCAGGCGCTCAGGGAAACCCCAGGGCTCCACCAGCACTATGTGCTTTACTCTGTAGGCCAGACACAAAGAAATGAAACACACATCTGCCTCCCAAAAACTCAAAATATCAACTAATTAATACATTATTTTCCACAAGGTTACATGCCGGACTATTTCTTGGGCTTCCTGGAGTCTTGTTGGCTCCCTGAGGTTTCCGTCTGAGACTCCAGGAAGTCAAGGGCAAGCTCAGCTAATAGTGTCCTGGTTCCAGCTTCATTATGAACAGACATGAGAGCGGCAGCCTTTCAATCTAACAATAACAATCTAGCAAATAAGCATATTTCCCAAAACAGTTAACTATTCAGTTAAATATGAGATATAAAGTAGTTTTATTTACATTTTTGATTTCCTACTAAATGTTTACATGTAAAATATCTCATGCATCACAACTTAAGGATCAGTCATTAAGTTGTAATACTCTGTGACTGTGTAGTCATACAAGTGATGAGATGATGAGATGATGAGACAGCTGATTAAAAAAAACTCAAGATTAGTTAAATTGTGGAAGCAGTCTATTTAGAATACAAGTGCACCTTTTGTGTTGTTAATCTATGTATGTACACAACTACGGTGGGCACAGTGGACCAAATTCAAACAATCAACAATAGACATCTTTTTGTGACTCAGCAGTTTACTTAAATTTTCACTTCTAACTAAGTGGTTTTGATGTTACGGATGAATTGGGGAGTTGCTTATAATCAGTCTAACCTGTTGCTGCCCTGATGGACCCTGTGCAGGTGTGGAGAGTTGAGTTGCAACATTACAGTATCTTTACTCTCAGTCTGGTAAGTAAAATAATCTCCTAACCAATGGGAATGATGGCAACACTAAAATAATAAAACACAGGTTGTAAAAACAACAAAATTGTCTTAATCAAGGGCACATTTATGTTCTAAAAATCCTCTAATCATTCGTGATGACAAACACACAGAAAATTATCAGAAAGTCTGCAGTTCCCCTCAGCTTTTTACCGTCTTTAGCTCATTGTTTTGATTTCCCAGCCTGCATATAACTCTGCTCTCATCCAACAAAAAAGAGAAAAGGTTGAGAATAACCTGCCCAGCACCAATGGCAGAGTGACAGAGGGAGCTACCAACACCACCTCAAATAAATGCTCCTCTGTATCTTCTTCATGTGTTAATGTTTTAAACATGTTCACAAAATGACTTCATAAGATCATAATATGTCAGTCTTACTCCAAACTCCAAAATGATCAAAAATCAATTAATTCAGCTTTAAATTACAGGCAACCGAGCTTCTGGTATTTATGATAAAACAGGTTTTAAACAAGCATATATATATAAATAAACATATATAAACATATGGAGGTAAAAGGATTACCCAAACTGTCGGCTGTAAACATTAATAACAGTTTACATATTGACTTCCTGGTTCCACTTTGACCTACTGTACTTGTGCTACTGTGTCTGTGCCAAACGCATCACATGTACAAATTATCTTTAGGCCCTCAGTTTTAATGTATTATGGTGTATGTTAAACTTTCTCTTTAGGCCAATACAGGAACAATGAGCACAGTTCAGCTCAAATAAGGACGTACAGTATGTTCCTGATCTCGTGTTATAACTTAAAGACCGTTTGGAACGCTGAGATAACAATAAGAGGACAGGAAGAACGTTTTTATTTTTTTTTTAGCATTAGTGATGAAGGAGCACGATAAGGGATTGAGGACATTTTATCAGAACGTCCCTTGGGGAGAGCCGGGTGCCCGCTGGAAGCTCGGAGCTGGAGACGCAGCGAGGGACGATGATTGGAGGGAGATAGAGTCTAGTGGGAGGAGAGAGGCTTGGAGGACACTGTTGTTATCACAGGCTGCCAGCACCTACAGGCACACTGCTACAACTATATCCTGCACACATGCTGGCATATTTTGCTACAGTCATGTTAACACTAAAAGGGCAGAATTATTATTTTAGAACACGGTTCAATTCAGATACAGTTTTCTCCTTCTGGGCAGAGTCTGATTCTTTGTTCTTTTGTCGCTGTAAAAGGATAATTCTGCTTTATTACAACAAATAATCCCCAGTCAAGGTCCACTTACTCGCTTCTTCTTTTGACCATATCACATGACCTTTTTCATCAGATTAAACCTACAAAGATTTTTTTTTTTGCCCACTTGAGGGCAGTGGAAACAAGTTGTGAACACAATAATGACATATCATCAGCTGATATGTCGATCTTGTTGGAAAACAGTTGCTTATTTACACATCCAGCGGTTATGGAGAAACATTATCATTCATTTGGATGCACCTTGATCTGGATCTGTTTTTGGTGTCTACCAATTCCTGAGGGAAATTTCTGTCTCTTTAGCTGCTAAATACTCCACTATGTTCACCAGCTAGTCTTGAACTGTGGCTGTAGAGTACAGTGAATTTTTAAGAGGTTTTTGACACAATGAGAGCAATAAGAGAAAACCAGACGGTAAAGTTGTTGCTAAACAATGAGCTGAGACTCACTGTAAAGCTCAGTAAAGCAAAGGGGAGCTGCAGATTCATGAGATAATTCTCTGAAGGTTCATCACTACGGGCGACCCTCTTTCACATCGTTTTCACATTGTCATTTGATACAATGCTTTTAAGTATGTTGCTCAGATGCACAGTTATGGAACTGTAGATGTTTAAAGTTTCACGTCATCATGGGCTCAGGGAGCTGCGATGGAACGGGCATTTTTAGCAATTTCCTAACTAATTTTATTGCCCTTTATCATACACAACACCAATGAAAACGTAAGATCCTGTAAACAGAAACAAATAAAATAAATAAATAAAACTCTCAGCTGTTAGATTAATCTAATAAAACATGCCGAGATTCTGATCTCAACATATTACAAAAGCCTGCCATCCTCCACCTCTCAGTGTCAGCAAAAAGTCTCATTTGCTGAATGTTTCAGATTGAACTACATCCATATTTCCTGACTGTTGCTTTGCCCTTGGTAAAACCTTTATCACACCAAGTGCAGCTCATATCAACAAGATCAGCAACAAAGGATAAAAGATCCCTTTTAAATTAAAAACAACACAACCTACAGTGAGATAAGAGAAATCACATAATCTGCACCCACCTGCCTGGGTATTTCATAGCGTACGACACAGCCAGGTATCCTCCCAGGTTGTGTCCCAGCAGTATCATGGACTCCAGACCCACTTTAGCCCTCCACTGCTCTATCGACTCCACAAACTGGTCCTCCGCCTCCTGGGCGTCCGTGGAGAACAGGGGCCTGCTGCTCTGTCCGAAGCCCAGCAGGTCCGGGGCGAATACGGGCCGCTGCTGGGAGAGAGCATCCAGGTTCTGAGCCCAGAGGCCCACGCCGCCTCCGAACCCGTGGAGCAGAACCATGGGGGTTTTGGCTTTGATGTGGTCACTGCTTAAGCTCAGGGTCCAGAGCCGGTTGCCGTTGGAGATGGGGATGTACTGTTTGGAAAACGTGCTATCTACGCCTGAGAAGAAAGCGAATGTAGAGCTAAAAAGGAATTTTGTGATTATTTCTTTTAACTGAAAAGGAGAAATGAAAATTGGCAAAAGATACAATTGCACAACCTCACTCATATGCAATGCCATTTGTATTTGTTCTCACTATTTAGTCGATTTTACCAATTATTGTTGTTTTTTGTGTGACACTAACATCCAAGACTACAGTGGATTGGTGTAAAATTTGTGGGGAAGGGCTGGGCAGTGTGGCTCAAAGACTATTATTTAGACTGTTAAGCCTTTTGAATATATATAATACATATCTGAATAATTATTTTATATTTCTAAAATGGCTTAACAAAAGTATTTTTATGGTCCAACAATAAATAAAGAATAATTTAGACAAATCAAGTCATTGTAACAAACAATGAATGTCATAAAAACCTGCAGAATTCTTCTTTGCGTGTTCTGTCAACATTAGTAATGAGGAAACATGCAAAGAACTTACACACATTGTTAAAAGTGAAGATTAGGATTTACAGTATCTATCATTATTTTACCATAGAAAATGTATATTTTGTCAAACAAAATAAACGTCTCAGTGCGACAATGAGCGAGTGACCACTGTTGCAGTGCTGTGCAAAAACAGACATATGTGTAAACTAAAAGTTAGAGAGGCTGATCCTTACATCGCAGCATCATGTCCTCTGCCGTCTGTAGCTGGATCTGAGAGGTGGGACACCATGACGGCAGCCAGCTGGGGATCCAGCACCACCTACACAGGCAGAAAAGCTCAACTTCAATCATCAGGTTTATGCGCATCATCTTTATGAACTACAGAAGGGACACGGTGTCACTGCAGTGTGGGACTTTTCTTAAAGGATTTACACACAGAGAGAAATAAAACAGCAGAAGGCACAAGTTAAAGAGTATATTACAAAGAGCATATGACTGAATGGTATGGGATGAGTATCATGCCATGTTTTTCGTAACTGAAAGAAAAGGTTTGAAAGGTTAAAAGTGTTTGAAATCTTCAAAGTTTCTTCAGTGTTTCAGACCAGAGCTGCGAGACAATGCTGCCAGAAATCAGCTTTGAAAGAATGCTCTGCAATACCAGTGCAAATGTGCATCCGCAAAAGTTTCAAAATAAAGATTTGCCCTTTTCAAAACTCAAGTTTCAACATTTCCAAACTTTTGGAAACATTTACAAGGTTTAAAATCTGGAAAACAAACTCATACACCAGGAGAACAGTGACAAATTTGAAACTCTGACAATATGTTGGAGAAACTCTGTAAAAAACATCTGCAACCGTAAAGAAGGAAAACTCAAATACAAAACAATGTTTGCAGGAATATGATTTTTTCTTTTCAGCCCATCAAAACATTATGCAAGCCTTCAAAACTTAGTTCCAATGTTGCAAAAACTTCTTTTTATTAGATTTAAAGCTTTCGAAACATGACATCATATTATCTCATTGAATAGTAGCATTTATTGTGTTTAAGAGCGTCACATCTGATAAACTCTGCATCAGCTGCTCAGTGTGGGTTACTCATAACCAACACTATAAATCAGAGGGTACTTAAGATCATACAGTTAGGCTCTGCTGACAGTGTGGTTTATTATAGTTATTATGTTCAATCTCTATTTCATGAAGTAAGTAAAATAAAATACTTAATTCTGAACAGATTGCTCTCTTTATCTGTTGGTTCATCAGGCTGCAGAATTGTGAAACCCGTGTGACATCGGTGAGCAAAGTTTATCTTCAAATGCATCATCTCACCTGCATGAATCATCACCCAGTAATCAATGTGGAACATGTGAGCAAATGCACAAGTTTAAGTTTTAATCATCCCCGAGGTCGAACAGTATATTACTCCTTCGATCACTGTTAGATGCCCTATTCATTATTCAAATCGTACTGTTACTGCCTCTAATTTAATTACAATCCCCCTCCAGCCTTCTATCGCTTCTACAGATCCCACTCCAAACACTTTATTTAACCCACTTACCTACCTTAAGAAGAGAAATGCCCATGGGATAATTCATTTAAATATTAGAAGTTTACTTCAGAAGCTAAATCCTGTAAATATATTCATTCTGCAGACTGATCCTGATGTCTTGGTGTTAAGTGAAACCTGGCTCAAAAAGAGTGTCAAGGACTTGGATGTAGCTCTAAAGGATTACAGCTTTATAGAATAGACAGGGGTGGTTATACATGTTAAATAAGGTTTCTCTGTAACACTTCTGAATGTTGTCATCACACCAACATGTTTTTGGGTTTGAGAAACGCCAAATCTAATTATTATTTAGACTTTATCATTAGATCCTATTCAAACCCTGCAAAAATTTTGGAACAAACAAAAACAAAAGCACTATTTTCCTTCCTGCACATGTTAAAAGTGGTGACTGTTTGATCCCCCCCACTTATTAATATTGATTGTGTACGTACCATGAACCATGTGACAGCTATACAGCGTGTCTCCTGTATGATAAGGTGGCGTAACACACCGGTATTTGTTTATCTATAAAGCCCTCGTTGGAAAGCAACAACTTTACATCTCAATGATACTGGATCGGACCTTTGGACTATCTGACTGGATTATGATTAAGGTCAGCCTTTTATTTTAGTACCCCAAATTCTTGGAATGATCTTCAACACATACAAAAGATACTAAACATCAACTCTACTACCCTATGGCCATTTTAAAACCATGATAACAAACCTCCCTGCTTCACTGTGTAACTGTTTTAACTGATTTTCCTTTATTCCGTATTATGTCTTATTTATTTTTAACTTGTCTAGTTGCCGTTACATCACGAGCAGTACTGTTGTCAGTTGAGAGGTGTTTCTAATATTTTGTCTACCTTTATTCATTTTTAATCAAATGGGACAAAATATCAGAAACACTTCTCAGTATAACACAATAGAATTTGACAGCAACACAAACTACAGCCTCCATAATAACCACAGCTTCAATAAAAAATTAACATTACTTATAACTTTCATGCAGTATTTATTGCAGGGCTGCTGGTTTAGATTGATCTCATTTTAGCTTCTCTCTCTCTCTCTCTCTCTCTCTCTCTCTCTCTCTCTATATATATATATATATACATATATATATATACACACACACACACACACACACATATATATACACATACATACACACAGATATAAATCAGCATTTGAGAGTAATTAAATACAATGTTATCCAACTGCTGTTATGTGATTGCTCCACTAAGACAACAGTTAAGTTAATTAAAACAATATATTACAGGTTCCTGTTCTCTACCACCGACAACAGACTACATCGATATTAAAGATCAACAACAGACACGTTATAACAAATATATACTTTAATAATAATTTGTGTCTGATATGTTTTTATTTGTCTTTACAAAAAAAAGTTTATTTAAGTGTCTTAAATTTACATCTGTCTCCCTCATTAAAGTCCTCTGTTAGTTAATGTGCACTGCAGTTTACACACATCACACACGTTTAACTTTTCCCCCTTCAGCAGATGAATGTGGAAACTCACACTCTGCACAGTGAAGCTCAACAACTGAAGGGAAACAATGCTGCACCTGACACTGATCTGAGGGGGGGGGGGGGCTCTCACCTTAGTGTGGTGTCCACGTAGCCCCGCACACTGCTGAGCAGCCCGTGCACACCTGCGACCGACATCACTCTCTGCACAACCCTGAACAAACCAGAACAGAAACAAAAAGCGCATCAGAGGAGCGAAGTGCACCGACATGTCACCGCGCACACACACACACACACACACACACACACACACACACACACACACACACACACACACACACACACACACACACACACACACACGGATGCACCGATGCACCCTGGTCCCAACCGCGTCTGACCCCATGTGACCGTGCGTGTGTTTACCTGAGCTTTTCTTGTTTTCGTTTTTGTTTTTTTTAGCTCAGCCACGGTGTCGGTGTGAAGCTCAGCTCGTGTGTTTACCGTTTCACGCAGGAAACACTCACCCTGTGCCCGCCGTCCCGTCTTCCTCCGCCATGCTGCAACACAAACACGTCCCGACGCCGGTCAGCTGCTTCCCGACGGGCTCCGACGTCACTGGATGCGTTTGATTCTCACTTCCGGGTGACTCCAGCGGGGCGGCGCCTCCCCCCGCCGCTGGCCGCCGCCCACTGATGACGTCGCGTCCGCCGCCGTGACGCAAAACAAGCGCATCCCGCGTCAGCCAACGCGGAAGTGGATTTCCAAACATCCAGACGTTGCCAGTCGGCGGAGGACGGAGCTTTGGTGAGTAGATAAAACACTTTGATACTGAGTGTTTGCGCTGTTATTAAAGGTCACACAAGGTGGTTGAGTTTGGCAGCTGTTGGAGCACATTCACGTGATGTATTTTGAATAAAACCGCAGTCTGGCGTTGTGAGTCTGACCTGCAAGTCCTTAAAAAAAAGGTTAAAAACAACTGTTTAAAGTGTTAAACAGCTGCTGAATGTGTCCTCCACATGTTCATTCATGGACTCAGAGCTCTGGGAGATGCATGGAAGTTTACCACAGATTTTAAATATCTTATCATGCATCATTAAAGAAGAGGCAGATATTATAAGCTGCTGTCTTTGGCCATTTTCTTTAAACAGAGCTCAGATTTTCCTTCTTGGAGACATCCCATCCTCTTTGTGTTGTCTTATGTTAATGTTATTATCCAGGTGGTTTAGAAAATAGTTACATTTGTTGTGTACAGGAATCTTCTTCATGCCTGGGAACAAGAACTTCTGTAAGCAAAAAAATGAATAAAATAATAAAATAAAATAAAATGTAAATAATGTGTGTCTTACTTGTGAAAATAAAACGTGGAAAACATTAATTTCACAGAATAATTTCACAATTTAGTAGCCAAGCATAAACATTTATCCACAACACAGTGTTCAGTAACATTAATAAATCAAATAATTCCCCCTCTTCTGTGATCACAGTGAAAGTGGTTTGTAATACTGACAATGTGGCCCTGTCATAAAATACATGTTAAATGCCCTTTTCAGCACGCACCCTGCAGATCTGAATCACAACCAGAAATCGGTTTATTGTCAACATACAAGGACTTTGCCTCTGCGTATTGGTGCATAAAGGTCACAGTAAACACAGTGAGAGAAAAGAAAAAACAAATATGGATATTTGTGGTCCTCAGAGGATGAATCGTATTGGTTTTAATGCCTCTTTGACCTTTGCTCGAGCAGAACGTCCCACCCTTATACAACAAAGACACAACCAGCCTCTTCTCTAATAATATAAATACAACTAACAAATAAAATGCATGCTTAAATGTCTGTAATAGGATATTATTTGCAGGGAAATGTTAAAGATTACAGATGCATGCATTGAATTAGATATAGTTGGTGGGGGTGTGACCGCTCCGTGACGTGGAGGACTGGAGGACCGGGCGGTGCAGCCGCCTGCACACTCCAAACTCCAAACTACACACATGTCGCTTATAATCTAATCCTCCTGTCCACAGAGCAGCAGGGCCAGCCCCCACCCCGAGGCTGCAACAGAGCCGATTCCTACACACAGACCTGGGTGAGTACCGAGCCAACACTGTATGTACTGTGTATATTTATATACTGTGTATTTATATACAGTATATATTTCTAAGCAGTAGCCTTACATATGCAGAGCTGCACTCAGCAGCAGCCGGTACGGTGGGGATCTGTCGAACTGTGGCCGTCCAACACTACTTTTCCAGTAATACCAGCCCCTCCCGTGTGTGTGTGTGTGTGTGTGTGTGTGTGTGTGTGTGTGTGTGTGTGTGTGTGTGTGTGTGTGTGTGTGTGTGTGTGTGAGGCAGTCAGCTGTTTCTGTCAGTAGACTGAGTCTGTCCTCCAGGCCTCTGCCTTTCCTGTCTGTGGATGTGGACTGAAGTGATTCAGTAGGTCGTGTAGTGACTGTGGTGATGGTAGAGAGATTTCCTGAGTTTTCACTCTGACTTTGTCCCGATGAGCTTTCCCTGTTTTGGGCAAATGTCTGGTGATGTGGACTGTTTAAGTCAAAGATATTCTTAAAGCGCACAATAGCGCCCCCCCAAGTCCCAAAATATGTTAAAACAAAGTTTAAAAGCTGTGAAACGTGAGAGGAAACTTGTCAGGTTTGTGAATAATATTGAACTATAATTTAAACTTATATAATTCAACCTGTGCAATATATTATTTCATATTATGTATTAGAATCAGAATCTGATTTATTGCCAAGTAGGTTTTCACTTACAAGGAATTTTAAGTTTAATTTTATAAAATAGTATATGATATATTTTATAATTATCATATACATACAGTATACATTGTGTAGGAAAATCCCTGAGGAGCCCCACAGGACATTTTCCCATGCATATTTCTCTCTGATTTGCTTTCTTGCAGGTGCCCTGGCAGAGGGGAAGATGCTGCAGGCGTCGGCAGACAGCAGCGGCCGCAGCTTCACTCCTCTGGTGGTGCTGGAGCTGGCCTCGGACACCAAGGAGGAAGCCATCACGTGGCTCCTGAGCAGGATAAGAGACCAGCAACAGAATGGAGGTGTGGGAGTTGATCTGCTCCACTCTGATATGTGTTTCCACTGTTTTGCCGTTACATTTGGTGTCATTGTTACGGTCATTTCTCCCAGGCGCGGAGCTGCAGGTGGAGCAGCTGGGCCCGGCAGTCGGGGCCCAGGAGAAGGAAAACCCCAACATGTTCCTGGTGGGGGCTACCAGGCAGAGGCTGCTCTCCGGTGCTGAGGAGGTGGGACTCTTCAAGGAGTTCCATGACGGATCCATGAGAGGCTTCACCTGTGCCAACAGTCACAACTTCAAAGACTTTAAAGGTAAAGTCCAGCAGGAGGCTGCATGCAGGCTGTGCTTTGTCTCCTGAGCACTGAGCGGCTGAAGAGTCAGATGTTTTTATTTTGTTTTATCTCAGGAGTTGATAGAACTAACAGAGTGAAAATTGCCAGAAACAAGACTCCAAATGAATAATAATGTTTTCTCTGTTACTTGCTGTTCACCAAATCAACTTAAAAAGGTGATGATATGTTAATGATGTTTTCACAGCTTGTTTCCGGAGCCTCCAATAACCCAAATGCAACCGAATAAGATGCTCAGAGGACTGCTAACATGCACACAGGGGAATTTTTATAGTATTTATTGAGGGAGTCTGAGGTATTTTTCTGTAAAATACTACATACTGTCATTAACTTACAGAATGTAGCTTTATATTACACTTTATGTGTTATTCAGTAGAAATAATAAAAGCTTCTATCTTCTTCTAAAAGCTGGTAAAAGATCAAGAAGAACTTCACAAATCTGGCGTTGAATCTTTAAGGTCCTGCTCTCTCTGATTTAGCTAGACATTAAATATACTATATAATATATCTGGAAGAACTTAAGTTAAATGTCAGCCTCTAAATTTTAATGTAACTCTTTTACTTAGATTGTTGAAAGCCCCAAATAGATAGGATAGAAAGGATTTCGAAAGGATTTAGTTTCAATAACTGGGTTTTATGCTGATTTCAGATTTGATAAAATGCAATTAGTCCTCAACACTAAACGCCGGTCATTTGATAAATGAATGAGAATGCACAGAAATAATGACTGAACAGTGAAAATAATGTAAAGTTTAGGGCTGAACTAACAGGGTTTTAACATGTGTTTGCTGTTTGTGTCCGATCTGCCGTGTCTCTCCAGGGGACGGGGACAGCTTCCTCAGCATGGCTGAGTGTCAGTACATCATTAAACACGAGCTGGACACACTGAGAGCCAAAGACGAGACTCACGTACCAGGATACACCCAGGTCAAGCTCTACCCCGGGAAATCCATCAGTGAGTGTCTGTCCACCTCCCACCCTGTCAGATCGGCTGATCAATTCAGTGATGTCCAGAAAATGTTCTATGTTACCATTTATACAGTATAGATATCTGGGGATTAGGCTACATATACCATGATGAGGGATTTCATCCTTATCACCCTCCCCTAAATAGTCGGTTTAGCGGTTAGTTGATTGACGGAGAGTTAACTGTCAACTATTCTGATAATTGATTAGTCCTTTAATTCATTTGTTGAGCAAATATGGCAAACATTTTACATTTCTAAATGTTTTGACTAAAAAGAACAATTTAAAAATGTCATGTCTGAAACTTGTGAGAGGCCTTTCTCAGTTTTCTGAGATTGTATAGTTAACCATGAATTGTTTACCGGGAAAATAATTCACAGATTAATTGAGAATGAAAATAATAGTTAAATGCTGCTCTAAACGAAATCCAAGCAAATGCTGCTGAGTGATTATTTTTGTCAGTTAATTAATGAATTAACAGCAGCGATAATTATTGTATGCACTGTACAAATAGCAACCAATTAATAAACAATAGCCACTGAATACTGAATTTATGAAGGGGAAAATTGACACAATCGATGCGTCTTTCTGTTGCAGATTTCAGTTCAGTTTCAGCTTGTGGCAGGATTTTACTATTCCAGCAACTACTGTGGCACGATTTCATTTTTCCTCCAGCGTAACGTAGAGTTTCTTAGTAGTGGTGAAATGTTGCAAGAAAAAGAAGGCAGCACAGCTCCACCTCTCCTCGGGAGTAGACTGAACCCAGCATGTCTCCCCCACTGCTGCCTCTGTACCTCCCCCTCTCTCTCTTTGTCCCCCTCACTCTCACCGCGGCTGCAGTATGGAAACAATAAATATGCAAATGCGGTGAAATATTCCCAAAGCAAGATAAGGAAGCAATGGACTTGCAGTGGAGATAGGGTGCCTCTATTCAGCGCCCGTGTTAAAGCCGAATGTAATAATTTTTGACAAATGATGCACTCAAGAAGTGGCAGATGAAATGATAGAGCTTTCATGTACTCATATTTAGTCACTCTGTATTAGACAATAAGAATTATTGCTATAGACAGTGCGTTGTGTACAATGGGCTGGCTCCCAGCTATTGTTTGCCTGTCCAAGTTTTAGAAAATTAAGCTGCGTGTTTATTTGGTTGGGAAAGTGAGTTCAGACAAACAAAAGCGAGTGATAAAACTGCAGCAAGGCTGTTTTTCCTGTCACTCAAAAGTCAGTGAAGCATGTTCTAAATAATTCAAACTTTTTTTTTTAAATGAATCTTCACAGAACTACCTGCTGTATACACAACTGAATTGATGGCAGGACAATGTAACAAACAATGACTGTTTTCTTCTTTACATCTTAGTTCGCAGACTGCAATCCAAGGGGATCCTGATCCAAATTTTTCCTCTCCATGAAAAGGAGGAACTGAAGAGACTGTCTTTCTCTTGGTACCAAAGGGTGAAGTTGTCCTTTCAGCCTCTTGGTAAGTGCAAGAAGTTCCAATTATCCCTCATTGTCTTTCTTGTGAGATAAGCACACATAATCCACATTATCCATGATGAACAAATTGTTTTTATGTACAGAGAAAATCTGTTCAGAAAGTTTTGTCGTACTTTTCATTGTTACTATGCTTAAATACCTCCGTCTTCACAATGATTCTCATGATTCACCTTCCAGCTCAAAGATGTTCTCAACCTAAATGGATGTTTAATTTCTCTTTTTATTCCTACTCAGTTTATAATAATACAACTATGTTCCAACCCACTACTTTCCTCTCTATTCTCTATCCCCAGATGCCATCAGGCACTACTATGGTGAGGGTCAGGCCCTCTACTTTGGCTTCCTGGAGTACTTTACCCTTGCCCTGGTGCCTATGGCTCTCATCGGAGTGCCTTACTACCTGTTTGACTGGGAGGACTACGACAAATACGTCGTCTTCGCTGTGTTCAACTTGGTCTGGTGCACTGTTATCCTGGAGGTATGGCCAGTGATCGTACCTTGTTATAAACCTGAAGAAAAATAATTTATTAGACTATTAAACAATTTTAAAAAATGAAGGAATAATGCTGCCAGATGAATTACATGAACATAATATATTGTATCTTGAATTAATACAAATCAAGTGAAAGCTGAGTAACAGATTAGCTGGACCTTTCCTCCACCAGTTATGGAAGCGTTTCAGCGCCTCACTTGCCTACCAGTGGGGCACGCTGAGCAGGAAGATGGCCTTCGAAGAACCCCGACCCGGTTTCCACGGCGTCCTCGGGTTCAACCCCGTGACGGGCCGCGAGGAGCCTCTCTACCCCAACGCCAAGAGGCAGATGCGGATCTACCTTGTGTCCCTGCCCTTCGTCCTGCTCTGCCTCTACCTGTCCCTCTACGTCATGATGATCTACTTTCTGATGGAGGGATGGGCGCTGTCAGTCCACGACGAGGACCCCACATTCTGGACAGGAATACTGTTGTTCATCCCCAGTATCATCTACGCTGTGGTCATAGAGATTATGAACTTCATCTACAGATACGCTGCTGAGTTCCTCACAGAGTGGGGTGAGTAGTAGTGATTGTTTAATATGCATGCACTAAAACTGAAACAAATCTATTATTCAACAATAGTTTTTATTGGCATTAAAACATTATCCCAATTCCAAATTCTTAAATGTGAGAATTACCTGCTTTCATCATCATAGTAAAGTGCATATTTTTGGGTTTGACCTGCTAGTTGGACAAAACAAGCAATTTGAAAATGTCACCTTTAGCTCTGTGAATTCCTGATAGGCATTTTATGTATCAATAATTAATCGATTAATTGAACAAAATGATCAACAGATTAATTGATAGTGAAAATAATGTTTAGTTGCATCCATAGATCAGAGCAACATTTCAGCTACATTACATTATGTTCCATTCACAGAGTGAGTCACATTAATAAATGTATCATGACAGTTTGGCACAGATGCAGTAAGTATTTTTTTCTGTCCTTAATTAAAATGGGACTTAATCTTAGTTGAAATAACTTCAAGCTCTGCAAATATATTTATCTCTATCATGTTACCTCATTTAAAAGACACTAAGGGACAGTAAAAGTTGTTCATAGATGCACAGTCATGGTAAGATTCATGGGCAGGTTTTAGTTTGGCTCATTAAACCTTTCCTCAGGACTGTGAAAGCTAAGGATCTCTGCAGTTCATTTGTGATACTGACATGCTCCAAATGTGTTTTCCCCCTCTGCGTATTTAGAAAACCACAGGCTAGAGTCTTCATATCAGAATCACTTGGTCCTCAAAGTATTAGTCGTGAGTATAAATCACATTTATGTTTTCCATGACATTTCCAATTTCTTCTTCCAGTGATCAGAGTGCAGCTTTTCTTGTCAACAGTCCACTTATCATCGCTGTCTTGGCTCTTTTCCCCCGTAGTTCAACTTTTTCAACTGTTTCGCCTCGTTGTTCTACATCGCCTTTGTCATGCAGGACATGGTGCTGCTCAGACAGGTAGGCCTACCTTCCCACCATCTTCCTTTTATCATTGTCTGGTTCCTTATCTTCCTCCCCTCTCTTCATACTTCCATTTTTCTTCTTTTCTTTTCTTCCGTCCTTCCCTTTTCTTTATTTCTTTCACCATCCTGCCTTTTCAACTTCCATTCATTCCTCCTTCCTTTGCTCTTTTCCTGTTTAATTCCTACCTTATTTGTGGCTTTTATTTATCTTCCTTTTCCCATCATCCCCCTCCCACCCTTACATCAGGTTTCTTCCCCCTTTCCATCTTCCCTCCCCTTGTTCCACCTGGTTTCTGTTGTCATGGCCTGTTCTTGTGTGTATCCAGAGTCTGGCCACCTTGTTGATCACCAGTCAGATCTTGAACCAGTTCATGGAGGCCTTCCTGCCATACTGGCTTCAGAGGAGACGCAACAAGAAGATGATCCGCAAAGTCCAGAAGAGAACAACTCTGGAGGACAAAGAGCTTCCTCTGGCCGACCAGGTCCGGCTGGAGGCCGACATGAGCACGTACCTGGTAGGTGCACAAGGTCTTTACTCTCAGATATGGATAAAAAAAATAAATTTAATGATTTTGCTATAAAAGAATGTATTTAATGCACAAGACAAATTACTATCATGTCTCCATATGTCTGCCTGTGCTTCTCCCTGCCTCAGGGCACATTTGACGACTACCTGGAGCTCTTCCTGCTCTTTGGTTACGTCAGTCTGTTCTCCTGCGTCTACCCTCTGGCCGCCGTCCTGGTGGTGTTGAACAACATCACCGAGGTTTACTCTGATGCCTTCAAGATGTGTCGTGTGTTCAAGCGACCCTTCTCTGACCCGGCATCAAACATAGGAGTCTGGCAGGTGAGACACATAAAACTACTATTATGTCTGTTTGCTTCAGCAACTTTTGTGGATTTATCTGATTTTTCTTGACACAAAGGAGGCAACTGATGTTATTTGTACGAAATAAAAAGCGAAACACATGGCCTGATGTTCTTTATTTTTAATGTGCAGAACAAAGGCTAAAATATTATTGAATAGCTTAAGACCAATAACTGACACACGTATCCTCTCTTGTTGTCATAGTTCACTTTCGTCTAAAAAGTTACCTGGGTACACTGTGAGAATATTACACCCCCCCGGGACAAAATATTCTTATTTCTAACCTGCTTTCCAAATCTGAACAACACCAGTTGATCAAAAACGAGGTATCAGAGTAAGTGATACTCTGCACTGTGCCCAGCCGGCAAATAAAAGCTTTCCATTTTTGGAAACAAGTCGCTGACTGTCGCTGCCTCTCTGTCTCTGTGTCCAGCTCGCGTTTGAGGCCATGAGCGTGATAGCTGTTGTGACCAACTGCGCGCTGATTGGCATGTCTCCACAAGTCAAGGCCTACTTCTCCGACTCAGAGACACAGCTCATACTGTGGACAGTGGCTGTTGAGGTAATTCATTTACACACACAAACACTCCCATGTGCGTGGTCCACTACAGTATCTATCTACATAGAATAGGAGGCCTTTGTGTCTTGGTCACACAACATCTGTGCTGTATTTTGCAGTACATCAGTGGTGTCCTAATTGCTTTGGTATGACTTATTATAAAACAAGGCTTGGCTTGTCTCAAATCAGAGCATCAAAAGCACAACCAGTCTACAAGGAGCAGGGGCAATCTGCAGGATGTTTACAGGAGCCGGTCAGGGATTTTTTATTTTATCAGTACTGGTTATATAAATACTGATCTACTTCTTATTTGTTGTGAATTATAACCCACTGTGCATGAAGTACCAAACCCTGCAGTGTGGTGCGTTAATGGTGTAACAGCCAGATAAGCCAACATGTTTACCTTAGTCAAAGGCAGGATGTTCAGTTCCTGTCCAAACCTTCTTTACACAACTCACACACACTCTCTCTACAGACACTATACACAGCACCTTTTTCATGGCAGACATTTTGACTTATCACAGCAGGAAAAGCACAGGTGAAACACATTTTGTTAGTGAGCCAACATGCACAAAACCACAACCCAGAAACTAGGACGCCTAGATGGAATGCAATCGTTTTTTAATGTCATCAATCACACCTGTGCTTTCGCTGCAGTGACATGCCAACAGGTCTACTGGGAAAAAGGTCTAGTCTCACTTGTCCTAATCTACTCACACCCACAATGTTCAGCGTTTAAACCACATTAAGAATAAAGTTAAAGGTCCTGAACATCCAAACAGGTAATTTTAGTTATTTCATATATTTATGTTACACGACACCATGATAACATGTATGGAGCACAAACAAAACATACAATAATAAAACCCAGTTCATTCTGATTAGACATCAGCTCAGGTTGAAATTAGGTGGAGCTACGAGCAAAAGTCTTCAGAAGTTGTTCTGTCTGAACAGGCGCAACATGATCAATACGTCCCTCCCTGCTCCTCATTAAAATAAATAGGGAACAAAATCTGGTCTGACACCTTGACAAGAGGTCTAGGCAAAACAAGTGAAAACACCTGCACAGGTGAACCATAGGTGTAAAGGGCCTCTTAGTGAAACATGGAGGTGCAGCCCTGCTCTGTTCCTGTATATATCCCCACCCACCTACAGGAGTTGAGGGGCTGATGAAGACTTTTACTCACTAGATGGAGCCAGAGTCCAAAGTGGGTCCACACAGACCAGTGAGCGATAGGAGAGGATGGGTGAGAGAGACTGAGGGAGGGGGAGAGAGAGAGAGAGAGTGCATATGTGTGCAGCTTGTCATTGTGTGTGTGTGTGTGTGTGTGTGTGTGTGTTTTAAATCCAGCGTTCCCACTCCATATCCTTCCTCTCTTGAGTCCAACTCTATTAACATTAGTGTCAGCCCGCCCCCCCTCCCCTCTTTTTTATGTGTGTTCTATTCAGACAGCACAAACACACACAAACACACACAAACACACACACACACACACACACACACACACATACCTCATGCCTCCAGAGAAAAAGCTCAAAATAACAGCACAAACAGAGAAATAGCGGGGCTGTAGTGAATAGTGGGGATGATGCTGAGGTTTCTTCAGGACATTCATAGAGAAAACATTAGTACGTTTGTGCTGCTTTAACAAGCTCCCGAAGGACGATTGTTCTTAGCATCCAGTTATTGTCTCAGACTGTAAAACACTCTACAAAGTCGTACTGTACCTCACTGTACGGCGAGTCTCTGCTGATGCTGAGGCAGGAACTGGGTCATATTGATCGTCTGCGTGTTTGATTGAATGTGCGGTCTGCACACGCAGCGCTGAATGATAAACTCCACTGTTCATGGAAAAAGTTGTTCACAGTGTTAGATTTTTCTTCTTCAGCAGCTGATTAGACTCTGGTGGTCTGTTGGTGAGAGATGGATTGAGTTGTTTCAGCCTCGCTCTGCCTCACAGGCGGGTTTGGAGCACTGACTCCCAGATGTATAATTTGTCCCATGAACCCCCAACTGGACAGACTTTTGTCACTGTTATTATTGTAATATTGACTCTTTATATTGTAAGTCAGAGACACGAGTGGTTAAACATATTTCTTATATATTGCTAATTAGGCAGAACCGAGTGAATTAAGCTGATCCTCGTTTTGCTGCAGACTCCCTGGAGGCCTTATGAAGGAAAGTCAACAGGCTCCACCGTGAGAACCACAGGCCTGATGGCAGTGTACTTGTGCTCTATTGATAGCAGCCCTTTTTACTTAATTGGAGGCTGGTTGCACACAAAGATCCACAGCATGTGATAGCTCCATGTTTTAAAGGTTTATACCCATGGAAAAGGGAAGTTATCTTTTTAGTCAACATGCTGATGTGTAGCAGGTATAATAGTAACATTTGTTAAACACAAAGTACAGCTCAGGCTTTAGTTTTGCAGGTTTTTGGTCAAAAAACAAAGTATTGGACATATTAAAATGTTGACCTGCTAGATGAAAAGTTTAAGGAATCTTTATAATTCATCCTGAAGGGGACATGAATATCCAATATTTTACAACATTTCACTTAAAAAAACAGAACTGTGAGCCCCATGCTTGAGGAAAAGTCAGAGGGGATCATCAAGGTCACCAGGTTTCACCCTCTGTTAATCATGTCTCCACTGAATTTCATGGAAATCTATCCAGTAATAGATATTTCAGTCTGGACCAAAGTTGACCAACACTGCCATCCATTTTCAGTGGTTCACATTTGTATAAATTAATTTGCATTTTGACAAAACACTACTCGAATATACAGATAGGATAGACTTAAAATATCCTTTACAATCATGGCTGAAGAAGCCAGGAGTCATTGTGGTTTTTGCAACAATTTGTCAAAAAAGTAACTAACTGAAATGCTCTGGTCCAACCTCCATTGTTTGTTGTGGGTTTATCTGTGCACTCATCCATCCAACATTTTCCAGAGCTTTTCAGTAAATTTGCTACGGACATTAATTGTCCTTAGAGGATGAACTCCAGACTGGCAGATTTCCATGTAATTCACTGAGCACATTAATCCTTCGCAGAGCATTGCGGACAATTTTGGACCCTCCTGAATCTCTACCTTCAGGACACAGTATCAACTCTAACAGGCCAGCTGCCACGAGACTTTCTGAGCCTGTTCATTCTCCCAACGTTTCTTATCTTTTTAATGACATCGTGACCTTCAGTTACCTTCCTCAGGACAAACTTTATATTTTTAACCTCACTGTTTGTAAGGCTGTAACAATTGTTTCCTCCCACACTTGTTTTGTTTGATTTGGGTTTATTGTCCAGACTCCAGGAGCTGCCAGCAGAGCCTTAGGCTTTTAGTCATGCTGATTAAAAACTCAGCCAAGGAGATGGTCGCAAAGTCATGCACGCCTGTGCTGACAGAGAGCAGGCCACCTCCCATCCATCCCCGCCTCCTTCAAACTGTCTCCTGGTGAGGTGCTGCTCTGGTGAACACAGAAAAAAAAGGAGGGCAGCTCACAGCAAGTGTTAGACTATTACTCTCTCCTTTGCTGTGTGGTGGTGTGTGTCAGCGATCCATCCTGCCGTGGCATCCTGCACATACAGCACATGTATGTACCACAGGCACAGGTGATGGACGGCTCAGATCAAAGTGCAGATAGGACGAGTGAAAATGAGTCTGCAAATGAAAATGAAGGCGCAAACAGACAGAAAGGCGATGGAGAAACAGTCGGGGAGGAAAAGGCGGAGAGAAGAAATGATAGGTCTGAGGAGAGCGAGAAGAAGAGGAAGATGGATTGAGAGAGGGAGAGAAAAGCAGTGCATGTGTGTGTATGATGAACCTGAGTCCCCGGCTGATTGTACATCTAAGCACGTTCCTCCCTGTTACCATCTAGCACATTTCCTAGAATAGAGCAAGCAGGCCATTAAATAGATGGGACAACAAGAATAATGAGAGCCAGGTTTTATATTGTGTACCAAGAGGGAGCTACACACAGATACACACAGATGTCGTTTTTTTCTTGACACAATATCCAATATATTTCCATTGAAGGGGCACTTTTTATGTAAAGCCGTTAACAGGCCTGCAAGTGCGTGCATTTTTAAGTGTGGACACCTCCAGCGGGAATATAACCTCTAACCCTGACTCTATTGGTGCTGGGCTTCAGGTGGACAGACGACCACAGATGTGTTTCTCATCCAACAGTTTCAAATGTCTCTTGTTAGGTCAGTCATTATCTTTACAATTGTTTTAATCTTTAAAGGGAAAAAAGAGGATTCAAACAGTTGAGGGTTAAAATCAAATCATCCAGCCCCTCTTATCTTGGTCATGGGGTTGGGTTGGGGTGGGAGCGGGCGGGCGGGGAGGGCAGTGGCTCGTCGCTTTCCAGCAGCGGTGCTATGATACCTGGGTAATTACTGTATAGGGCTTACACACATCAGTGAGCAGTAACCAGGCAACCGGCCTGAGACTTTCTTTCAGAGTCACGGGTCTGTCTGTTATAATCTACTCATTTCAGTGCAACAGAACAGGGACACTGAATTGTGTCTGCTCACCCACAATGAAGGGAGGAATGATCAAGACCTACTGACAAGCACAGTACAGTGAGGGGTTTGTCATCTTACACGTGTGATTCAAGCGTACAACAAGCAGGCGACAGAACCTTTAACACATAAATGCAGAATTTTACTACGTAGTATCTACATGTAGTATTTGTATCCTGTGTGGTATAATGGTATGTTGCAGAGACGTCAACTCTTTTCAAAACATCTTCAACAATCTCTTTTAAATCTGCAAGACAGAAACTCAAATGTTCTCACAGCAAAAACCAAGTAGTTCAATGAAGTGAAAGGAAAGGGGTTTTTATGGATAATATGTTGCCTGTTTTCACATCCAGCAGACACAGAACAACATGATCATTCATTTGGAGCTGTGTTTATGTCCATTTAGTGGAATATTCTCTTTTTTTTAGCTCTGTTTTTGGTCTCTATCAACTCCTGAGGGAAATATCTGGTTCTCTAGCTGCTATATGCTCCACTGTGTTCACCAGCTAGTCTCTAACTGTGTCTGTCTGCCGTCCGGAGCTGAGCAGGTCGTGTGCGCTGGGTTTATCAGAGGTTTCTCACTGAGAACAGATGCCTGCTGCTGCTCTCAGAGGTCCGTGAGTGTGATGAGACTGAACCAAGCAGAAGTTGTGGGCTGAAAAACCAAACAATGAGCAGAAAAACGTTAGAACACTAACTCTGACTTGTAGGGCCGGACTAATGTCCTACAATATCATTTCAACTAAGAGAAACTTTTTTCATTATTGTAGCTGTACTTGGTAATAAATGTGCCCACGTGTGCAACTTTCATGTGGGTTTGTCAATTTGTCTGTTTGTCCAAGGTTATTTTCAGCAGCCCACCACACAGTAATCTCATTACACTGTTTTTCAGATAACCAGATTAGCTTTCACCCACTGGCAACTGGAAAACTTACTGTGAACCAGGCAACTTAATCTTCCAGCCTCACCTTAGATAACAGGATGTCCTCACTGTACAGGTATTAGTTTGTGGGGAAACCGTGCATGTGGACTGATTTTTGTTTTTGCCTTTTTTGTTTACCTCCTTATGTTACATTCATATTATGTCTACTGTTTTTGTAGTCATAACTACATAACTGTTATTAATGTCATTTTTTTATAATTACAATGGGTCAAATAGGGATGTGTGATGTGAAAGGTGTCACTCATATAGTGACAAACCCACATTATCGAATTACAACGTGACTCTTCACTTCCTCTGAGCTCCACGGAGCATCTTTCAGCTTATTCTTCTGGTTTTCCAGCCCACGACTTAACCGTTTTGGTTCCCTCACTGTTGTTGTTTTCAGCAGCAAGCAGCAGATAAATCCACTGTACACCACCTGCTCAGCACCAGACATCAGACAGAGAAAGTTGGCAACTAAGTGCTGAGGACAGTGGAGCATTTAGCAGCTAAAGAGCCAGATATTTCCCTCAGGAGCTGGTGGAGACCACACCAGAACAAAAGGGAAATGTTGTAGTTACATTTGTCAAGTGGCCAGAGACACAACATCAAATGAATATTAATGTTGCTCTGTTTTCGGCTGGATGAATAAATAAGCTTCTGTTTGATAGCATGTCCACTATATCCACTTTATTAAGTAATGATATGACAGTGTTGTGTTTACAGCATGTTCTGCTGCTCTCGAGTAGCCCAATAAAATCTGTTAATACAGCTTTGCAAATACTTCAGATGAACTTGAAACTGAGCAATGCAATAACTTGTGTAGCTCAGTGCAGTTAATGCAGTCACTGAGAATATCACAGTAAAGTGTTTGAGGGTTAAATGGTTCTTGAAACTCTGCTGTGGTGTCTGCCTTCTTTAAACACATCCGGCCAGGTTTGCAGGTACTCCAGGGAAAGGAAACTATAGTGACGACCTCCACAGCTTAACATGTGCCAGAGAGTCTGAGCTTGAATGATACATTCAGCTCATGTCAGATCACACATTTAACGGCAGAATTAGTAGTTCCTCATCAGTTGGATTGATGGTGGATTGAAATGCTAATTTTCCAATTAACAGTGAAGGGGTGCCATGGTAACAGCATTAAGCGCTGAATACTGAATAGTGGAAATAGCAGTTGCAATGCGGCCCTGTTAATTTGTGCCAGTCCTGCTCTCAAAGACCTGTCTGTATAAATGTTTTAAGATTATAGTCTTCAGGTCAGGACAGCAGCTGGGTCTGCACATTATTATTCTCATTACCAGAATGGCTAAGATAACATTTAGGATGGTACTAGGGACTAACTTTTTCCCCAATCAGAAGCTTTGTGTTTGAGGATGAGACATGGGGGGGTCATATAGGAGAAGATCAGTCAAGTCAAGTTTAGTGTGTCCAGGGATAAAGAATGGATTGTAGCCGATGATAGCACCACGCATTGTGCATCACTTGCACCTTGTTACTGTCCCGGTCAAAGTTTCAATAAGTTGCTTTTGAAGTGCATCTTGAACTCCGCCACAGACTGCTACTCGTTCAAGGCATCACTACCTTCAGATGCCGTGACAGTAATAATAATAATAATAATAATAATGTCACAATAATATTTACAGACATCCCCGCTGCCATGATCACTGGAAAATCTGGGTGTGACTCTAAATAATAAATAAATAAATGCGCTTCAGTTACCACAAGCTCGCTGGAGAGTAATCATTTTCATTTTTTTTGCAACGAGACTCATTTGCATAGAAAGAAGCAAATGTATGTATGTCACAGAAGCCACGCAATCCTCTTGTGAATTTCGCCCCTCAGTGTAGCGATGACAATGACAGTACCTTTCAAACCGAGCATTATTTATTGTCAGACCTTGAAAAGACCAACAACATTTCAGAAGTCACATTCTCCTTCCATTCTCAGCGTCCTCTCAGTCTAACCTTGTGCTGCTGAACACTCAGAAATATAAATTAGGCTTGAATAGCATTAACAATCAGCTAAGAGCTGGAGTGTTTATTGTGCACTTTCAATCAATATGACAAGTCACTAAGATCAGGGATTTCTTCGCTTGTTCTGCCTGTGAATTAGTTGAGCTGCTGTGCTGACTGGAATGACAAAACGTCTTAGTCTGCTTCTTTAAGCCTTGTGCCTGTAAAAATCCTTGGTATAAACTGCAAAAAAAAAAAAAAAAAAAAGGCCAGGCCTTTATTCATTCACATGGCTCATTTCTTTTTATGCACCCTTCTTGGAAACAAACTGAGGCCCTGCAGTTATTCCACAAATTTTCCAGAAACCTCATCTAGTGTTAACCTGTGCACAAATAATATGTAACAAAGGGACTCAAACCAGAAGAGAGTTTACTGAGAAAGATCACTGAGGTGTTGGTGTAGGTCAATTTAGTAAAAATAAAGGTGGAATAAAATGGTTTCTACATGTAGATGGACATACTTGGTAGAATCTAATATTAACATTAGAGTTTGCGAGTGCTGCAGTGGTAACTTAGACATGAACATCTTACCACCAGAAGGTCATAATCATACGTCTTACCTCAATCACTTACTTTGATAAAACCTGAAACCCATTTCTGTGGAGCAGGCTGCCCTCTTATCTACTCTCGCTCTCACGCCATTTGTTCCATCAACTGTAGCACACATGAGTCCATTACTCTGATGAGGAAAAGGGTCCTGAATCAAAGCAGCTTATGGCAGTTGGCAGTCCTCCAGATGGACTAACGGTGTGTGTGTGAGCGCTCGGCAAGCCCTTTTCCAGTGTGTATTAGTGTGCGTGTATGGTGGCTGGTTGAGAATTGTGTTTGCTCAGCATACGTGTAAGTGAGGGCGTACTGTCGTCTTCATGGGAATACACACACCCTGCTGATTCAGATGTGTGCAGGTCGACTGTCCCTGATAACCTGAAGCTGAGGTCTGAGAAGAATCTGTCCTCAGAGAAGACATTTATAAGCACACAGTATTCTGGGTAATAGCTCGTAGTTAAGCAGTACGTTAACTGTTCATATGTAACCTCCTATATTTATTTTTCTGTGAATTAATAAACCATAGTGTGCAGCAGGAAAAACAGGATGCAATGGAATATATAGGATGATTTATAGTGATATTTGGATTCTATTGAAATATTTGCAAATGTTTTTCTTTGTGTTGGCTCTGCAGTCCAACACATTGGATTGGAAATTAAATGATTAATGTGATGTTGAAGGGTTTATTTTCAGTTTTAAGGGCATCTAAGGGTGTCCAAATACACATTGGGTGCACAGTCTAAGAATCATAGGGCCCTATTTTAATCACATAAGCGCAACGGCGAACACGAAGCAGTAGGTCTTGGGCGTGTTGGACTGTGTGGGCTCGTCTCCGCCTGCTATTTTGGTTCATGTATGTGCAGCATTGCAAAGTGCAAAAGGGCTGGGAGGAGGTGACTATAGATTAGAGGGTGCAGTGATCACAGTGAAGTATGACAACAGGTCACAGGTCAGTTGGAAAGGAGGCTGTGACACAAACCGTGCACTCTGCGCTGGGCACCAAGATACCACACAGACGGGCAAACAGATTGTCACGGTCAGGAAAATACCTTTTTATAAACAGCTCCTCAACTCTACGACAGTGCAGTGACATTCTGATCAGTCTCCGGACCTCAGTGCAACTGATCGTATGTGTCGCTTGTTGACTGACTGCAAAAAAGCAAGCGAGAAGTGAAGATGGCTGCACTTCAAACACTGAGTATCAGCAGGGGATAATGTAAACCAAGTGTCTGAAGCCACAGACATCAGCAGACAGACCACATGTTGAATATTCCCTTTTTTCTTACATCAGTGTGTTGGAGTACAGAACTAAGACTGTTCTGTTTATTTTTTGTCCTCATTCAGCTTCAAGGACATTTGTACAGAGACTGTCTGTCTCACCCTGACGTTCCCCTTCTCTTCTTCTGTCCTCTCTGGTTTGACAGCACATATCCCACGAAGGGCACCATCCCATAAAAAACATAATCAAGTTATACTGATCCCTCTTTCAAAGCATGTTCTTCTTACTGTGCGACTCTGACGTATTTTAATTCCTGTGTCTGTTGTCCTGTGATTTCAGCACGGGCTGCTGGCCTTCAAGTTCATCCTGAGCTTCCTCATCCCAAATGTTCCCAAACACATCCAGATCAAACTGGCCCGTCTGGAGTTTGAATCACTGGAGGCCCTCAAGAAAAAGGTAAAACCTGACTACACAGTTTCTCTGTATGGACGGAGGCAAGCTTCAACATCAAGTATTTATTTATTTATGTATCCATTCATTAACTGATTACTATAAAGTCCATTGATATAGTTTAATGACAGAACAAGCCTGTCATATTGCAGTGGACCCTATATGTGTACCACAAAGATTCAAGGAGCAAAGCGAAAATAAATGTACGAAAAATATGACTAAAACAGTATCCTTGATCAAATGAATGAAAACAACAATATAATAACATAAACATGAACGTTATTAGCCCAAACAATAAAATAAAAAGTCCATAATGTCTAATTAGGAATGCCTTAAGTAACTGAGATGCTGGAAAGGATAGATTCTCCACATATCAATCGATCAATGAACGGAAACCAGATTCTATATTTTTTAATGATCCAATTAAAGTGAATCACAATTTCTCAATTTGAAGACACATCATAACGTCCTTGAGCGATTGTTTTAAAAGAAGAAAAAACTAAGTTTCTCTCCTGTCTTGGTATCCGTCAGCATGTTAAAACTGTCCTGTTACATATACGTTTTTACACATCTATTCACATACATGCATACATGTGTTTATATAATTAAGGAAACAGAGGACGTCCTCTGTATTGACCAACGTGTTGGCATTACTTCCCGACCAAGTCAGCTATTAACATTGGAGAAAAACTAGTCTTCTGATCTTAAAATGTTTTTCCTTTTTTTTGCTGACGCTTCCATCATATGTAAGGCGCGCTTGCAGGCTTTTGATTACTATAATCAGCAGATTGTCTTCTCTTCCATTCGTATTAGTGAACGCTGTCCTCACCAGCAAAGGATCCTGTTTACTGTAAACTGTGCTGAACAGTGTCAGCAAGAAACACAAAGGACTGTTTGATGCCTGGGAACAAAATGTCTGAGGAAAATAAGGGTTAAAACTCTGAATATCTATTATTTAAAGTCAGTGAAAAAACAATGAGCAAATTAAACCTCCACACTCACACTCACACTCACACACACACACACACACACACACACACATACCCTGAAATGTGTTAATCAGAAGAAAACCATGAATAGGTTTCTCAGCTCTGGATGTTTGATGATGTCTATGTACTTGATGAAAACCTGTAGCACACACAGAGACACAGAGACGCAGAGACACAGCATCTGAATGTATTCCTGTCACTCAGAGCCGACAGCGCTCTGCCTCTGATGGTCGGCAGGAGGACACGTCTAACGCGTGAACCACACGGCTGATTGTGTTGATGCAGACAGCTCGTCAGTGTTAACAGTGTGTGTGTGTGTGTGTGTGTGTGTATCCATGCCTGCCTCATCAGCATTGTTATCCAGTCCTGATCACTTAATGACCAAAAGCCAAGCCTCTCTTTCACACCACTGCTGCCTCTGCTTAGTCAGCATCTTAACAGATAAACTGTGTGTGTGTGTGTGTGTGTGTGTGTGTGTGTGTGTGTGTGTGTTGAAAAATACATTGCAGTGTGTTAGAAAAGGTTACATAGTCTCACTAGATATATGCAGCTTTAAAACATCTTTAAATCTATTTGGGAAGAATATGTCACTAATACAGTGATTTTATTCATCACTGTCCATCAATCCAGGCTGAAGTCCATCATCAACATGTTAATGAAGCACTTTGCTTTCCAAGAGAAGGATCCTCCTCTGGGAATGAGTAAACTGTGAGGATGGAGGCTGTAAAGTTTAAACAAATATGGTCCACTAGTTTAGAATATTATCTTAATTGAGGGGTCCCCTCGGAAAATTGTTCAAAGCGATAAACCATCCAGAAACATACAAAAACAAATGACACATGAAATGGCACCTCTCTGTTATTTTATAGAAGTTATTTATTGTGTTAGTGTGCTCTTTTTTCAGTTGACTCGGCCCACCTCGACTATAAAACACTGTGGGAAACCCTATAATTATTCCAGCAGCTCTGCAGTCCTGGCTGTGAATCAATAAGTAAAATAAATACGTTGTGTTGCCTTGTGCTGTTCCGACAGTTGTACGGCACCGTCGACAGAAGACCCTTCTGGCTTCTCGTAAAAAACGTCCTCCTCCCTTTTTAAAGCTTCCTTCTCACCAGTTTCAAATTTAGATTCGAGAGACTCTTGCTGACGTGTTTTCAGTAATTTCTCTGTTTGGAGAATGATGATGAATTACGACCAACAAGCTGTTTTTTGTTTGCTACAGTCAGGTCACCAAACCAGACTGAGATGGATTCTCTCTATCAGGCAACATTTTGACCGACTCAAAAACCCCTCAGTTCCTTAATAAGAAAGAGTCTCTGACTGGATTTATGCCTTCAACATTGTCCCCCAGATGCTTGAATCTTCCACAGACCGTTCTTCCAACCTGGATACCTGCAGAAAATAACCAGGTTTCATTCATTTCTTCAATAAACCAACTTAAGTCATATCATCAGCATACTTGAACATCTTAACATTACCATCCTGCAGCTGATTTGATTGACATTTTGTACAAATGGTTTATTTAGTGTAGATTAGGCCTACAGTAATTTGCATTGTTGTATTGCATCCTTTGCAATATAAATATTTCATATGCATACATTGCAGTCTAAATGCTAATAGAATAGAATTAGATTTTACCAATCTAACAGGTATTTATCATATGGGGATTTACTCAAACACACATTAGGACACACACACACACACACACATTTTGTGGCCTTGTTGAGGAAACTTCCAGCCTCCCCACACCATGTAGACAGAGTGGAGATTTCATGTATATGTCCATTTCAACATGCACCTTCCAGCTTTAAGAATAGGAAGCCTGTCCCAGACCACTTTGCTGAAGACAAATGGTGTGCGTTATGTTAATAGTATTGATATGGCTCCACTGTAAAGCATTAGCTGCTCGGCACCGCAGCCATTTGTTTGATGTGGACTGACGGGGCCTGAGTGCTTCTCTGATGAGCTGTTGGTCTTTTGCTCCATCATTTGTCTCTCTTGGGTTTTTTTTTTTTTTTTTGGTCAACCTTCTGCTGCCTCACAGTATGTTGCCATTTACAGGTTTGACTAGTTTCCCCATCTGTTTACATAATCCACTCCTGATATTGCAGATTGCACACTGACATTCAGTGATTTCTGTTCTCTTTATCAGTGAAGGTCACGGGTTCACATTCTTACAGGTGATAAGAAATGTGTTCTTCAGTAGGATAAAACCAGTCCTGTACCTGTCACAGACCGGTGTCGTCTTTTGTTTCCTGTTGCGTCAGCCTATCATGATTGGTTTGATCAGTGTTGCTCTGTGGTCTCTTGGTTCTGCAGAGACAGCTCCATGGAGGGTGAGTAACTCTTTGGATGATATTGGTTTGTAGACTGGAGTGACATTATTAAAGGGCTTTGTGTGTCACTGCTGATATTTCTGTTGTTGACTCCTCATCTAATATTCTAACTCCAGTGGTTTGTTTGTGAACCTAACATGCTGGGTCCTGTTTGAAAGTTGGAATATTTAGCAAGATCAGCTTTTCTAAACCCAGTTATTGGTGATTTAACAGTTAGCATGGCATAAAACTTAACCTCATCACACCTGACCTACTGCCTAACCTCCTCAACATTAAATACGCAGCACATCCTGGTGCTTGAATTCCTTTTTTTCTGGTGGATCATGCCTGTTTGCAGTGGATGACAGTCTGTTTGACCTCAGAAACACAAGCAGATGAAATTAAGGTAGTTAGACTGCTACTTAAGGCAAAGAATTACAGTATATTGACTGAAGTAGACATACAGTTCAGATGGTTGGAGAACAATCAGGTGGACTTCTCAGTTAGAGGAAACTGAAATGACACAATGTTTGCAGAAACATTTGGCTGTTTTGTGTTATGTAATGGACTTTTTGTGGTGGTCAGACTAGTTGAGCCATAAAAAAAACACACATAATGCAAGACACATTATGACACACATGCACTCTGTAGTGGGAGATTAAACATGACGGACTGAGCTCACAGATCCTTAACTCTCATCACAAACATTCAGCCTCATTTGTAGCATTCACCAATTTTGTCATATTTAGAATTTTCTACAAACTTAATAAAAAATATGGCTACCAATTTACTGAGAAGTTTTATTGATTTTATGATTTGTAATGTCTTATTTCAGCACAGTAACTTGGACAGTTCAGTAGTTTCTGGAAATATTGACAGATTTCTTCTGATGTTTCATGGACAGCTGAAATTTTGGTTTTATTTGTCTGCGTTGAAAAAAACAAAAGGTGGCTGCTTTCCGATCAAATAAAAAGATTTTAAAATGAAATGGTTGCATTTAAAGCCTTGAAGAATAAGGCTGGCAGTTTCCTATACTTTTGTTACTGTCCAGGAATGCCATTAAAAGAGCAATGAATGTGTGTGTATCCAAAGCCTGACACATCTTCTTCCTCTGTGCCACAGAGCTCCATAGTCTGAAAACTATTGAAAACACATCAGCCTCACTGTCACACCGGGTGTTTGTATTGACTCAATCCCACGTAAACCCTCCTGCTGAGCCGAATAACTCATTAGAGCACCAGATGTGGATTAATCCGCCGCTGAAAATAGTCCCTACAAATTCGCTGTTTCCTCCTGTTCAAGTAACATTCACTAAAAACTACAATGACCACTTGTTTTAGGAAATTGCTAAACCTTGTAAAAAAAAAACCTTGTGAAACTATCTATGTATGTGAGGCGTTTTTAAAGAGGGCGTCTTCAGTAGGACTGAGAGCCACAGACAGGTTCGGACAGGTCATCACTAGATTTGTTGACAATAAATAAGCACTGCAGATCAGGACAGATGTGCACATGAATGGACATTAAAGCATTAATGTGCATCAGTTCATCAGAAATACAGTGACTGAAATGATCCACAGGTCCACATCAGTGGATGTACAGACTCTTGTTGGAGTGGTCAGGAGTCAGCGAGGCTGTTTAACATGCACGAGGGATGAATTAACCTGAAACTACAAGAGTGTTGTAAAATTTAATGATGCCGTGAGTTGTCATTATCTCTTAATTACATTAGAAAATTAGACAGGAGTGTTTGATTAAAATGCAACAAGTTGCCCTTTCCCCCCCATGTCGTTCTTGAGAATATTAATGTGATGCTGAATAAAATGTGCACCAACATGCAGACACAGCAGGGGTGTGTAGGATGAAGTGGTGAGAGGGAAACTCCGCGATCTCACATTCCCACAGGAGACACTCGATCGGACCGACAAGTGACTTTCTTGGCTGCACTTCACCAGCTACAAGTCACCTTCCCCTGGCCGCCATCTGAGCAGATCAATCACCGCCGAGCAGCTCGGGCTCAAGATCATGTCATACCTTCACCCTGACTTCATCAGACAGAGAAACAATACAGCTGAGTGCTTTCCATTTGGTGTCATCCCAGTGGATACGTATGAAAAGAAGCCCCAAACATCCCACATCGTACACATGTGGACATGTCCATGACAGAGTTGTTTATTTTCTGGCCAGTTGAAGTGATCTCTAAGGTGACAGCAAAGTGCTCTCTGTGTCGCGGCCGAGGATATGAGGTTGCTAAAAACTGAGGGTCAGAGGCTTGAATATTTCAGCAGCTGCGAGTGAAATTTTTAAGAAATGAGTTCTGGTTTGTGGGCACTTAAGACGGCGAAGACACAAATGTTCCCACACAGCAGGACTGTTGAGTGATGCTTGCAGTGTCAGAGGAGGAGGGGAGGTCTTTCAGTTTGTGTTTGGAGGTGGTGGGCGAAGCCGAGCCTAATGTCCCGAGTGACGGCTGAATATCTAATAGCTCGAGTCACCCCCCCGCCCTCTCAGATGATTTGACAGCTGATGAGTGGCTCTTTTTAGTTTTTGAAACGTTGATCAGGAGGAAGTTATTGAGCTATCTGAGGGTTGGGGATCATTGTTTGAGATTCTTCAAGTTTTTCCTCTTATCTGCTAAATTGTATGTTGTGCGTCCTCTTTTCTACTGCATCAACTTTTAATAAACTTGTAAGACTCGTTCTTACGATCTTTGGTGCGTTTCCACTGTCTGTGCTCACAGAAATTGTAATGGGCATTTTTCACTATTTTCTTACATTTAATAAACCAAACATATAATCGATTAATCGATAAGGAGAATTACGTTACAAAGGTGAAGTCCAAGGATGTAATCTGTGTACATTGGTTACAAGCTTTGGCCTTCATCTGAGTTGAGGACTGGGGGGGGGGGGCTCAGCGGAGCAGATCCACACCAGATGACTCGAGCAGCAACAGGCGCCACACTCAGTCATTACAGTTTAGCAGTGAAATATGTCTCATACACACACACACACACACACACTCTCACACACACACACACACACACACACACACACACACACAGTTCACTTCCACAGTGAAGAACACAGTGTCCCTTAATACTCATACGGCTCCATGACTACAGCACAGATTGTGACAAGTAATTACACTCACATATGACACATGTGTGGGCACACACACACAGATTATGACAAGTAAACGGACACACACACACACACACACACACACACACACACACACACACACACAGGCCTGACAGAGGAACACTTTAACTGTCTAGCTTGTAGCCTTAATAATGCTGACCCAGAGTACTGTTACCCCAGTGAGTTGCCCCCACACAGAGGGTCAAATAAGCCCAGACCTACAGATATATGAGTTTGTATGTGTTTAAGTGTGTGTGTGCATGCGGATGTACAGCTTTTTGTGTGTGTGTGTGTGTGAGATAGATGACATAAGACTGTGTAAATCTCTGCTTCCTCGTCTCTCTGATCAATACTGACGTATCGGGACATTAGCAGGACGTGTGGAACAGAGAGTGGCCGATGAGTGTGTGTTGTTTTTTATAACTGATAATTGTTTCCATTACTGATTGATTGTTTAGTCTTGGAAAATGTGAGAAAACGCTAAAAAGAAAATCATCAGTGACCCAAGTGAAAATGTTTCTTACTCAAAATAGAGGAGGATTTATTTTCTGTGGATGGACTAATCAGTTCATCAGTTCATTGTTTCAGCTCTACTTGCTTTTAATTGAAACATCATCAGAGCCATTTGACTAACTGAAAATAATAATTATAGGAATCGATTTTCCTCTGTAGCCATGACGCCCAGCTGCAATAGCCAGAAAATATTAGACTTTCTCTAAGTGTCTAAGTGCTTTTGGCACTTAAGTAACTTTTTTACTACATTTGTTTTATTCATACAGCCCAAAAACATAAATTTACCTCAACACACTTTATCCTTAGACCCTTGGTTTGTAGTGTAGGTTCCTCCTTGTGTTCATTTTAAGTTATTGTGAAACCACTAATAAGAATTAAACTATACCAAACCTGTTGTATAAGTTTAGAGACATCACATCAATTATTGGTCGATCCTTTTAACAAACTCATCTGCCTAAACTCACTAAAGACAGAGTATAAATCCAGGCTGCAGACGTCCTGTCGCCATCTATCTGGACATCAACACACATTCATCCTCTGGAGGAAGGATCCAGTCCTTCTGCTTGCTATTGAAAGTATTTAATTGCCCGTTTATGTTCCTGGGGGAGTCCGTTTGTGTTTAACCCCTCTGCCGCCCCTGTAGAATCAGCTCTGAAGCCAAACGGCTGCCTCAGCACCAACCCCCAGAAACTTTAATAACATCCAATTTGCCTGCTTTGCGTTTTGCTTGAAGCAAGAAGGAATCAATTGATTAAAAAGACTCTGCCAAGATCAGCATCTAGGGGAGAGGGCCGTCTTCAAAGGCGTGGACTTTTTAATTTATTAAAGAGCAACCAGGAACTGCTGGAGCGTCGTCGCGGGCCAACTGTCTGCACAGCTACATCTGAAGTTTTACACATGGACTTGCTCTTTCCGCTCCCGTCTGACCTTGTGGAAAGAAAATCCCAGCGGACCGACTTCTGGTGCTTGGACAGCTGTGAACGGATCCGATCTGTGTTTCAGGATCAGGTTTTCGCTTACAGTGTAACTCCAGCTCCGCTCTCCTGCTCCCGATGACCCGGGATCCTCGCTGAGTCGTGCGCCGTCAGCAGAGCGCTGCAAACAATCACCTGCCTGCCATTCCTGTGTGTCTCACAGAGAGCGGTCCTCAGTCCAGAGACAGTCCAGACCTCCTGCTGTCCTGCTCGCACGTAATGCTATTTTAAAACCTGCGCTCCCCTCACCGCTCAGGACTTAATGTCATTTTAGGAAACAGAAAGAGACACTTGGCCTCCGGGCAACTTAGGAAAAACAGGTAACAGCAGCCAGTGAAGTTCACACGACCTCTGCGGTGTCCTCAGGTCGACTGCACAGCCGCTGAGGAGTGAAAGACAGAAACTCATTATTCATAACACAAACCATGGAGTTTTCCACCTGTCAGATATATCTCAACATCTGCACAGTAGTGGGACAGAGAGGCTGAGGGGACTGGTTACAGTGGGACAGAGAGGCTGAGGGGACTGGTCACAGTGGGACAGAGAGGCTGAGTGGACTGGTTACAGTGGGACAGAGAGGCTGAGTGGACTGGTTACAGTGGGACAGAGAGGCTGAGGGGACTGGTCACAGTGGGACAGAGGGGCTGAGGGGACTGGTTACAGTGGGACAGAGGGGCTGAGGGGACTGGTTACAGTGGGACAGAGAGGCTGAAGGGACTGGTTACAGTGGGACAGAGGGGCTGAGGGGACTGGTTACAGTGGGACAGAGAGGCCGAGGGGACTGGTTACAGTGGGACAGAGGGGCCGAGGGGACTGGTTACAGTGGGACAGAGAGACTGAGGGGACTGGTTACAGTGGGACAGAGAGACTGAGGGGACTGGTTACAGTGGGACAGAGAGGCTGAGGGGACTGGTTACAGTGGGACAGAGGGGCTGAGGGGACTGGTAACAGTGGGACGGAGAGGCAGAAGGGACTGGTTACAGTGGGACGGAGAGACTGAGGGGACTGGTTACAGTGGGACAGAGAGACTGAGGGGACTGGTTACAGTGGGACAGAGAGGCTGAGGGGACTGGTTACAGTGGGACAGAGAGGCTGAGGGGACTGGTTACAGTGGGACAGAGAGGCTGAGGGGACTGGTTACAGTGGGACAGAGAGACTGAGGGGACTGGTAACAGTGGGACAGAGAGGCTGAGGGGACTGGTTACAGTGGGACAGAGAGGCTGAGGGGACTGGTTACAGTGGGACAGAGAGGCTGAGGGGACTGGTTACAGTGGGACAGAGAGGCTGAGGGGACTGGTTACAGTGGGACAGAGAGGCTGAGGGGACTGGTTACAGTGGGACAGAGAGGCTGAGGGGACTGGTTACAGTGGGACAGAGAGACTGAGGGGACTGGTAACAGTGGGACAGAGGGGCTGAGGGGACTGGTTACACCAGCAGACTCAGTGTGATGGATGAAACTCTCTGTACGGAGCAGGACATCAACAGTTGTTTCCCGGTGTGTAAGACCTGCAGCTCTGTTTGCTTCAGTGTGTTTTTGTGGCTGTTTCTGTTGTTTATACGTCTGTGTGTTGGTTGGTTTCTGCCTCGGTGACGATTTAACCTGCTGTTTATTCACTTTCTGGAGCCTGATAGTTTCTGGTTAATTCTAGTGAAGCTGCACTGAGGAGGGTGGTTGTGTATTTATAAATGATCATCAGTTGGATGCACAGACGGCAGCGTACATACTTTTATCTACATACATTTTTACACAAGTACTTTTTTCTTTACTACTTTAATGAGATTTACCTAAAATCTCATTAAAGTAACAGTACTTTTACTTTTACTTGAGTACAACATTAGTACTCTTTTCATCTCTGGTCATTTTTCACTGCTTGAAGCACGACAGCACAAACCATTCACCTCTGTTATAGGAGGAAGGTTCAGGTCTTTCAGTCTGTTTCCATATCAGCATTTAGTTGTTAATTTTTCTTTTAAAATGTGTTCATGTTCATCAAATGTCGTGTATCTCGGGGACAGCCTCGGTCAGGTCTGCTCAGATTTGTTCCAGAGCATCAAACTAAAATGCATCTGCATCACACTGCCTCCCTGATCTCTCTCCACTCTCTCTCCTTGAAGCTTTTCATGGTGTTTTACCATTTGTAAAGTAAACTGTATAAGACTCAAATTATAATAAACAGTAATAACTCCCTAAGGTGACGAATGAGACAACAGCCAAGCCGTCGGCGTTGTCCTGACACACACCTGCACATTATCACATTCAGACAGGAGCTTGGTGGGCAGGTGGGTTTCTGCCTCTTATTATTATTCCAGTACTTCTTAACTCGCAGACCTCCAACACCCCCCGACCCACACACACACACACACACACACACACACACACACACACACACTGCACCTTTCTGCCCTGAAACAGATCCTCATGAACGTGTCGCTGTGTTTTCCTGTGTTTCAGAAAATGTCCGAAGCCTCGGAGCTCAGTAAGAGCCACCAGTGAGGAGGGGAGGAGGGCCCCCAGGTACTGACGGAGCGCCGGCAGCCGCCTCTCACAGCTTTAACCGATCCCACTGCTGATGTTTACACCGACACACTGACACACATTCACGTGTATGTATTACGACAAAGCGACATGTTATTTTTGGTTGATTTTTTATGCAGTGGTGTCCTGTTCTCTGCAGTATCTTCACTGCAACACTAAAGTGTTAGGGGGTTAGAAAAATGGGGGTTTACGATTCATATATATGTAAGAGTTGGAGAGCAGACCACAGTTTTAGAGACGTAGCTGTGTACCAAGTGTTTTGCTTGTCTTTACATGAGATGTACTGTAATGAGGTTTTATTTCCTGGAGGTGTACACATCGGATACGGGATAAATTTGGTAAAACGCTGGCGTTCAAATCACAGAAGAATGCTGTATTATGACAAACTATACTGTAGCAAATATCGATTATACATCGGTGTCTGAAAGTAGATATATATGTTGGGGTTTGGGATTATGCAAAGTTTGACGTTTGTCCACCTACAATTATGATTAGTATGAGTTGTAACTGTGCAGGGTGGCGGTGTATACACGGGGAACACACTTCACCAAAGCCTCCATCTAATAACTGACTGTCTTTCAGTATTAAAGCTACTTGTAATTGGACAACATATTCTCTGCTTGAGTTCAAATAATGTCCACAAAGAAGAAAACAGTTAAATATAATCACTACTAAATACTTCACTTTGAAAACCATCCATCTGCCTTCATGTGGTCTGAATGCCCCTCTTTGGCATTTTTATTCAGTAACTTGAAGTGTTTTTTTTTTTAGGGTTTACAGATACAGAAAAAAGAAAAAGCTATATTAAGTTTTTCAAGTCCAAATTCAAGGTTAAAAATTCAATCTTGAACATTCGGGCTGCCAAGAATAAGGAATAGAGCCTGAAAGAAGGTCTGTCCTATCAGGTTGTCCTTCACATGATTCAAGAAAGGCTGTGACTGGGAAATTTAGTTTTTCTATCTAACAAAGCAAAACTTGAAGTTTCCTTCTTTGTATTCAAACCACATAAACAGATGGATGGTTTTCAAAGTAAAATGTTCAAAGCCGAGATCAAATAATCAAAATAAGGCTTTTTTTTTTTTTGCTTCCATAGAAAAGAGATCAAGTTTTGTTGGGCTGTCTCATAGCATGTGATGTGACCAGGGTATTATCTTTTAACTTGTTAGTAATATCAGTCTGTTACTTCCAGTGTGATGAATATGAAATGAAACCATGCACTCTTGTAACACTCCCAGTGCCTTGAAATGCAAATATTAGTTATCTGAATATTTGTTTTTATATGCTCTACACACAGTCCTCTGGTGTTTACCTGATGTATTGAAAGTGGAGAATAAAGTGGATTGAAACCCTGGAGGCTCTCTGCAGCTTGAATAAACATGTAAAGAAGGGAAATGAAAAGCGTGTCCAGACGTATGTTTGCAGTGTTACTGAAACGTGCTTCACTCAGTCAGGACACTTTTATTTCCTGGTTGAAGCTGCACAGTGTTTGCGTGCGGAAATAAAGAGGCGAGTTCGTAGAAAGATCAACTCTGGATAAACTGGGAGCGCGTCATCTGGTCTGGAAGCTTCTGGGTTACTGGACGCCGACAGTCGAGGGTGCCAAGCAGAGTAAAACCTCCTCAGTGTCATGTAGCATGTTAATCACCCCTGACTGCTTTTCAACACCTTCAGTGACCTGGACCGCAGCCTCGAGCCCCCGACCGCACGCCGCTCTCTGTTCCAAGATGACTTCAGCTGTTTAAAGCTGCAGGAATCAATGTTTTCATATCACCAATGTGTCAAATGACTGTGACAGGTGAAAGGAAAGAAGGTTGTAGTGAAGAAACAGCAACTGAAGCAACTCTGCAGTTCCCCTGAGCTCCGTGTTGCAGTTTAGGGTCTTTAAGCTCGTTTGTTTTGGTCTTTCTGGCTGTTCCTGTTCGCTCTTGCTGCTCTCACAGCAGCAAAGTTGCTCTGTGGCTGCTGGGGGTGTCAATAAGCAACTTTTTGCCATTATAGTAATATCAACTTTATAAGCTGATACAGTGTTTAGCAGCTATGTTCACCATCTTAGTTTGACATGTTGGCACAAATTAAAATGTTGACCCGATGGTAGTAAAGTGAGAAGTTCAGGGATCGCCAAACTTATTAGAATTCCTCCTGAGGGGAACACGACTGTCGGCACCAAACAGCAATCTGTCGTGTAGTTGAAACAGGCAGAAGTCTGGGCGGATGTGTTTCCCTCCACTGCTAACGTGGCTGAACATCAGTGCAGGAATAACATCTTACTTCGCCCAGTTTGAGGAAAAATCAGACAAGAAAGACCCGGACGACCACACGTATGAGACAGTATTCCACATTTTATTTTTGGATATTACCATAGCTATACGTAACTTCTGACAACAGGTATCAACTACAGAATAATACACTGAATATTTCTGTCAGTTCCAACTCATCATCTTTTTTTGTTTGTTTTTTTCCCCTCCTCCTTTTTCTTCTTCTGTTGTTTTTTGGTCCAGTAACATTTCTGTGGCTGATTCTCTCCTCTGTGTCATTGAATGTCAAACATTGAAAACACATGCACGTCATTCACCTGGATACAGCTGAGTAAGACGACAGTCAAAGAGACCTGACAGTATGAATAGAATCGTGTCGTTTTTCTCACACGGCTTTATTTTTAGCTGAGACACCCATACAGTATTACTATTATCATAAGGCTAGATTACTGTACAGCTATGCACCAAAGGGTTCACTCCGCTGTTCTAAATAAAGAGCACCATATTTACAACTCTATTTACATTTGGTTAAAAGAAAACTCAAGACGACAACCAAAAAAAAGAAAATATGTAAAACAGCTTTCCTTTTTTCTTTTCAGTCCAATGTGGCCGTTGTAAGGCTGCACAAGTTTGGAATTTAAAAAAAATGAAACTAATGAAAATGTTTCTGTACAGATAGCTGCAACACACGGTATAGCTTATTGCCAATGCCCTTAAAGAATTTCCCCATTTCCCCTTTCCTGTCTCTTTCATTTGTTCATCTCTTGGCCTGCTCCTTTAAACCTGTAAGTCACGAGCTTTCTCTCCAGCACAGGTGATTTACCTGCACACACACACACAGGCACACACACACGCACACACGCACACACGCACACACACAGGCACACGTGCACGCACACATTAACCAGTGAGAGTTCACACAGGCCGCCACCCCTCTGTCGACATTTTCAAACAGCAGATAGCTTAAAAAAAAAAAAAAAAAAAAAAAATGTACAAGTTTTAAAAATAAACTTTACTTTTCAACATACTGTATGTACATACTCGGTACGGGAGTCGACACACTGCGCCCACACGTGCGGTAAGCTTTGGGTGACGTGTGGGTGCAGGCGGGACTACAAGAAGCCAGCAGAGGTCAAATCGGAACAGACTACTTGGATATTGGTAGTGTGTTTGTGTTTCCACAGAGAGCCACACACAACTAATCTTCTCTATCAGCAACACATTAAAAACATGATTTAAAAAAACAACAACATAAGAATACATCATTTTAAATATATGGTCAGCAGTTACATTTCCTAATGTGTTGGTGATAAGCATCGTCTTGCTACAGTATCGTCGCTGCCACAGAGGAGTGCACACGCTTCGACCAACCACCAGCTCTTCTCTCGCTGTCCCATTGGTTAAGCTGAAACTGTGTCTCCTCTAATAAAGAGACGCTTTAATTTAAAGGGGTTTTGACGGATAACATGTTGCAGTTGTGAACGCATGGAGCTGAATTCATACTGGTAGAAATCATTTTTAAAAACAACGTAAAAACAGATTGTCTGAGTGCAACGTGGAGTCCAGACTGGAGTCAAAATGAAAAACCTTGACAGAAGTGGTCAAAGATACCTGCAGGGATTCATTATACATGTCCTCCACATTCAGAGGGGAGCAGAGGTCAGAGGTGAAGGAGGGAGGATGTTGTTCGCAGGAGTGTTTATGTTGTCTGTGTTAACACGAGGAGCTGCTGTCCTCCGCTCTGCTGCCTGCTACAAGCGCAGTGCAGAAACGCTTCGACGGTTCTTTAGACGCTCTCGCCGTTACCGCACCACAACCGCCTGCTGCCAAGTACGACGCAGCAGCGGGGCTACTGTCAGGAGAAAAAAGTCCGGCATTTCAAGGAGAAAAATGGCATGTTATGAGAAGAGAACGTACTGTTTTGAGAATAAAGTTGTAATTTAAAAAAATAATATTAAATAATATTATAGGAACATTGTTCAAGTTTACCAAAAAAGAAAAAAAAAGAAATTATTCAAGAGTTACATTATAAGTTAAGAAAAAGTCATAAAATTACAAAAATACGTTTTTTCTTTCAAAAATACATATTTAAAAAAAAAAGTCACATAAAGTCATAACTCGAGTTTATTCTAGAAATATGACTTTTTCAAGAAGAGGGGAAGTCCTCCAGTCGAAGTCGTCGTCCGACTCCCCCGTTTTACAACTTTATCTTAAACTAATAAAACTGTCTTTTAAAATTAGGATTTAATTTATTATAATATGGTTTGTTCTACTTTCTCATAATTTATGCTCATAACATGAAACGTTTTTCTCAAAACATTTTGATTTTTTCCCCCTTCACAGTATACTGTTGTAGCTTAATCCAGCACATATCCAGTTACCATCATCTAACCCTCTATGTTCTAAAACCAGCATATTGTTATTAAGACTGTAAAAAAATATTAATTCCACTGATCTGAAGAGCAGCTGGGGGACATAAAACAAGGGTGAAATAAAAAAACCTAATAAACACACTAATAAATGTTAAAAACAATTAACAACATGCACCTCAGACCAATGAACAGATGAAACTAAGTGACGGTGAGGTGAAGAGGAGTCACGCGGCGCTGAGAGAGAAGGCAGGTGTGTCCATGGTGAGGTGATGCGAGGCGGATTTCTGCTACAGCCAAACACAAACTCGGTTACCACGACGAGTCGTGTGTTAAACTAATGCTCCGAAGGGGATGGAGGGATGAAACCCGCAGAGGGAGAACACATGATGGGGGGGGGAGGATGGTGGGTAGGGGGGCTGAGGGTCCCCAGAGGGCTTCAGATGACATGGCAGCAGCTGGCCGGAGCTGAGGTGCAGAGCAGGCCGTCCCTGGAGCCTCCGCCCCGCTGGATGTTGACGGAGATGGTCTTCTCACACAGAGGTAGTTGAAGCACGCTGTTTTTCAAAGCGCTCAGGTTGCTGTGAGCGTCCCTGCCGCCCGGCCCCGCCTGCAGGCTGGGGGCCGATGTTTTGCGGTGGTGGTGGTGGTGATGGTGGTGGTGGTGGTGGTGCTGCGCGGCGTGGGTGCGAGGCAGGGCGGCGGTGGTGGGGAGGGTGACGGTGTCCAGGCTCCCGGTGGAGCCGATGCACATCCTCCAGGCTGATTTCTCCTGGATTTTCACGCTCCCTCCTGAGAGGCTGCGAGGGTCTATGATGAACTTCCCCCCTCCTCCTCCTCCACCTCCCCCTGTTCCTCCTCGACCCCCCCGCCCCCCGCGGTGGTGCTGCAGCTGGGAGCTGAGGCACAGGCTCATCAGCTTCAGGCTCTCCACCAGCTCGGCGCTGCGGCTGGTCGTGCGGGACGAGCGGGACAGGGAGCTGAGGGAGGGGTTAGTGGTGCTACTGTTGTTACAACAACTGGAGGGGCTGTCTTGTCCTTTGTTGCCCCCTCCTCCTCCCCCGCTCCCCCCTCCGCCTCCACCTTCTCCTCCTCCATTCTCGCCACCTCCGGGAGGACTCCCCCTGTCTGGACCAGAGGTTCCTCCCCCCTCTCCGGGGGGTTTACTCTGCCCCGAGCTGCTGCCTCCCCCGTTGCCCCCCGAGCTGCCGGGCGGCCCCTCGCTGCTGTCCCGTCTGTTCCAGCCGTAACCGAAGCCCGAGTCTTTATCCAGGCGCCTGCGGTGGCTCTCCGAGTCGTCGTCGCTCGTCTCGGAGCTCGAGCACGACGACCCCCGCCCCTGGCTCTTGCGCCGGTGGTAGCGCTTCTGCGTGGACCCCGGGGACGAGGACGAGCCGGAGCTCACGTTGGCGGCGTTTCCTGCCATGTTCATCTTGAGGCGGCTGAGTTTGGGCGGCAGGCCCTCGTCCATGTCGAAGTCGTCGTCCGACTCCCCCTCCTCCTCGAAGATCTGGTTGAGCACCGGGGCGCTCTTCCTGGAGGTGAGGCGGTTGGTGATGGAGGGGGGCTTCCGGCGCAGGATCACCTGGCTCGGGAGAGGGGACGGGTCCTGCTCTTCCTCCTCCTCATCCTCCTCCACCCTGAGGAAACAGGACATGATTGACTTGACCAGATCCAAAGAAACACCACGCTAGACTAGACTAGACTTCACGTAGGACTTTGATTATTTTCATTATCAATTAACCGATTGATCATTTGGTCTATAAAATGACAAAGTAACCATCATAGAAACCATCATCATCCAAAGATATTCAGTTTACACTGATATAAAACAGAGAAAAGTAGCAAATCTTTGAATTTGAGAAGCTGGAACCAGACAATTTTTGATAATTAAAAAAAGGCAAATCATTTTTGATACCTACGCTGGTTCCACACCGTCTGTCACTTACTTCTTTTTCATTAAGTGTATGCTAACATTTCGTAAAAACCAACATTCCACTTGAAACACTGAAAACTGAATGGAAATCTGTCAGACCTGAACAAGCAGGTTCGCTGCTTGGCTGCTGCTGAGGTGGAAGGTGTGGGGGCCCTGATGGTCCCAGACCCAGACCCAGGAACAAGGCCCGAGGCGGCAGCACAGGCTCCCTGGAATGAGAATGAGATGCATTAGAAAACATTACAACAGGTATCCAGTGCACTCAGCAGCAGAAACTCAAAATTAGCCGAACTCCTTAAATCTTTTTACTAATGGTGGAAAATTCACACTCCAGGTGTGATGTGGATGAGCGTACCTGTGCAGGCGGCCCTGCAGAGTCGGTCACTGTCATTTCCTCTCGTCGGCCGAGCTCCATCAGACCTTTGGAGCGATGTCCGTTGAGCAGGTTCTCTGCGCTGCGGGCCGGGGACTGGGGGCCTCCAGCGTGGGAGATGGAGGACGCTGCCAAGCTGTCCTCTATGTCCTGGTGCATGTCCACTCTGGTGGGCCACGACTGCCTGCGGAGATAAGACGGAGGGGATTCCACTCTGAGTTTAATATTGCATCCGAGTTTTATTAGGTCTTTGGTCATTAAAAAGCTTTCTAGTCAGTTTCTTCCCTCCTCAAGTGACTAGCAAAGTTATCAGCTAATGAACACAGTTTATATGGTTGTTATATATAGAAGATGATACAGACAAATATAGACAATTGACAAAGGATCAAAGAGAGATTACACACGACTTCAAAGATGCTGTAAATAAGCTTTTCTGCTGAAATATGTAAATGTGACACTACATGCTTTCTGACCCAAGTAGGATGAATAAATCAACCTCCTCTGTAAAAGCAGAAATTGAGTCACAACACTTTCCTTTGTTTAATGGAAATCATGACTGTTTACCTAATCAGCCCAACAGATGAGATTCTGATTACAGGTCAGTTATGGCCACGCTGTGCTTTATTCACTGTTTGTCATCGTCTAATAGCGCTGCTGCACAAAGGCCACACTGTGTAACTGTTTTCATTGTGAGCTGAACCGCAGCTCCTCCATTCAGTGACAGTGAATAACGCACCAATTAAACAGAGTCTGCATAGACCTGGAAGAAAGGAAGGAAAGGGAGTTTGTAGAGTCGATTAGTCAGCGTCACAGGGGAGAGAGAGAGAGAGAGAGAGAGAGAGAGAGACAGAGAGAGAGAGAGAGACAGAGAGAGCGCGAGCTGCGAATGTCAGCCGCTGTAAAAGCTGAATATGATTGGAGCTGAGCTAAAGCAGGAGAAAGTGTCGTCCTGTGTGCAGTGGCTGACAGACGGGAGCATTTCTCCAAACACCACTGAAACTAAATTAAGTGTGTCACCTTGTGGGAGAACCATCACTTGTCATCACTCATTACATAACCGTATGTACAGTATATCCCATTCTGTGACGGTGTACCATGTCTTTATTTACAGTAGAAGCAAAGCCTCGAATCACCTGCCTACCTGACTTCAGATATCAGCACAGTGCAAGGCCATCACTTCATCTCCAAGGCAGTTTAACTGTACAGAATTCACAAGAGCTGCACCAAGTACGCCGAGTAAGCTGAGCTTGACGTGTGAAATCTGTGAAATTACCCTTTAAAATTCAAAAAGCGTTTGAACTGAAGCATCTGGCAGAAGGCAAGTGACTGTCGCCACTTCCACGCCACCTCTCACGCAGGTGACAGGATGCTTGTTGTGGTGACAGTTACCGTGGTTACCATCACGTCTGCACCTACAGGATATTCGTCTGATTTCCGTTAACACCGAATAACTGCCGGTTCTGTTGTGGCTTTTTAATACGGGGAGCGGAGGGTCAGTGCTGGGATGCTCCTGTTCACTGAGGATTAGCTGAATAAATATCACTCAGTATTTCTACTGGTTCTCATTCTATTGTCATTTTAAAAGAAAATATGTAGATTTGTGTCAGTTCAAAATAAAAACTTGCATTGACACTTGGTTTTCAGGTCGTTTCCAAAGTTTTGAGTCAGTACTGAAATGCCAAAACAAATTTTATATTTATCTATTCATCTTTTTCATCATCAACATTTTCATCATCAAATAACACAAACCACACCTGGTAAGGAGGGAAACAGGTGTTGCAGGAAGCTAAACATCACTCCTGTCACATCTTCTATGCAGCAAAGTCATCTGACGACATAAATATAGATGAATGCAGTGTGTGATCGGCTGATTTCTCAAATTATGATCGCAGAAAGTGCTACACCTGGTCTTCACCGGCTGCATACCACAAGCTCCCATCCACACAGGGACAGAAGGTTTTCATTTAATAATTCTGGCTTCATGTGGACTGACGGCCAAAACAAAGAGGAAAGAGACAAGTTAAAATCCAGCCTGCTTATCTTGGACATGGCCTCACTCACACACACACACACACACACACACACACACACACACACACACACACACACACACACACACACACACACAGCTGCATTATGGTCAATCTGATAAGGGCTTTACCCACAGTAACAGATACAACTTCTGTTTAAGCATTGTTTAAATAACTGATTAATAATCCGGTTTTGAGGATGTGGACGCGTTAGTGTGCATGTGACAGTGTGTGTGTGTGTGTGTGTGTGTGTGTGTGTGTGTGTGAGAAGTAGGCCTGGCAGTGCAACAGCCCCAAGTATGTGGGTCAGTCTGAGCCAATTAGCAGAGGTCTCCCTTAAACACATTAGTCACCCTCTTCTGGACGGGGATCACAGCACAGGAGGCCAAACATTGGTTTCACCAGGCTGAGAGGCTACTGAGGAGTTTAAAGAAGAGGAGGTGGCCATAATCGTACCCCTCATTGTGTTCTATATCGGGAAGGTACAAACTTTGTGATTTCACAGAATGATGCAGGTAAAGGCCTATAGACGTCGGCCTACTTTCAGTGTTTGTGCAGGTCACTGTTGCTATGTACATACTGTCTGTGGAAAATCTAATGACTCAAGTTTCCTGTTATGTTTTGTGTTGTGTCTGAGAAGAGACGCACTTGTGTTGCCATCACTTTAATATCTGTAGAACCCAACTTAACCCTCAAGCCCTTCTATTATTAACTGATTTCAAGAGTAGAGATGCGGTAAAGATTAACCTTGTATGTGAGAATGGTTGCCTTCATGCTCCAAATGAGCTTACTAATGGATTTCTCAAACTTAAAGCACCGTGTGCAGAGCAGAGAGAGGAATGTGGAGGGAGTTGTGCCAGCGTTTCACAACCACAGTCCTCACTCCTCTCTTCCTTATTTGTTCCTCTCCCCTGTCGCTCTTCCTTTCATATCTGTGCACCGTCCAGCTCTCCTCTTCCTTTTAAGAGGAACAATGTTGGCACGGGAGAAAAGAGGAAATTCTTTGACAGCTAAAAGGATAATCTAGGATATATTTTCTTAGTTTTTATCATTATGATGACAGACTGGAGTCATCCCCAGTGAATGGAAAGAATATAAAGCATTGCAGCGAGTTAGAGTGATGATGGAAAATGGAAGAGACTAAGGCCCAGATTTAAAATACTGCAAAGAATCTGTTGATAGTTCAAACTATTTCCTCTCCCACTTCCCCTGCTCCGTCTCCCCTGAGCCCAGCAGGTGGAGGCTCAGTGAACCCAGAAATGGAAATGAAACCTTTGGAGATGTAACCCAGTCTTAAGTAACTATGGCTGGGCTCTGCACAGTGGAGCCAGACAGGCTGCAGAGCGAGGCAGTGGAGCGAGATAGGTCAATTACCCTCTTCTCAACTCATACCATGACTCAGATAGTCATTATGATGATGAGCAGTGATATTTCTTACTCACATTCTTCACTATTTGGCTATAAAAATCTCTGCACAGGCCACAGCATGGGAAAGGTTGCTCTTTTGGTTCACATATATGATGTTTTCATGCCTGCTGTGTCACTGCATCTTGTTATTTTGCAGGATTGTATTGTTTTTTACCTGAAGTGTGCCTTGATGTTGCTGGGGCTGGAGGAGCGGGTCTGGACCTCCTTCTCCTGCTCCTGCTTCTCCCTCAGGATCCTCTCTGCTAGCAGGTAGTACGTGGCTGTGATGTGATTGTATTTGTTGGTCTCCAGGGCTCTGAAACAACACACAGTCACATGAGGAACATATACAAATGGAAAGCACAGTGTATCGAACACAAGAAGGAAAATAATGAGCAGAGTTCAGGTCTAACACTAACAAATGAATTAACTCGATGGGGCTGTTAACCCCAAAGATATTTAGTTTACTATCATATATGACAAAGAAAAGCAGCAGATCCTCATGTCTGAGAAGTTGGAACCAAGAAATGCTTGTCATTTTTGCTTAAAAAATTATTGACAAAAGATGAACAGTTATTTGATTATCAAAGTAGTTGCAGATTAATTTTCTTTTGATTGACTAATCTATTAAACGACTAATTGTTGTAGCTCTACATCTGTCAAACACAACTTTCAACTTTAACACAAAACAAATGTGAAAATATGAAAAGACACATATACAATACAAATAAACAACACAAGACATTTCGACAGGATAACAGCAGCCTGCATAGCACTGATGTACAGGGTTCAGATGTATTTATCCTGGAGGAAAATGTATTTTATGTACATTATTACTTTGAGTCTGAACTTGTAGCTGATCAGACTCAGAAATGGAGGAAGAGAGTGGAAAACCCTGCAGCGATCCAAACACAACAGAGGAGGACATGTTCCAGAAGCAGCAGCAGCGCCGGCAAGCAGGAAACTCAAGTGAAACACCATTGTGTTACCAAGTCAAACATCCAGCAGGTTGTGATGCCAGACGAGCCATGTGGTTGTCAAGTTTAAGAGGTCTGCTATCTAACCATAATATTTAGATTAGCAAAGCTCCAGACCGGCACTCTGCAGACGAAGTGTCACTGCACACTCAATCACACATGACAAAATTGTGGAGGTACTCTGACGCACTCAGGCTGTCCCTTTGTGTTTACAATTCAAACTCTTGTTCCAAAGTGGGGAAAAACTCAATATTCCCAACTTTAATGGCCTTTCAAATTCACATTCCACAGTCTAAAAAAACAACAGCTAAATTCACTATCACATTGACCTATAACATGCCCAGGACCGTCGTTGGAAGCTCATAAAAAGGCCATCACCAATTAGATAGCAAGATTTAAATGCTTTATTTAGATGGTTTATATAAGTATACATGGCCCCTTGGCATTGTTTTTGGAGAAAGTTTCAGGGATAATGACTGGCACCACAATCTCAAGACACAGAGTGCAGTTGTATGACACCACACAGGAAAATATAGAGACTATACTGTATGGGTATATGGCCTGTGTTCAAAATAATTTGTCCAAGTCATCATGTTTCTTCCTGAAAAATGAAACAAATAACAACCGTACTGAACAGATCTCACAGGCCCAGGCTTTATGAACTGATTGTATGACTTGTGCGGTTTTAAAGTATCCCATGACATATCGCTGTGAAGCATGACCTGCCGACCTCTGTGACCCCAGATAACGTGTGTGGAGTCTGAATAAAGAGAAGCACATTTCTCAGACTCCCTGAGCAGCCAGCAGGATTAGTGCTTAATCTCTGCATATTAATGAAACTAATCAAATCCTGAAGACTGCTGCCGACAGCTGTATACACAGGAGGAGTGAGAGTATTTATGCACTGTGTACGTGTTTGTTCTGTCACTTTGAGCTTCGATGCGCTTGTTTGTACACGGGAGAACTGTTTTTACTCGTAGGTCATTCCCATACTGTTATGTGTATAACCCAGTGCTTTAGGGATTAGCACTGTATCTGGTTTAGAAGAGTCAGAATAATTTGTATTCTGATAAATTAGTAAATATAGTTCTTGAGTCACACATGGTGGTGGTCTAATTTTGAACAGTGCAGTGCTCTTGTTTGCTCTAACAGGTGGTTTTGGTATATTATTAAACACTGCTTTTGTTGTGCTGCTGAAAATGTGTCTCTCTCTCTTTCTCTCTCTCTCTCTCTCTCTCTCTCTCTCTCCCTCTCAATTCAATTTGGTTTACTGGCGTTGACTGTGTACAATACAATGTTCCAAAGCATATCAACACAAACTATACAATCATAATAAAGACGAATAAACAGTAACAATAAAAAAGGGCATTGACACCAAGAGGGGCTATGGAAGACAGGTAAGAGAAATATAAGCTATAAGCATATACAAAACATTAATTATTAAATGATAAACATTAATTATTAGCAATGTGGGACAGGGCCAGTATACAGCTGTCCTCCCTCTCACCCACAAGGACTGGAAGTCCCTCCAAGTCCCTGAGAAGGAGGAACTCTGGGAATATTTGTGGTATTCTTGTACAATATTGATCTGAGACTTTTATATTGGTTGCACTTGGTTAGGAAATGCAGCCCTGTCTCTACTGTTCCCTGGTAGGAGCACAACCTCTCCTCTCTGGGCAGCCGGGGCTGTCGGTGCCGGCTTACCTCCACTGTAGCTTGTGCTCGCTCAGTCTGTTCTCAGTCAGTGTTCTCCTCCATTTTCTATCAGATCAAGTGGGCTGCCACAGTGTACCGTCTGTTTAGGGCTACACATGTTTCGATTTTGTTTGTTCTCTTTCTCAAATTGAACTGACTGGCAGGTTAGGGGCATTGTGCATTGAAGTATGAGAGCCAATCGAAACTCCTTCTCTGTCTTTGACTGAGCGATGTGGTGAATGAAAACCTCCCAGACTTTTTTTTATCTTTTACATTCAACATTTCTTTGTACCACGCAGTCTGCGGCGGCAAGGCAAGGACTCTGCTGTGTGACACTTCAGTTTATGAAAGAACTACTGTATCAGACGGGAGTAGAGAATGTAGGGTAAAGCACAACTGTAGTAACCCAACGTCACACACACACTCTCACACAGCAGATCCATCAAAGACTGAAGCTCAGCGGGGAAGCCTGGCTCATAGACACTGTGAGCTACAGATGTAGTTTATCTTTCTCTACTGTTATCTCATCAGCTTACACATACTGGATCATGGTATGTATAGTATAAGTGTATGTGATGGTGGATTTGTAGTAGTGTTGCAGCTCTGAAAGCAGGAGAGGAAAGACAAAAAAAGGTGCAAATGAAGAATATCAACACTCAAAGTGGTGTGTATACTGCATGTGTGTGTTTCTCACAATCACACCACAGGTAGCTCCATTGAGGAAGATAAGGGTGAACTGTGAAACAAGGTCGACAGGGAGTGTGAGCTAGAAATCAGGACTCTGAAATCAACAGCTGTTCTCTCTTTTATTCCTTTAATTCTCTCATGCAACTGTCTTTCTCAGCATGTAGCAGCACACAGGGTTTCTCTCATAGCTGCAGGGTAAAGAGTAGATGTTGCTTCAAGTTAACGTCTGTCAGCAAGCTTCAGGAGTTGTGTAGGTGTTGTGTGTGCTGTGTTATATGGCTCCTCACACGTCAGTACGGTGATGCAAACCGAAACAGGCTGAATCACATTTTATGGAGGCACAAAATGGAACAGAGTGACTGCTATCAAAGTGATTGCATGTGTCTGTATGCAGGCTGTGGGTCTAGTTTCCACTGATTAATGTGTGTGGGTGAACATTATTTACAGCTGAATTACCAGATAATCTCCTTTTTAGTGATTTTGTAAAAGGATTTGAAAATACTTTGCACAGGAGGGAATTTTTTCATTACATATTTGTGTTAAGAATGAATATGCTCATGTTTGATTAGACTTTACTAGTACTTTGTAAGGTGAATGGCATATTTCTACTCAATACCTTCAGTATTATCAGATAAATCTCATATAAACTGATGTGCAGTGTTTTGGCCTTCAAACTCATGGATTGATTACTTGTTTGTAATTGTATATCATCATCTCACTTCCACCTGAATCAACAGTTCCCCACCAACACAGCCCCTTGTGTGTGTTTTTTTCCAAAGTTGTTGTTGTTTTCTGTCTGAACCTGGTACTGGTTTTAATTTGCAGCCTGGATATGTTGTCAGTCACTAGATGCAGGTTGTTTTTATACCTAATACAGAAAGGGAATTATATGGATACACTGAATTTACCATTAAACTGACATTCATCGGTTTGCCTCAACAAAAAAAAAAAAATGGTTTTAAAAATAATACTAGAAAAAATTTAACTTGCCTGAACACCATTGAGTTTGTGTTTGTAAGGCTGGGGGGCAAGAAAGCTTGATGGTGTAACGATGGATGTAATGTCTCAATTTGGAAATGCAGAATCTGCGTGACCAGTTTTGACTGACAAAGGAAACTGCTGCAGTTCTGTTTGGGTATTTACATTTTACTACACTTTGCATTTTCATGCAAATAAACAAGGAAAGGCATGGTATATGACCAAGCCTATATGTAAGCAATGTCACAGAGCATCACCAACCAACTAACATTGCATCCTTGTGCACAACAATGAAAGCATGTCTATGGGCTCTTAGCTCCAGTTTGTACACCAGAGAGGAAGACAAACATAGCACAACTTACTCGACTATGGCCTCTCGGTCTGCGATGTCTCCTAGCACCATGCGCTGGATGATGCTGTTGTGTTCCTCCTCTGACAGGTTCTTGTGGGAGACCAGGGGAGTGTTATACTTGGTGGCCGGGGACGGGTCGACCCCCTGCAGCCAGGCATGGCTCTCAATCTCCTCCAGGGAAGCCCGTCGCTTGGGATCCCTCTGAAGCATGCGGTCTATCAGACTGAAGCCAGGAGGGGAAGAGAGGGGAGGGATAGGAAGAGAGGAAGGACAACAAGAGAGAGAGAGAGAGCACAAACTTTAAATTAATCTGAATATAAAAGTCACAGACGTCCTGTAAAATGATAACACATTATTGGTTTTATTGATGTGAGCGGGACTGAGGGAGGTGGTCTCCTCTGGACCAAACGTCACATTCAGTTCTGGTTGATGCTGGTTATTTTGGCAGCTCGATTAATGATCCTTGAGCATTTGGCCTGCTTTGGGGTGTAAGAGAGCTGCACCCGGGTGTTGTGAGAGCAGATAAGATGAGTGACTTGAGAATAAATAGATGCTGCTGGGTCTTGAAGACCCCATCTGCATGCTTGTAACGTACTGGTGCTGGCTGACTGCGTCCCAGGTGCTGGAAGGTCTCCACCTGCTCCTCCACCTGCCCCTTCAGCCCGAGGGAACAGACCCATCAGGACCATGTTGTCAGAACAACTGATGAGTGACTGGTGTGACTCTGGAGCTGAGCTAACATGAGACCGTCAGGCCACTCTTGTCCTACCAGAGTTGTATTGCTCCTTCAGTTTGTTAATACGGTGGAGGCTGATCACTTTGGTCTGATCAGAATTATTTGGGCAAATTTTTGTTCATATCTGCAACACCAACAGTTTTTTTATGGAGGTAAAATGAAAAAAAGCAACATCTCTTAGGTTTGGTGTCTTTGGGTTACTTTAATGTGCATTTTTTGGTGTTCCTACTATATATAGGACAATGGCAGATGCTCATGGTTGCATGTTTGCCTATAGTGACATCACCTCTATTTCCTCTCACAGTCTTCCTTCATGTGGGAAGAGAAGTTCATAACTAAAATTTAGTTTAGAAACTAACAGGTTTCTTTAATTAGACATTGTCCATTAACAGAGAACTTACACATACTTAGTGTATATACTTGTCTTACATCATCTGTGTTAATACTAGGGAGGTCCCGATCAGAATCCTTTAATATTGGGTGTCTGCGGATCCAGTCCGATCTGATACTTCTATTTACCTAAATGTTGATCAAATATGTAGGACACTATCAAATTATTTTTCAGATTCACACACACTTAGTTCTCACTCGCATATGAAGCGAAATGATTGCAGAGTAGAGCCCGTCTGTGTTAAAGGAGACAGGCTGCAACCCTGGCTGAAGTGGACAAAACACGGTAGAGTACGGAAAAGAAAGGATCGGGTTTTGAGCAGCTTTATTTTAGGAGATACCAATCCATTTAAATATGCCCCGACTGGCCCCTACACTGGTTCTCAGGATCGGCTCGGGACATCAGCAGTAAATACCCTGCTTGAATTGAAAAGATGAAGTGACTTTTACAGCCCTGACAGTCATTTAAATCAGCCCCCAGTCTCCCTGGATGGACACATTCTTTTTGTGCTGTAGCCGGTACAGAGACTGTACTCGAACAACAAGTCCTATTTCAGCAGACAGCCAAAACAGGACTTCTTGTTCCGAGCACAATCTAACCTGTTTTGTTGGCGCGTTGAGGACGAGCAGATGGAGGCATTGAATATATGGCGTATAATGTACAGTGACAGACTGTGCCAGGCATTTGCTTTGACAGAGCTGAGGATGTGGAACTACAGCTGGTCAGCTGGCAGCTTAAATTCCACACAAATGACACCGTTGAAAGATGAGATTGCAATTCAATAGGATTAGGTGGGATATGGAATCTAGTGAAATACAGGAATAATAATATAATACAGGAAAAAGCAGCATGTATCCAGAAGTAAGCAATATTTGTCATCTGCACAATAAGCCAGACAAATAGGAATAAATCTGAGGTTGTACATTTTGCAGACAGACAAGAAAACAGTGGCGATAGTTTGCTTCAAATGAAAAGGATCTTAATGAGGAGACTCACATTTTGACTAACATGATCTGGGCTGTGAAGGCTTTATACAGTAGATGCCGTCTCCATTAAACTACACGGTGAGTTGCCGTGGACCACATATGGTGTGATGTATGATGTCAAGAAGCCTTACTTTACTGACATAGGTCTTATTGTGACTGCTGCACACATATTCACACATATAGACTAAAGCTGAGAAACCTGTGCAACCAAGCAGGAGAATTTCAACTCATTCTGGCTTTACTGAATTCATTCCTTTCCAACTCTATCCAATCCCCCAAGTGTATTTGTGCTAAAGCGTGAGCAGACCATGAGATGGAGGCTACAGGCTAACAGGCTGGGCAGAGTGGTGCTCTGCTGCCTGTCAGTCATGCTGGGGATTAGTCAGAGCCAGCCAGGCTCCCTGAGGACGAGGACGACCAGAAGCAGCAGCAGTAACAGCAGCAGCAGTGGAGGGGAGATAGAGGCAGCAGAGAAGGCCCGACTATCTGCACGCTGCCGGCACACTGATAGCAAACACTGCACTGCTAAGTTGGTTCAGTAACCACACGTACACAGACTTCCTCACAGATTTATACATATTTTAAACTGTATGTAGAGATGTGCTTGTAGAACATATAAATATGGACACACAGGGCCTGAAACAAACTGACTAATTTATTTTTTATGTTATTGGTCAGGGTCAATGCTCATAAGGCTGTTTTAGACTAAAATCAGTTTTCCCTGTGTTGATGTTAAAAAGACACAACAAAATATAATAAAACAATGTATATCATTAAGTTATGTGCAAAAAAAGCACAATGCACAAAACAGTACAATATAGTACACATGCATGTGTATTAGAAATGACAAATTCAGCTCTACGGGAGAGGAAGTGTATTTTTTTACTGCCTCAAAGCAAAGAAACCACAAACGGATCTGTGGAGGCGTTGCTGTTGATCAAGAGCTATGAATCAATTGTTATTTCAAGGAGTTCCAACCTTCAAAACATACTTTGTAACCCATATTTTTCAAAAAAAGACTGAAAACTGTATTTTTTTTTGCTTTATATATATTATTATCACATTATCATTACAATTCCCTTGAAAAGACCATAACCAACTAATTTTCCGTGTAGCCACAGCTTCATATACTGTAGCTGTGCCATGGAAATCAAAACACATCAGTTACACTGGTTGACATACTCTCTTAATAACACTGAACATGGTCAAACAGCTCTCTGTGTTAGGCAGATGTGCTGCTGAGCATGTTCAATGTTTACACTGCTCAAACGAATAACCTTCACCAGCTGTGAGTCATCCAGTGCGACAGTAGAACTCTTTTTTGTGTTTTTTTTTTTGTCATTTTTGGATGACAACAGAAGTCAGGCTGTGGATACACAAACAATAGCTGCTAGTAGGATCAATTCATTGTTGGGTTTGGATGGGAATTTATAGTAAAAAGAGGAACAAATACCTGTGTTAACCACAAAAAGACAAGATGACTGTGACACAGAATGGCTAGTCTTGAAGATCGAGCCCCACATTTAGCCTTTTCTGGCAACTAAATTCACCTGGAAGTTCATAAATGAATGTTGCATTACACAACTTGTGTGTATTGTTACATTCAGCGATTTGTTTTTAATAACATGCAAATTAATCACCCTAAAAAAAAGCACTCTCTGTAAAAGAGCCTTTATCCTGTACACGAGGAGAAAGACGAGCAGGTAAAACCCTCTGGTGATGTGGTACAGTCATTTCTATTGCTGCTATAAAGCGCAGCAAATAATTAGCACCCGTGTAAAGTGCAAAACACATCCACCACAGCACCTAGTGTATTAATGACAGCCCCAAAGCCTCGGCAGCTGCACACACTTGAACACAGAACACTGCACTATGTCTTACAACTTTCAACAGATAGCCCACTGGTGTTACAGCCCAACAAAAAAAGGATTTCCTCTTCAACTCTCAGTATATGTGGTACTCTAACCAACACTTGCTTCCCTACAAATGGCCGTCTTGTCCCATCCCTCGGGACCTATTCAGAGATGCTGTATAGTACTTGCTGCCTGCTCTTATATTTTCTTCCACTACAGGTTACATACACACTAACATTAGTGTATAATAGCCAGTCCACAGATCCTCACAGGAAGGAGTGTGTCCTCATGTGTGAGAGATCCCACCAACCACGAGCCAGAGAAAGTGTTCGTGTGTGAAATGGACCACCCGAGAAAAATTAGCATCAAAATAGGCATGGATATTATTTGTACTCGTCCAGATTCAAACAATGTAAATCAACAGGCGATAAACTGGCTAAATCCCAATTCTGATGCCTCTCAGTGTCATGTGATGTGAATCAAATACAGAAAATGAGTGTTTATGTGTGTGCACTCTGTGTGGTTTGTACAGTAATGAGGAAATGAGAGAACATAGTGTTCTGTTTGGTTGGGATTGGCTCAGTCCACACGATCACCATCACGCTGTGACAAAGACGAGAGCTACTGTACATTTGTCTGTTTCTATGTTTGTTGATGGCCACGCTAGGGACGGGTGGTGGGTGTGTAAAACAAACATTTTATTTCGAGTCTAATCCCCAGAAATTAAAATCGAGGATGACAAAAACAAACAAAGCTCGGAAGGAGGCGGCTGTGGGATCACTAAAGCGAGCCGGTGAATAATTAATTAATTGAGGCGTGTAAATGCATTTTGGTGAGTCAACAGGGAATAGAGAGCAGAGAGACAGAAACGTCCACACACAGAGACAAGCCGCAGACAGAAAGACGTGAGGAGAAATGGGAAGATTGTGTTGATCCCGTGACTTGGCACAACAAGCAGACGGGGAACAGAGCCGTTGCCCTCGTGTGGATTGTTAGAGAGGACGAGAGCATCAAAAACCAACCCCAGTGCAGACTTGCAACAAACCTTGACCTTAATTACACCTATGTTTGAAACTGAGCCTCATAGAACCAAAAGAGCAAGTTCATAATTACTGACAAAGGCAAACCAGACTCCAGAAACCTGTCGCTCTAAACCTCATCACTTGAAAGGCCTCTGACTCTTTGCTCTCCCTTTTCTCCTTCTGGCAAAGGGTGCTGTATAATATAAGCAAAGGTCAAATACAAGCCACTTAGCCAATTAACTGAATAGCTCACCTGGTGTGCAGCCGCCTGCGTATGAACAGACAGTTCACTGGCTTCGACCGCACTCCACACTAAGTGTTGATGGAGCTACCAGCACTTCAATACTCAGTAATTAAGAGTCTTAAATATGTGAAAATGTCAAAACAGGTTGACATCACTTTATATGGGATGTTTTGTTCCTCAGGCAGAACTAGTTTATAACCTGGTTTTCTATAATGCATCGGGAATGAGTGCTTAAAAAAAACGGTTGAAGTCTGATGTTGTACAGGTGTGAGTTTCCTAAATTTACCTTGTAGTGGTTTAGAGAAATCTCAGTAAAGCTCAATAATGTTTGTGTCATGATTTGGTAACTTTGTATTGGCTTGAATAAAAGAAAAAATATTTACAAATATTTCGTTATTTGTGAATTTTTTAGACTGTGCCTTAAAATAGTGGCTCTTTACAGTAAAAGTTCCATGGAGCTTGGATATAGACGCTGTGTCGGAGATAAAGAACGATGTCTCGATTATTGCATCAACAACTTTGGATCTCCTGGTTCTCTGCTGTGTCACCAATAGCTGCTCGGGCAGAGAGAAGAGAGGAAGGGGCGACAGAAAACCACAACAGGTTTGAACTTGTTCAACTTCCAAATCATTTTCACTTCTATTTCACTCTCTGAGCCTCAATTCCTAGTGTGCATCCCCCCAAAAATCTCCTTTACAAACCAGATTTCGCCTTCCTCTATGAGATACACACAATATCTCTGCGTTTATGACTCCCATTATCCAGTTGTCTGTGTTTCTGTCTGCGTTCTTCTCTATTTCACAGCCCTCCAAACATAAGCCAGGGGAGAAGCTCTGCTCTCCCAATTAGCCACAAGTCACACTGAGAGCCCTCGCAGCAGAAACAACATGTGTCCCTCCAGTGGCCCCAGTGTTTACACCATCCCTCTCTCTTAATTAAACATGATATTATCATTTAAATAATGCAATCTCTTTTCACTTGCGTCAGCGGCTCTACATGCACGTAGGCTACATTTCTTAGTGTTATTCCCATGACGACCAGCAAAATCTGTCCATGGATTGGTTGAAAGTTTTTGGTGGGACCTGCACAATGAAAATTACATTATGAGGGATGTTTTATCAAAATCAGCTTTTTCGTTTATGCAGTCCACAACTTTCTTGCATTGAGAAAAAGTTCTGTATGCAAAATTTGCAAATATAAATATAAAACAGGACTGTCATATTGGCCCATATAATCCACATCTTCTCTACTCCCTGTAATGCTAATTTGTGGCCCGACAAACTTTTTTTCCAGAGAACTAGAATAAAAATTATTTTGTGATAACTTGTGTAGTTTTCCTTTACAAATGGGTCCTTTCTAGTGACTTGAAGTACATTGTACTATTTTCAGCAGAGCCACTTTAACCTCTGCAAAAAAGTGCTGCTATAGTTCTTTTGCATCACAAGCTGCACGTGTAACATCCCGCGATTACAATTTTTTTTGCTTCTTATTTGGAGGTGCGAGTAGTGCTCCTTTGTCGTTTATGACCAAATCCATGCCTAGAATCTCAAAATCTTGATTATGCCTGGGGCTTGCTCGGCTGTTTCTCTAATTGGCAATGTTAAGAAAACTGTGTGAAGCCACAAAAATCCTATACTGTAGCAGGATGAAGCACTGCGGCATGAGCAGAGGCTGGTTGGGAATTTCAAAACTGTGATATGGGTGGATAACTCACCAGTGAGTGACATGGTAAAAATATAAGCTCGGGTCTCAGCATGCGACAAATAGCTCTCCTGCTCTGAAGTCAAAGCCCATCAGATTGCTCACAGCTGCTTCAGCTTAGCACTTCAATCTAGTCAGATCTCTCCTTCGACTTGGAGAAGATAAGCGTTTATTTCCTGTGTCTAAAAATACTCTGATGTGCAGTGAGAGTGTGGAAATAAAGAATTGGCCTTCACAACGTGTTGAGCACAGTGGCTCTGATGCCACTGCTCATACCCATGAAACCCACTCATTAACCATTGCGTCACGGGTGTTCAACTGAAATAACAGCAGATTCATATTTCTAAAAAGTTTTAGTTTTCACCTTTCACAGTTTGTCTAAACCCACTTATCCTGATCCATTTAATTATACAGGATGTGTATGGCTGTCTCGCAATCACTCTGCAATAGGTCCTCTGAGCCAGGGGGTGTTGTCAAAACCACAAATTAAATGCTGTGATACTCAAGAAAAATGTAGACAATAAGGTTAATAGCGGATACAAAAAGGTCTGGTCCCTCATTAGACTGAAGAAGCATCTGTGTGGACAACAGATTGGGTCAGGTTTAGAAAAACTGCATCATGAATATTTCCTTGATTAATCCTGGCCACAGTTGTTGGAACAGCCGTCAATTTATACTGCTTCAAAAATTACCCCAGTGTATCTTGAGAGAATTAATTAGTACAAAATGAAGAGTGTGATTTACTAACACATGGTTAATTATGCAACTGCTAATTTATTTGCCCAACTGGCTAACTTATTTTGAGTGTGGAACATGTATAGTCGTGATAAGGTGGACAGTACTGCTCTGCAGCTGGTCTGCTCAAACTGCTTGAAGGGTTTTAGTATCTGCCAGCTACTGGGGCAAATTGGTCTGCAGGGCTTGGAATAAATCAGTGTGGCTACTGCAATGTTCCAGTGCCTTCGCAAATACAATGCAGATCATTGAGCGCAGGGGTTCAGCTATAGCTGATAAAAATGTTTAAATATTTGGTAGATTTTTTTTAATGTCATGTTTCATGATGCAATTGGTTATTACATTAATTCATTATTATGCATTGTTCAGACTGCATAATTTGTGGATCTCTAGTATTGACAGTTAGCTGTGATCGGAGTATATTTATCAATTATGTATTGAATTTCAAAGGTATTTTCGAACATGTTGATTTTTTTCTTACTTAATAAAGGCAACAGTTGCAACAGTGGTCATTGGTTTTCTGTGACAAAACACGTAATAATGCCGCCACATTTTCTTTCCTCATTTAGCCACGAGGCAGTTCTCACAGGTTTTGTTCCTATTGTGGCTCAACAGCCCACGGTATACATTTACAGATATGAGGCACACAGAAAGATGTGTGTATGTGGTTGAATGTACTTGAATGTCTTATTACTGATTATGCTGTAGTTACAATCATTAATATTCTATTATTTAAAGTGAACGGAGTCAGTAATGTATTTAAACAATGACAGAGTAGGCTGCTATTGGTAACATAATTGCTGTACAGTCAGTGCTGATATTTCTCCTGCTGCGTGCAGGTTGCTTTTTTGAAGGTCTGAAACACTGAGTGTTGACTAAAACACAGTGAGTCATGTTTCCATCCACGCAAAGCGCATAGGATAATCATTTGACTCAACAAACCTTGAGAAGATTGGCCCAGATGCTGGTTGTGCTTTACAACAAAGTGAAATACCTGTTCATTGTGTTGTAACATATAATATATGTTTAACAGTTACAGACAGCGTGGCACCATGGCAACCATAGCACAGTGTGACCTAACCATCCTGTAATCAGGTCTCTGGTGCAAGCTACAGTAACTGCAGTATGGTTACGGGTCAACGCCCCTAGCTACAGAGTACAGGCCATGTCAGCTTAATACGATTGGCTGTTCTTCAAACCACATATACAGTATATTGACTATAAGCCAGACACAGACGAGGGGAGTCAACTGGGGTACTCCACCTAATATACAGAGGGATGTGGTGGTAAGTGGGGCAGGATAGGAAAGAGTGCAGACATGGCAGCCAACACTGGAGAGACAGAGTCGGAAATCAACAAGCACAAGCGCCATACTGTCCTATGTCTTATTCTAAAAGTGTCTGATACCATTGGAAATAAATCTATCAAAAACATAGCAGTCCAGTGGTCCCGTTGTGTAAATGCTGTGTATCACTCACTCTTTGCAGGCGCTGGAGACGTGGGCCGGTACAGTGTATTTACAGTCCATGATCATGGTGAGGGTCTCACTGTCGTTGGCCTCCTGGAACGGCGGCTGGCCGCATACCAACATGAACAGGATCACGCCGAGGCTCCAGATATCTGAGGAAGCGGGAACCAAACAGAAGTGCAATCTGAAACCATGTGTACTGCCAGGCAAATACAAGGTTTTAATTTTTGGGGGTTTGTTTTAAATTACAGCATACATAATCAAACCATATGGAACTATTACAAACATTTCTATTCAGTCAGAATTAAGAAATCACACACTGTGCAAAAAGTAGTTGTGATGTGGGCTATAATTTCCTTTTTTCCAAGATGTATCGACTACTAAGTTGATTTTACACATTATGAAATGCTGACTTATCATTTAATACATTTACATGTCAAAAAATGTAAAATCTATAAATGCAGAAGCAAGGGTTTGCTGCTGATAGAAATAGCTTAAGTCAGACTCTTCTCCCACACTCACTTTTTTAAATTATTACATTAAAGTAAGTATTAACGTAATTTAAGACCAATCTGACCACACCCTGCAGCATCTACTACTAGTCTACTGGAAGAGTTGAAGTATGAAATATTATTAACCTTCTGTATTATGTGAAATAAACTTCTGTTTAAATATAAAGCCGACTGACAGCTGACCCTGCTGTGCAGACGTCATCACTAACTCGCGTCACGCCAGATGATGCTTGAGTGGACGTCTCACTTTAGAAATATGTTTTTCCTCGATCCCTCACGCTCTTTTGTCTCCCTTAAGAAAATGTGACTGCGATGGAAAAGATGCCACTGAATGGAAATAAGGAGACAATTAAGGGGAGTGGGATGTACTCAGAGAATCTGGTAAACAACAGGGATTTGTGGGGAGTGAGAGGAATCTTCTACAGTTAATGTCCATTCTTTTCTGTCTTCTTTTCTACCTATCGTCTTTCTCCCAGTCATTTAACCAATCCTGTGCTCTTATAGTCTCTTCATGTGTGGTATGTGGAATGGCTCTGCATAAAGAAGGGGTCGAGTGCATAATATTTCCATTTCACTGAAACCCAAAACAAGCTGTACAATATTATCATGCAAACATGTGTCTGTGTGTGTGCTAACAGTATAATAAATGTCAAGTCAATACATCTGTGTGTGTGTGTGTTTATTCAAGTGTGCAAATCTGCACTTGCTAGTTGCACCCCGAGAAAGCAAACTGTCAGCATGCAGAAGCACTGGTCCATACAGACTTTATGCAACCAAACACACGAGTACACACACACACACACACACACACACACACACACACACACACACACACACATCCATATAATCACATAAAAAAATGTGTGAATTTGTTTGAACGTTTTCATCTCCACGCTCCTGTTTAGCAGAGAAGCGGAGCCAACTCGTCTAGGTTGGGAGAGAAAGAGACATCCACCGCAGCTCTAGTCAAATATTGGCAGCTCTGAAGTAATTACCATGATGAGGATTTTTAAGTAACTTTCTAATTAAGCGCCAATGCTCAGATGCCCTCAATACTTAATGGGTTGATGGAGCCCTGATGATGCACAGGAAAAATGCCACATACTAAAAAAATCAAACTCTGAAAACTTTGAAAAGCATGATAAAGACTTTTCACACGGATTATGAAATGCTTTTAGCCACAAGCTTAGCCTTGAGTGAGCTATCTGATGCATTCTGAATTGGGCTAACTATCTTTAGACCAAACTTCGTTGGGTTAGAATCAGCATTGCAGGACTCAGCCCCCGGCTAAACAGTGCTGCGTATAATTAAACTAACTGAGTGAACATCCAGAAAGCGAGCCAAATGAGCTGGACTGGAGCTGTAAGAGCACTTATTTGAGAGAAAGGCTCAGTTGATTCCAGTTAATGTAATTTGTTTGGTTTGGATTTTTAAGACAGACAATCTAATCTATCAAATTCAATCTCAAGACACACCTGAGCTTCACCAACATGGCTGACCGGTACTACTGCTGTAGCTCATGTCTGTGGCTCTGCTCCAGCCCTGATGGACTCTCTCATCCTGTCTGTCACTGCCACCAGGGTCAAGGTCTCTACTACAACAAGCACGGCACAGTATAGGAGAGGAGAGCCCCTGAGGCATGTTTTATAGCAATTCCATTTACCCATGTTCACTCAGCAGCACTGAAATAACAAGGCAATATAAAACCTTGGACACAGCATGCATAAGAAAGCAGCTGTGGCAGACAGGGGTCCACAGTCTTATGAGAGCTGAATCCACAAAGACAAAACACAGGCCATGGAGCAGTTTAGAGGATAATTCCTGCTTTCTGTCTGACTTCCAGATGGCATTTGTTCTGAGAATAGGCAAAAGTGAAAGGCATTAGTAACACTGAGCCACTGCTAAAGCTTAACAAATGGGATGTTACAGGGACAACAGAAGCAGCTGATGATGATGATTTTGTCTAAAATGAAAAGTGCATCAGTACGGTCGCTGTGTTCCTGACCCCATTTACAAAGTAACTGCTGTGACCAAAGTTTGTGTAATGGCTATTAGTCAACTAGACCTAGGCCTTTCATTTTAGGCATGTTAATGGACCAAAAAGCTGCCTGAATACAACATGATAAAACAACTAGTGGAAAACACGTCCAAGTGCTCACTGTGCTCAACATTACCACATCTGTGATAATTTGGAGACCTAAACCAACTGTCCTCCAGCCTGTACTGAAGTCTCCTGCTGAAATATAAACAGACATGGATGTAGAGAAAGGTTGGCTCAGCATGACGTCAGTGTAGCATCTCGCTGCTCAGTGTACCAATTAGGGTTCTCCAATGTGTTGACAAACACAGGATCAGGCTCTGCCTCTGCTGTCACACTGAGGGAGGCTGTGGCTAAGCGTGTGTGTGCTTCAGCTGCGACACATTACAACTTTCATAATTTCGCTTACAATCTCATAGATGATGGGCTTCATGCTCTGGCTCTCAAAGGACTTATTTTAAACGGTCCTTCAGGTTTAAATGTGAACTGTATCTCTTGAATGTGCTCATGGTGAGAGCCTTGCTTAGCCCGGCATGTTGCACTCCCTCCCTCCGGCAGGTCGACACCCACCGATGTAAAAAAAAAAAAAAAAACACACTAGTAAATGTTTGCCCATCCAATGTACCCATAAATCCTGGTTCAGATCCATGTGTGCATCTTTTGATTATCCTACAGCACAGCATGCAGATCTTAAAGAGGAACTAAACAGATTTTACACTTAAAAGTCTGTTTACAACGTGTGCAAGTACTACTGGTTATGTGAAAAAAGTTGTAGAAAGCCTTTTGTGGCTCCAGAGGGAGCTATGAGAATGTAAATGTTGATGCATCATGGGTAATGTAGGCACCAGGTTTTGACAAGGAGGAAGGAAGAAATTGCACAGAATAAAAAGAGACGATATCTCTGGTTTTACTTCACCGTACGAACCAAACTGTGATTTTTCTGTACCATTACATCGCTAGTGGAGTGGAAACCTCCATTTTACCAGCCAAGTTAAATTTTAAGAACAGTAGCACGGTTCATTGTTTTATACTCTGCAGTGGTGCTTACACTTGGAACTTTTTGTGATCTAGAAACTAACCAGTGAAGGGACGTATACGGTCTACCGACAGCAATTTAAATTCTCAGAAAGTTTACTGACACCCATTACTGAGCTTCACTTCAGGCTACTATTTTCAAGCAATCTTCATATGAAATTTACAACTGCAGGATTACAAGGCTTTCAAAAGGCGCACACACACAGACACACACACACACACACACACACACACCATAGTCACATTAATGGACAGCAATGCTAGAAGCTGTCACCGACATGTACAGAGCTGTCAACCAGAAGGGCACTCACACACTCCTCAGGCCTTCAGACCCTTACACTCACACACACACACACACACGCTCTCATCACATCAACATAAATGGTACTGTCACTGGCAGGCAGACTGAGTGGAGAGAGCACTCTGGGAGACAGCTGTAGATCTGCTTAAGATCTCTTTGTCATAAACAGACCTGCTCCAGCTCCGCCTCTACACCACATGTAGGAGTGCTGTCCTGCTTTCCAGATAGACTTTCAATTATATAACATGTACCCAGTACTCCATGGTGGTGGTGTTTACAACCTACATCATTTTCATTATTAATTATTCTGCCGAGTGTAATCTCTATTAATCGCTTAATCATTGTCGCCGTGACCCAAAATAGACAAATAATAGAACATTTTGTCACCTGCATGGTGAGACTGTAAAACAGAGCTTTTGCTGAGTTGCGTTATGAACTTGCTTACTTAAAACATTTCCAAATGACCTGGAGTATGATTGTCAAGGGAATTTTTATTTAATGTAACTTATGTTTAAACAATATATATGTATCCTACTACCAGAAAAGTCTAAAGTGCAAATCACAAAAAGAGAGAACATGAGTGGGTGAGTGAGAGAGAATAAACTGAGACAAAACTTGTTTTGGAGCCGTTCCATTCCGGCTACTTCCAAAAGCAGAAAAGACAACAGAAAGAAAACATCGTGAGCACAGAGGCAGTTCTGCACAGACAACAAAGACAACTACAATAACTTCTGGTACTGCTGAGCTCCCTCCTTCGATCACACAAGCTGATGCTGCCCTGCTTGGAGATGGGGCTCGTTTGCAGCAGTCTGGTATGAACGGGTCAAATGTGGGTAGAACGCGTGCACATTGTCCCACGTCAAATACAGTGTTTGTGTTTGAAAGTTAAATTTTCTTCCCTTGTCTGATTGATAGACTCTCTGAATCTCATCTTGGTCTGTAGTTACAAAGCCTTTGTTAGCGACTGACTGTCCTCAGTCTGGAGAGCCATTACTGCTCTTTGCTTTCCCCTGCTGGCTTGTCTGAAGCTTCATCAAGCACGTCTCTGTTTTCAAAGGGGGCACTCAGTCTGTACTTCATAATACCAGGGTTGTCAGACACTTTTAAGCCTTTGTAGTCAGATGTTGCAGCAGACTTTAGGCCATCAAAAAAAAGGGATTCAAACTTTCTAAATGATAGATTCGCGAAATTGAAGTTGCACTTGTGTAGACTTAGAAATTAACGGAGCATGGTCTGATTCTATTTAGAGAAATCAATGGTTAAAAATATCACAAAGGAAATGTATTCTTCAGCATAAAAGAGGGTTTTGTATTGTGTAAAATCAATGTGGTTCGAAAGAAACATTTTAAAAGCATCATCAAAGATGTGTCCAGGATCTCTGAAAAGTTTGCCCAACCTCAATTTTTTAATTGCAGTACTACTACTAACACTAGTACACCTTCAACTACAATAACCTTGGAGTATAGCATTGTGTGTGTGCTCAGGAAAAAGAGAGAAATTCAGGTTGTCTGTTATGAAGCTAGTTTCACACAGCATCCTCCTCCCCTACTCGCTCACACATCATCTTGGCATGTCTCAATGTGCTAATGATTCCGCTTTAACCTGCAGTAAATCGTAAAAATGCACACATACACATGCAAATATAGTTAGAAAATGGGCTGGGATTGTCAGTGTGTGACAGTAGCCTTGAAATCTGGGGGCACTGCACAATAGACTGAATTTGCACCTGAATTTCAAACATAAGCATGGTAATTCTTTACATCCTGTTCAGCCTCCACTCAGGACAATTCAATCGCTTTTCAGTCTCATTTAACAATTCTCAGGTACTTTTACTGCTTCTTGCCATGCAGTTTCCCAACTGTAGCATCTGAAGTGATTTGCAATAAATAGACCATGTAATCATGTTGACATCTAAAAGGATGCTATGGACACTGGAGGACAATAAGTGCGTGACTTCTCCAACCACACCAGACCCAACTCCGGACAAAAGGGCAGGAATAAATAGACAGAAACACTAGACAGACAGCTCTCCCATTCTACTCTATTACCAAGCACAACCCACCCACCTACACTGAGTGACTGAGGCTCATAGCAGCTTATAGCAAGCGAAAAGTAAGTAGAGGGTTATGAGGGATTTTTTCCTGTGCGATTCCAAATGTTAATTGTATCACTGGGGCATATTTCTCCTCCTCCTGCCAGGAAGAGAAAGAGCAACAGATGCTGAACAGAACCATGACACACAGGAACAGCCAGGGTGCACTGATGCAGACGCCACATCGGTGCGTCACTGAACAGAGGAAGAGGATGTGTTTTGCCACAAGAGAATGTGCAATAATACATATATGTGTAGGATATCTATGCTCTTTGGGTTAGTGTGTGTGCAAGTGACTGAGACAATGAAAGGAGGAGAACTATGCTGGCTCTAGAGCTGCTGTTGCTGAATATGGATGAGAGCCAGAGCCCCAGAATAACGTGCAGCTCTCTCCCAGGCATCTCCTGCCTCATGTTGTCTTATATTTGCATGATGGCTGGGGGCTTCTCCTCTGCTCTGAATGCGAAAGAGACTAAAATCCCCAACTCTTAAACTACTAACATGGTTAGTTTAGTGTGTTAGCATGCTGACATCTGCCAATCAGCACTAAAGATCAGTGCTGGAAGTTCATTTAGTGTACATTTTATGATACTTTCTACTTCTACTACACTGTGTTTCAGAGGGAAATATTGTCCTTTTTTAAATTGAGAAGCAATAGGTACTAGTTACTTTTCAGATTAAGATTTCCATCATCCTGGAAAATATGACATATTTTTCTAGTGTTTCTTCTTTGCAAATAACCATGATAACTAAAACTAGGGCAAACCTGATAGGAAAATGAATCTAAGTAGAGTGACCATCCATCATTTCTCCTCTGCACATCTAATTAACCGAACAGCATATAATTACTCATGTTGGTCATGTGTCCTGCCTAACAACAAACACTAGACTGATCCAGACCTATTTTGAGTGTGGCTATTACAAAAACCTTTGACAGAGACTTGACTCGTGAAATTATATTCTTGGAGCATGTAGTTACGAAAGAGATGATGTATACTAAGTGCTCCTGCTGCAGTTTCCCACAAACCATCAGGACTTTTGATCTGGTCTTGTAAACATGTTTAATTTAGTCACGGTTTAGCAGTGAAAAATGGGTTATGTAACTATAAACAACCCCAGGCCCTCCTGTGACCCTGTGTTAAGACAAAAAACCATACTAGTGCCATAACCAGGTCAAGGAGCTTGACCCAGCAGTGACCTGCAGAAAATACACTCAGTTACGCACATGAATACTCTCTCTCTTTAAGCCATAACCACAAGGGTGAGCATCACAACCGCTGTTAGGACTGCTCAGGTTGCATCTATCTATTAATTTGTGCTATGACATTTTTGTGCAGCTATTTTTGTTTGTGTGTGTGTGTTGAACACTGTCCCTTAAGCGAGTGTGCATCTGTATATAGTGGAGGCAGTAGGGGGGTAGAGGCAGAGACCCCCAGGGACCACAGGCGTACTACCTAACACCTGCCTCACTCGCGGCAGCATTCGTTACCATAGCTACGCTGCCTGTCTCAAATTAGAGAGTGAAACGTGCCCCTCTGTCAGGGTCCTCTGGCGAGATCTGTCCACACATACACACTCGCACACAATAACACGGCGGCGCTACACGTCGATATTTGTCTATAATCTTTCCGTCTCACTCAGTCTGGCAAAGTCAAGCATGTAAGTCTACAATTATATTTCACATTTACATTTTAAGTGCTACGTTCCCAAGTGATTTAAAAACAGAAGAGCCTTGAATTTATATTCACACCAGTGACGCAAGCAGTCTGTGATGACTACAACTCTGCTTCTATGGGCTAAATACATGAAGGAGTTGAAAATATTAAAATAGCACTCTCTTCTGTATTCTCATCTCAGCCTCAACAAACAAACAACGCTCTTAAGAGAAACAGGAAGGGGTGAACCCTGCCCCTCTTTCCTCTGTCCTCCTCTACTTCCCTCCCCCCCTCCCCGACTCAACCCCACTTATACTCATATGTAATTCCTTTGCTTTTATATCTTCGTCTTTCTCCACAATCATACACCTGAATCCACTTGTCTTCATTATTTCCTCTACGCTACTTATCGTCCTGACATCCTGCACCATCAGCATCCCATCCTTCACACCAGCTGTCACTTATCTTCCCTATCTTAAACCCCTCTAAAGTCAGAGTCAATACCTCCTCAGTCGACCTTAAACCACCACTCCTTTCCACCTTTCTAAAATTGTCCATCTTGGTGTTGGAACCCACCATGATCCAGTTTTCTTGTCCTCCGCTCCCCAATACCCCTTCCCCCAATACACATACACATACATCTAAGATCTCCTGAACATCCTCTCCTCCTCCTCCTCCTCCTCCTCTCTGTACTACAGCAGCACCATGATGCTTTAATTAGCGACTGTGGGATTTGTCTCTTGGCATCTTTTCCTCTCCTACTCTGCATTCAGGCGTTTTGCTCTGATAAACCACCAAAAAGCTTGAAATGACAGCAGCCACGGTACCAATAACAGGGGACCGTGTTGAAGGAACTGAACCAGATCAGCACTGAAAAAACACTATAATTAATAGTTCTGAGGATTTACACTAAGCTTTTCTTAATACAGACACTAAAATTATCAAGGCCCCTGCATTTTAAAATAGAATTATAGTTTTGACAAAACAATTTCACCATTTAGGAGCTATTCTGAAAGGTTTCGACTGTATCACACAGTCCTCATTTAATTGCCATGGTACTGTAGATGTTCAAACTTTCATTATTCTGAGCAGAATTTCTAAGAAATCTCATCTGTATTACAATGTACAGTATTTGTTCACATCATACTTAATTAAAGAAGGGCTGGGCCTTTCTGGCCAAAAAAATCTCATCAAAATATTTATAGCATATGGATGAGTCAATGGATGATTATTGTTCCTGCACTAAAGCAAAAAGACCAAAATGTGATTCATATTTGTATTCTTAAGGTCTGCATGTGGAAAACAGAAAAAACTGAGTCACTGTTATTTTCTTTACAATAGCTATATTTTTAGAAGGCTTTATCAGACAACAAAAAACATGTCATGTCCAAGAATAACACAAGAGCAACCTACCTTACAAGAATGTCACCATTAAGCAAATATAAAATAAAATAAAATTCTGGTCATCTCATATGCTGCTAAAGCTCTCTTATAAAGCAATCAGACAATTCAATCTGAGATTAAAGTGGTCTTGTCTGGATGAATGCTTTCAGTCTCTCCTGCCGCCACCTCCACTCTCTTTTTCTCCACTGAATGACTTGCCGACAACTCCCAACTAGGCACAATTCGAGGATCTGTCAAGTATTTTCAGGACGGGATCAACTTCAATTTACATGTCAGTGTTAAGTTTAGGAATATGTGTGGCTGGTCAATACGACCAAATATTCATCTGATATTCAACAATGTTCAAATGTATGCTTAATCTGTGTGGTGGAAGGTAAATAGGCCTGGTTGTTTGAGAAATTGATGAAGTGCACCACTTCCCCAGAGCACATCTGAACAAACTCCAAGAACCCTTAAATCAGACTAAATTATGTAATATCAGACAGTTTTCTTTTAGATTAGTCACAGAAAATGAGAACCTTTTGAGTTTGTCTTACTTGACATTGCGCGTCCTGCAATGCAACTTATGCACGTGTGCACTTCGCACATGTCGATGCTGAAGTGATATATCGTGCAGCCCTACTAGCCAGCCTGTAGGTTAACAACAAACATGTTAGTCTGCAGTTCAACCAGTCAGTCAATTAGCAGCTAGTCCTACCCAGTGGCCTGTGACAGTACAGAGTGATGGGCCTCACTGCACACTGCAGCACCACCTCTTATTTGTCATGGATCACTGAAAGGAATAATTACACCTAATCACCCCCGTCTCCCTGCCTGCTTGCTGTCCTTTCTCTACAGTGGAGTCATACTGTGATAATAGTTAATCCAGCAGCTCCGTCTTTGGTTAGAACTGAGGACAACATAATTTCCTGTCTTCATCTCCTCTCTTTTATCACTCTCTTCCTAAAAAGGGGACACGTCTCATAGACCTTATTTAGTCGGTGATATAATTCTCTAAAATCTTCACCACTTGCATGTCAACTGCCGATGGAAAGAGATACTGACAACAAATGAGAACACATCTGACTGATTCACTGTTTGGCTGGCTCGCCAAGTGCAGACTGCTTTATCTAGGATGTGAACTTTTGGAGAAGTCAGCCAGAGAGTGCCTGTCCCGCTCAGTAGCTCAGTGTGTGTATTAATAGCAGATGTGTCAGATCCAGACATCTGCCAGCGCAACCTGGATTGTTGTTAGGGAAGCGGAAGGGAATGGAGAAGATGACAGAGGAGAACACAAGCCAAAGAGAGATGGCCAAGTCAAAATGGAAACATCTCACACTGAGGTTGCAAACAGATAGTGGTGCAGAGCATGACAGCGAGCTCACTGTGACATATCACACACCTCTTCTGCCGCCGGCTGATAACACACAGACCATGCTGTAAACTAAGGCTACAAGTCAAGCTAGTGGTGGATTATACAGCTTCAATTTATTTAGTATATCACAATATTTCTGACATTTTCAATGGTAACATCATGATACTGTAATATCTCAGGGATTTCAACAGCTAATTAAGAGCACATTTATATAGGTTTGTTGTTCATCTTAATCCAGGGAGAAAAAACAACAAATCCAAACTGATTTACACAGTATGTGTGTCAGATGTGACAGTATATAGTAAAGTATACTTCAGCAACAGTAACTGCTACCTGCAGCAATTGGTAGCAACAGATCCTGTCTGACCACCAGCCAACAAGCTGCTGTCTCAGCGGCCTCAGAGCCAAAGGGTAGAGTGGTGTGATGAGCTGCAACCTATAGACATTAACTCACAACAGACACATCCATCTTCTACTCCAAAATAAATAACAATGTGCTTTCGAGAGTTGATCTGAACAAAAGAGATATGATGACTTGAAACATGGGACTAGGGCTTGGCATCAATACTTAAAACAAGCTTCTCAAATAATTTACTGTTAATACTGCTAAACAAACTGCTGAAGAAGAACAAAATTATCATAAAATCAAGCAATCTCTAATCAACAGTATGAGTAAACTTTCCATATACAGCAGTTTTTGATACTCTGTGCTGAGAGCAAGACACATGGATCAAGTTAACCGTATACTGACATTTACCCTGGGACAATCCAAGGCACAGCAACTTAATTCTGACTATGGTATAAAGCAAATCACATACCTGTCTTTTCAAATACCTCCCTCACAACATAAAGGCCCTTTCCATACCCCCCGTTAATAATTTGAAGCGCACTCTAAGCTTGCAAAGGCCGAGGCTGAGTTTTAAAGGGGAGAAAGTAGGTTGTGAGGGTATCAGCAGAGGAATGACTGCAGGCAACAAGATCACAAACAATAGAAACTGTACAGTAGTTACAGCCCTGTCAAATAGAAATCCAAAGGGTGTCAATCCCACCTCCAGTCATATCACAATTTTGAGCTCAAATCCAAAAACTAATTGGCACTCTCCCGCCCTCAGAGTGATGAGCCCCACTGTGCAGCCTGCACCTGGGAACCACTCAGGCGCTGAAGAACGTAATCTAATGGCTGCTAGTAGTCCCCCAACTGTCAGCTTACTTTTACTGTTTACTGTAAAGATGCAGCTCACTTCTCTATACCTTAGGGGCTGCCGACGTGGTAACCCCCTCACAGAAATGCTTAGAAAACAATGCTTAGAAAGTTACACTCAGGCCTAGGTTTTGCTGTTATATAATCATGACAGGAGAGTGTGTCAGCAGAGATACAGTTTGTCAAAATGAAAAAGTTCTCCCTTAAAAAGACAAGAAAAAATTGCACACATAGCAGGAAAAAAAGGGGTTTTCTCTAAGTAATTAAAATACTACGACTAATTTACCTGTAAGCAATGTGGGCTCTCATCCTGAACTTTTCTCTAAACGAAGAGCAAACAACTGCACTTGAACTTTATGTTGATAAGAAATGTGTTTGCCGAATTTCTGACAGGACGTACCGTACGACAGGACAGCGTTTCATTGCTCTGATTGGTTGTCTCCGAAAATTTACTCAGAGGTTCCAGACAAATACACATTTTTGAATTAGTGTATAGGAGGTAGGAGGATCAATTCTTGCATGTAGCCTGCCCCTGATGCTCATGGGATTTTCATGTTGTACCTGATATGAAGAACTTGACCAGATCCTGGTGTCATTAGTAATACTGGTATATACTACTGCATCATCATTTACATGCAACACTCCTCCACAGCCTCCTCTCTCCATTGAGATTCAGCTTTGTTGTAGGGCTTCGTCCCCTGAGTGTCACCTCACGGAGATTAAGTGGGACACACACAGACACACAGACACACTTCCACAATTTCCCATGGCAGTTTAATAGGCCCACATATTGTATAAAGGCCCACAGCTTCTCAGCCGCTTAATTAAGACTGTGCCATCTAGTAAGTAATAATCCTAAACACAGTTTCATACCACTTATATTCTGGTCAATAAAGGCAGTCGCAGTTACACAATTTAATTATACCAGACCAAGTATCACAATTCTGGGAATCAGGATGTCCAACAGAGCTATGCAGTTGTCATTACTAGGTTGCCTGTTACTCCTCTGAAAACAACACAAACCACTTCTCAGCTTATTTTCCATTCCCAAGATGCTTTGAATTTTTAAATATCTTTGGTATGACAGTGCTGGAAGTGTTTAGCATTTTGTACAACAGTGATGCATATTGGCTGCAGACAGACTTAGCCTCTTTGAAGGTGAAAATAAATTCATAGCTGATAAGGAGAACTGTACAGCAGGTCCAAAATTAAGATTCAACAGCAGAACTGTCCTAGTTCAATAAGAAGTTTTTGAGACAATATTTGAGTATAGGGAAAAATATTTGGCTTAAAGGGGGGAAATAAATGAAAATAGATAAATGACCAGCAGAAAATGTAAAAATAGATTTTCTCCCGCTCTCAAAGCTTATCTCCGCTGCCTGAAAAGTTTGAGCCAAGAGGACACTTCATGCTCAATCAATCATGTAATCAATGTATATTAATGACCAAGCTCTACATTAACACAGTATGTAAAAAAAAAAAAACATAATAATTAAATAAAAATATACACAGATATTGATATATTATCCACCAGTTACCAGTATTAGCCAATAAAGCAAAACCTGGCCAATTACTTGAAAACCAGCAGCAGATCCCTTTTTCACAGGAGACATTCTGAAATGTCACAGTAGGAAAAGCATAAGTGTAATTAACAGAATTAATGATGGCTGAATTGCATTTAGCTGCTATTGCACATGCTGGCTTACTGTCACGGTTTACTGGGACAGAGTCATAGTTAATGTTAATAGTAAAACATGTGCTTTTCCTCCAATGACAAGTCAAAATGTCTGCTGTGAAAAAAAGGCCTATTGGTTAAAGTCTGTATATGATCATGTACTTTTAATATAGGGAAAAAAATACACCAGAATCATTTGTATGTGCCCAAAAGAAGGGTGACTATTACACATTGAGGCAAACATAAGTGTATGTTTATTCTCAGTTATTCATCCAGCTGCTATACAGCTTCCCTGATGAACCTGTTTGCCCGGGCTAAGTTCCTTCAAACCTTCAATCAGTCAGAGGCGTAGAGTTATGCAAGACAAAGCATTTGCACATGCCTCTTTGACACCTCAAAGTGACTGGAAAACTACTGTGCCAGAGTGTATATTTGTGTGTGTCTGCACATCTTTCCATCCAGGTCGGCCATTACAAAATGCTTCACAAACAGATGCCGCTCTAAGATAAATAAAGGCAGTCAGATGTGTAGAGTGTCAATGTGCCGCATTCACAATCTAAACTGCAAGGTGAATTTGCATATTGTTTTGTGTCGACAGTCCAAATCTAACCAAAAAAAGAGGAAGTCATCTCCTGACTGACTTGTTATATGAACATTACTGTTCATTCACAAGGACACCACTTTTTATTTTGCATCATATAGTCTCCTATTCACACAGTGGCTGTATAAATGAACTGTTAGCTCTGTAGTACTATCATACTCCAGGGTTCACTCTCAACACATTGCTGTCCAACAGCAAACCATGAAGCACAATCTAAAGGGGCGACAAAAACCCACCATGGACAAAGACTGTAAATGTTAGAAGTGTAAATATTGAAGCTAAACCAGATAACATCTATATAAGTGTTATACTCCATCTCTTTTGTTTCCAATGGATATACTCTGATAATAATGAAACAAAAGCCTGCAGGGCCACTGAAGGCTTTCTGTTATCCCTGGCCATTTAACACATCTGTAACACTGAGTCAAAATGACGAGTGATTTATGTAATCGGCAAACCGGAACATAAGATAGAAGGGGTTGTGATTTAAATTTCACAGATCAAGTAATAACATAATAGAGTTCAGTACAGATTAATTGCTCACACAGGCAATTTGTTTATACACTCCAATACATGTACACGTTAAATGTTATATGGAGAACATAGTTTTTCTGTCATCATGAAGTCTCACTTAGTCTATGGTGTTATGATATGATCAAGATTTGATTCAAGACAAAGCACGTCTACCTGAGTAATTATTACGTAAGCTATTACTAGTACCCAACTCTAGTAGAAACAATTACAAACATTTTGTTTGGGGAGGAAAATGGTGCAAATAATGAGGAAGCTGGTCTTTGGCCCAGTGGTGGGAACCAGAAGAATGAGCTCTAATCAAAGCAAGCCAGTCTGTGTCAACACAGGACTGTGTAATCGCTGCATCCTGCCTCCCTCTCATCCTCTCCTGGCCCTGTCCAAACAATAGCATGGATTAACTGTTCTTCCCATCTACTGCCAGCAGGCAACAGTAACCAGGACTGCAATTAAGAGCGCCTATGGCTGCGCTCTAGAGATGCAGTTCTGATGCCTTTGAGGTGCAGACGTCAAGGCCTGCCAAACAGCTCTTCGGGGCACAGGCACACAGAGCTGTTAATAGGTCAAAATGGGTCACCAATGGCTACTTGAAGACGGGAAGGCTTTTAAAAGTCAAGGGCTTTCCATAAGTTAAAGAGTGCCTAAAGCACAACATGTCGAACCTTTGAATCAGAGCTTTAACCTGTCTCCACTATCAGCTGGTACATGAAAGAAAGACATCAGCCTCTGTAATGAACCTACTAACTGCTATTGATGCAATGCACTCTATCCACCCTCCATTGTTATTTATATGAAGAGGAAATGCAAAGACAAGGAATGTGGTTCTCAGGTATGCGGTACAGATGACCTTCATTTTTATCTTCCAAACATACCTAAAGGCACATGCCTGTTTAGGCTCCTAGTAAGTCCAACAGATAAAATGAGCTTTGCCCCCCAGGGATGACCACTAGAAAACAGAAAGTAAACGTTCCTGTGGCCTGGGCTACACATGTGCAAACGATAAGCACTTTCATCTCATTACACTGATTTTCAGAGACACAAACACACACACACAAGGCTAATGGCTCTGACCACAGCATCATAAGCTCCACAACAGCCACTGCAACACTTGACTATCCTGCACTTTGGTGCACAGAAGAGTACAGACAAAAAAAACACATAGTACCAGAGTGGCCAGTGTGGTCAGTGGCTGCAAGTACCCTCAATACACCGACTGCAGGGGACTGTGGCTGTATAGTACAGCCACAAGTAGTACCTATACAATTACTATTGGCTATAAGTGCATTAAACACAACAGCCACCTGGCAGAGCGCACTGATTGTTAGGCCCATTAAAGAGCCCTGCTCAATACAATAAAGTATAGTGAGCTGCATATGCACAACGACTGTCGATAACTCTGAGTGCAGGGTGGCAACCAGTGCAGATGGTGGTACGCAACAAACTCTAAATGCTCTGGATACTATTTTACTGTTCGTAAACATTCTCTGCAGCATCTGTATTGAACTGAACACAAGTGAACACTGGGAAGACCTTGACAGTGCAATGGGTTTTAGCCAAAGTATAAACTATTTACAACTACTTCAACAAACACACAAGTGTTGGGTAAACCATGAATCAGTGAGGGTGTATTTGTCAAATATATTTTTCTTTGACAATGAAGGCCACTGCCTTTATTTACAACATCACTATGTGATATCACACACTGGTCTGAGGAATATGGCTAATGTTTACAATATGTCTTTTCCAGAGGCCAGTATGGTAACACATTTGGGCAGAAGTCTAGTTGAGAGTACACTGACACCGAGCTGTACAAAACCAGAAAAGAAGGAAACTGTTTTGAATACAATTATTGTACTGGGGGATTGAGTGTAAACCACAACTGTTTTTCCCAAGGTATGAGAACTCACCATACCTCAGTTCTAGATACTTTTTCAATACAAGCGCTGATTCATTATTTTTTTATACTTGAATCAATACCTTTTCAATATCCTAACTTGAGGAATATAAGCATGATTTTCTATAAAAATCATGTTTTCATCAAACAAAAGAAGCTCCCCAAGATTTATCTTATCATTGTTCATTTTTGGGCTTTTGTCATAGCATTTCACTAAATAAAAATAAAAAAGTGACATAAGCTATGTTTTACGTTATATTTTCAAACAACTGAAAACAGAAGAAAAAAATCAGTAACTATCAAAATCTGCGTATTAAAAGACTCGCTTTCTGGCTTGGGAGTTTTCTCAGCAGTCAGAAAAATAATGATAGAGCTGGAATAAATGCTGTTACAGCTCAGCCCTAACACAGTCTGACAGCTGAATCAGAGCCGACCAACAAAACTAAAACCAGACTCAACATTACTTGGCTTAATGTAAAGGTTATGGCTGCTTGTGGCTAATTTTGATTCTGTAATTTCAGTATGTTGAAGACATAAAAAAAGTCAGAATCTACAGGATTTTATCACACCTTGGAGCTTCAGTGAATTAATGTGCCAATAGTTCAACCTCTTTTCTCCTGGGACAAACATTTTGTGTCCCCGTATTGTGATATCTTATCTGTAGTCTTCCCTAAAGTAGGAACCTGTTTATAAAAAAAAGAACGAAAAAACTTCCCATTCAAGAAAAACATATCTGCACAATCTAATCTACTTCTACATGGCCGATCATGTCACAGCTCATATTACAGGTCAGTAAGCTTAACCAGCCGTGGCTCCTATGAGAACTCAACATGAACTGACCCTCAGGTCCCTGGACACCACATGCAGCCAACAGCAGCAAGACATAACATGGACAAGTATTCATAACATTCTTAGCCAGCCACTCATTTACTCTTTTCACGTTTCATGACATTTCCTCCATCCCCCAGCTCCTCTCAAATGGTACACAGCAGTTCTGCAGAGCAATGTACTTCTTCCTTCACTGCCCAAAGAGTGTGTGAGTGTGTGTGTGTGTGTGTATAGTTCAATAAGAAAGTAACCACAGTTTCCTCATTGCTACTGCCGCACCTCATAAGTTAGTGAGAACCGTGACCAAAAAGGGGGAAGCAAATAATATCTAGTTGACTGCCTCTGATGCATTTTCTAAGCACACAAACAATCATGAGACCGATTTCAGACTCCTTCAGGATTAGCGCCACATGAACAACCACACCGGCCGGAAAAAACAAGCTTAACTGGGCACATCACATTATCCAATTCAAGGGCTGGACTTGTTTTTGACATAGTCGAAGCTACCTGATGTGAAAGATATCATATCAGTCATGGAAGAACACACAACCTGTCTGTCTGCACTCTGTCAGCCCTCATAGAAAATCAATGAGCCAGTTAATTCAGTGCAATGGGACACCCACGGACATCAGTACTAGTAGAGCTGACCTTGTAGCACATGGCCTATGGCAGCCTGCAAAATGATCAGTGTCGAGTACTGTTAGCAGCATACTACTACTACTGGAACACACAGCTTGATATTTAAAACAAATCCAACTCTGCATACTCTGTTGCACAGGGCCTTGGCACATGACTGATGGCTGTTCTGGACTGAGGCTATCTAAACACAAAACAGACCATGGTGAACGCATTTGGGCTCGAACAGCCACTGTGTTAAGGTGTGACAAAAATGTGTGAAACAGGTGCTAGCCATCCTCCTCACACCACTGTGGTGAAGCTGGGTTTTAATATGACTTTGATACAGATATTCTGTGTAGTTTGATGCAAAAAGCCTGCATTCTGACATGCTTTTTGGGAGGTGATGGAGTTAATAAAGTGGACTGGACACTGAGTTAGTACCACAGGCAACAAGCCTGGTCCGTCCAACTTAAAACAATCAATGGCTCATACAAAATAAAATCACAACCGTGATTGTGTGAAAGCACCAGACTTTCAGAAATGGGCTGAATCAAAGATCCAGCCCACATCCTGTCTGCTAGTACTGCAACGTACCTCTCTCTCTCTCTCTCTCTCTCTCTCTCATTTTCTAATTAACAGTGTGACTCATTTCATTACTTTAGCATCATTCATCAGCCTTCATGTTTTGCATACCTACGGCTGGAGCATCATACTCATCACCCAGCAGTATTTCCGGTGCAGAGTATGCCAGAGATCCACAACTGGTTGTCAGCTTTTTCCCCGGCTGAAACTTGTTACTGAATCCAAAGTCAGTGAGCTTGACGAGCCCTTGTTTCTCGAAGAACACCACATTCTCTGGCTTGAGGTCCCTGTGCACCACATGCAGTCGATGGCAGTAGGAGATAGCATGAACAATCTGAGCAAAATATTTCTTAGCCAGCTCTTCATTGAGACCCTCCTCGTGTTTCATGATGTAGTCAAACATATCCCCTCCATCACCTAGCTCCAAGATGAGGTAAAGCTTGGTCTGAGTATCTATAACTTCATACAGGCGCACAATGTTGGGGTGCTGGACCAGCTTCATGCAGCGGACTTCCTGGAAAAGGTGGCCCGTGGCCACGGTGTCCAGCTTAGTCTTGTCGATCACCTTCACCGCCACTTTCTCCCCAGTGAAGACGTGGCGTGCCAGCTTGACAACGGCAAAGTGGCCACGGCCCAGCGTCTTGTCCAGGTCATACAGGCCAGCGATCTTGCCGTCGTAGCCCCGCTTGAAGCCTGCCATGGCTGGAGAGGGTGATGGGGAGAGGGGAGCCCCCACTGTAGGCAGGGGCAGGTTGGCTGAGTCGTGTGGGTCCAGCTTAGTTCAGTTCATCGAAGGCTGAAGGAGAAACCCATGGCTCCAGCTTCCTGAGTGATACAAGACACACAAAATGACTACACAGATTACAATACAAGGGCAAAGTTGACATAAATGAGACCAAATGAAATGTAAACCATCTCCCATGTTCACCTCGTTCTAACATATGTTAGACAACACTAATGTCACTGCCCCCTCCCTTACTTAGAGCAGAGGAATACTTGGATATATTACAGAATGAAAGAAGTTGAACAAAGATTTCAGGGCACAAATAATATACACGTTAGCGCATGATAACTTCATGAATGTCTGGGCCAAATTCCATGACAATCCATCCTGCAGTTTCCCTCAGAACGGGAACCCTCAGGGTGGCACTAGAGGAAAAGTCGCCAGGATTCATCACCTGGGGACCACGATTTGTGATATCTGTGGAAAAGTCTGTGGCAATCCATCCAACAGATAAGATATTCACACTTAGCGAACCTTGCCCATTGATTTAAAAGCTCTATGCCCTTTAAATAAATGGGCATGGACCGCTTTAATCAATAAGATAACCTGACTTCACTATCTGCCTTTACAGCCTTCCTTTGCCAAACATTTAAACATTTTCAAGCTGCAAGAAAAAAAGCATTGCAGCTATTCAGGAATGTGAGATCTAACCAAAACAAGCCTCTGAATAAACATGGAGGTGAGACATCGCCTCAGACGTGCAGCGCCTCATTTAAAAAGGAGTCGCTCGTGAATGTGCCTCAACTCGTCCGACACCAGGAAAAAAAAGCCTCTAAAACTTCCACGGAAACACGCTGAAAGGAAGCAAAAAAAAAAAAAACGCAAGCCGACATGTGGCTCAGTGTGCGACGCAGCTCGCCTAACTTCACTCTGTCGTCCGTCTGCTCCGCAGCTCCGCAGCCCCGCAGCTCCGCAGCCCCGCAGCCGGCTGGATGTCCGGAGGAGGCGCCGGGCTCGTGTTGACAGGACGCGGCTAACGCGCCCCCGCCTCGTGCTGCGGCGGACCACGGAAAACTTTCCTCAAACTGCGATTAATTCAAATAAAAAAAAAGGAAATCTTCCAGTAGAGGCGGATTATCCTGAAGTCGGCTGCATAACGGGGCCGCGGCGGTAGCACAAACACCTCCCGTTAGCCTCCCGTTACCGGAGGAGGAGGAGGAGGAGGAGGGGGGTTAGCTCGTTGTTCATTGATTGATCAACGGCTGACAACCGTTAACGGCTTTAACGTGAAAAAACGTGACATTACACCAACCCACACGACGTTAATCTCCACACACACGCTCCCGCACACGCGTCCGGTCGTGTTAGCGGCGCGCCGGTCGCACAGGTGACACAGGTAACGCGGTTAGCCCGTGGTTAGCATGTAGCAGGCTACGGTTACCGCGTCTCTCCGGTAAACATCCCGCCGCGGGTCCGACTCTCACCGGCCGCTTCCCCCCTCTCCCTTTCCGGGCGCCTCTTCCGCCCGTAAGCTCAGCGCGATAAATTACCACGGGAGGCGAGTTGCGTGGTGGTGGTGGTGGTGGTGGTGGTGGTGGTGGTGCCGCCTTGACGAGGTGACCGCGGCACTCGGGAGGTGCCTGTGCGCGGGGTTCATCCGTGAAACGAGGCGGTGCATCGGTGGCCGCGGCCGCCCGGATCCGCGTCGATGTTTCCTCCCAGCCGGGGCTGAGCCGCTGCCTTCAGGGGCCCCAGGGAAAAAAAAAAAAAAAAAAAAACAGAGTGTGGAGGTTTCAGGCTTGTGGAAGAGCGGATAGCCTGAGGACTCGACAACACGTGGTGGGAAATTATTACCACGGATATGCGTTACAAGTGTTTAATATGTTAGTGAGATGGTGCTATACGAAGACAAACGTTTCACATTATATGTCACATAAGGTCTTAATTTCTAAATTTGTGGTGATTTTGTGATGTGTGCTTTTGTTTTTGTTGTTGTTTTGTGTTGTTTAGTTTTTATGTTGACTGTTTTGTGTGTTTTCTTTGCCGTCTGACATATTAGGACCATGTTGCAAATGAGTGTTTTCACTTTAACGTGCTATCTTTTAGGTTTTCTGTCTTTTTTCTGTATGTGATGATCCATAAATCAAATATTAAATCAAATCAAATCAAAACAGAGTGGACTGATTTTTATTTTTTATTTTTTTTCCAACCAACAACACTGACTCTTGTTATTATTCTCCAACTAAAAGGCGCTCACCTACGGGACAAGTTGTAATAATACTACATATATGTATGCCTAACCTGACTTTTGCACTACTTGTCTGTACTTGTTACGCACCAACACACCACAGCAAATTCCTTGTATGTGAAAACCTACATGGCAATAAACCTTCTGATGCTGGTACACATGTACAGTTTGTGGGCTCAGACTCTAGTCCTTCCGAGGAACACCTGAAGGCAACACAACAGCATCACCGACCGCATCCAGCTCTGACGTCAGAGGCTTTTGAAATGCTGCTGAAACATTTTTGTGTTTCCACAACAAGAACCAACACATGTGAGGAGGTTTCTGACTGACAAACCTGTGGCACTCTGGTCTTTATTAATGGGAGAGTTTTAAACTGGTGTGTTTTGAGATACGCTGAGTTGGACGTCCAATATGTCGCCCAAATGGCCTTTAATTTAAATCAAGGCGACGACATCTGACAACACTTGAAGTGGTGATCATCTTTAAATATTTGTTTCATACTATTAGGTTTTCACAGCCTATACGCGTGTGTGCGATGGAGCCATTGCCTGTCAGTGTAGCTTGGTCTTCCCAGTAAGAGGGACGCAGTGACATCTAGTGACGGCAAAAATACATTTATGTTGGCCTTTACTAGTCTTACCTTAACATTTCCTCTCTGACTGGAACCTGTTAATTCAGTATATATATTTTTATATTTTTAAATCAGCTATACTTAGAAATATTACCCTGCCCCCATGTCTGAGCTGCCAATATAGTGCATGTCACAACCCAGCCTATTTTTGTTTCTGTTTCACTTTCTCACAAAAGTAATCTGTTTCTTCACAACAGTATGTGCTCATTCACTTTTTGCATAATAAAGTACCAACTTAACACTTAAACACCCTAAAGGTTTTGTACTGAACTAAAACATATAATTAAGAAGGTATAATTTTATTTTTGACCAGTTAAAGTCCAGCGCACAAACAAGGAGGGATTTTGTGAGGGAATCCATAGATTGTTTGAAAGAAAGAATGCCCAAATGTATAATTCCCAATGTGTATTTAACTTACGGTTGGGAAAATACGTGGAAATATACAGAGATGAGACCAATAGGTCTTTTTCACAGCATACATTGGTTACAGAGAGGTTGCAGTAAGAAAAGCACAGGTGTAAGGTAACATTCATGTCCCAGTAGCCATGTCCATCCACAATACCAGCATCAGTACAGTCCTGAATGCTTAACCCTAAACCTGACCCCTAAAGTGAGGGAGTCAAGTGGCTGTTGTTGTGGGTGCATGGTTTGAGCTACAGAGGTGAAAGGTCACGGCAAATCATTATTTAGCCTGTGATGAAGCGTTCTCTATCCTGATGGCGGCGGTCCCTTCTGGCAATATTTGGCAGAATGGTGTTTATCCCTCCAGTTCAGAGACTCGGAGAGTCTATAACAAGCAGCACTAAAGCTGTTCTGGAAGCTTGTCAAGGACAAATAGCTACTTATTATTTTACTAGTTATTTTTATCCTTCAGTTTTTCATCCATCAGTAGGTAATAACCACAGTGTTCTGCCAGCGTTGGTTGCTTTTCTTTTTTCAAACTCAAGATGGCAGTGTTGCTTTGTATTTGATATGTCCCCATATTCTGTACTTACACACTGTTCTCAAAACAGCAATTACAGTTTGTTTCTCTGGTGATTCAAAGGAGTTTGTTTGATAAAAATAGATTTTATTGTTGTTGTTTTTTTGCTAAATGTTCAGCTTATTACCCCTTCACAATAATCCATCACATTGCTGCATGGCCCATTCCATTCTGGGACTAATAGATTCATTTTTCCTTCACTAAGAGCTTCAGAAAAGGAGGCTATTCTAGACAAGATGGTCACAATTCTTCACTTAAAGTTATCATAATGAACCTAAATCATAGTATAAGTTTGATCATAACTGTGACAGTGCATTATGGATATGCAATGCCAGTCAATTTATTATTTTAATTACATTTTGCACCTTGCAAACACCTTCTGCCTGTAGAGACCTTCATCGTTTATTATTAAAGAACAAAGGTGATATTCGTGGTATTTACATTCCCTGTAGCACAAGCATTATTGAAGGTCATCCATCTTCATCGTGACTCATTTACTTCGGCTTTTGGGAGCTCAACAACCAAAGCCTCTGTGAAATGTCAACTGCATAGGACTTTATCACAGAAGACATTTCAGATTTGGAAAATCACAGGTGTAAATACTAAAATGAACGGTGGCTGAATTCCACTTAGCTGCTTCTGTCTCGGGGTCCTGGTATTGCACATGCTGGCTCACTGTCACACTGTCAATGCTTACTGACACACTTCCCTTTTTAAAAGAACACATTATTTATTTATCACATTTTAATTTATATGATATGACACTGGATTATTATTTTATCACTGACAGGAGCAAATTAAGTTAAATAAATAAATAAATAAATCTAAATATATATATATATATATATATATATATATATATATTAATCAAATAAAGCATCTCAGTTCTACTTTCACATGTGTTTAAAGATAAATATGCACAAGATTTAATAATCTCCACTTCAATGCCATTGTTGTGTTATGCTTATATATACTTTGTATATATATTTATTTTTATATTTGTACATAGTAGTTAAATGTTTATGCTTACCTTTGCTGTCCTTGTTTTTTTTTTTTTTTTTTTTGTTTATTTGTCTATTTATGTGTATGTACATTGAGAGCAACGGGAAAACCAGAGTCAAATTCCTTGTATGTGTACGCATTCATGGCCAATAAAGCTGGCCAAAGTATAGTCACATTAGGCAGCTACTGTTTATTGTTATGCACTATTTAATGTTCACTCCATCTGTATTCTGTACTACCTAACTTATCATAAGCCCATTTGCTTTTTGTAAATTATGTTTATAGTTCCTGCTTATAGTCTACTTACATTTAATGCACAAATCAATCTGTATCATATGTACATATTACCTCAAAAAATCAACCTGTACATTTTCACCTATATATTACAGTTCCACTTAAAATGCAAATTTATTATCTGTAAGATACTTATTTATTATCTGTATATTGGTACTTACTACTTATTGCATTTCTGGTTGGACGCTAAACTACATTTCGTTGCTCTGTACTTGTACATGTTTAATGACAATACAGCTGAATCTAATCTAATCTAATCTAATCTAAAAAAATGATTGATTCTGATAATTACATTACACATGTGACAGTTGGAGAGGTGGCGGAGGCATCGCGAGATTTGGGCGCGGGATCTCGGGCGGCGGTGGGCGGAGTCAGAGTGAGTCGGTCTCCAGGCAGCCGCTCGCCCTGCCCGCACTCCTGCTAGGCTAGCTCGTAAACAACAGCCCCAACAAGAGAAAACAAAAGCCCCCGGTGTGTCCCGGAGAGTGTAATGACTGAACACGCCGCTGTTTTTATTATTGGTAGCAGTAGTCTGCTTTTCCCCCTCCGCTGCGTGTCTGGTGTTGCCCGTGCGGGACCGTGTCTGCAGCGTACCGAGGCACCGATGCTGCCTGGATGAGCTAACCCCTCAACTGTCTTCAGACACTGGAAAAAACATTTCCGCTGAGACTCGAGGTAAGAATTAATGCACAGAGAATTTTTATTTTTATTTGTTCATGTGGAATATATAAAAAAAAGGGAAGGGGACTGTGTCGGTACAGTTCTTGCAGCCTGACTGTCAAAGGGCTTTGCAGGTGTCGGTGTCTCTCAGAGAGCCGACAGACACTCAGAGTTCACGGCGAGCCTCTAGATGTGTGTAGAAATAAACCAAACCCTGCCTAAAAAATGAATCATCCAGTTCGTGTGCTTCTTAAGTGCTGTTAATATGACAAACCTCTAAAAAATATAATTTAAAATACACTTTAAATGAGTATTTGTCAACAGTGCAAGTAGGAAAACCCAGTGTAGTTCAGTCATATTCAAAAAACCTTATACATGCAATGTGTTTCTGCACTGTGCAGTATGTGTACGCAGTGATGAGGTGGTTATTAATGGGGGGAAATAAATGATTTATCATTTATCCCACAAGGTACCCCTCTGTTATATTCATCAGTTCAACAGGGTCTTTGCTTTAAACAGTGTAAACTCCAATCCACTTATAAAAAGATGAGTATGTTGAGTTTTAGTGGGCACGCCTGCCTCACTGAATCCACGTATGTGTACGCAGCTCCCTGATGTGTATCAGTAACACGGGATTGTTAAGGTTTAGGACACAAGTCTCAGAATGATCACTATAATTATAATCTTGTTTCAGTGTGCTGTAACTGAAAATGAAAATACCATAAAGCTGTTTGTTTGGTCCACTGTCAAATCCCAGTTGAGACATTATTGAGTCCCTGGAGATTTATTACATTCTTCTTCTATGTCTCAGTTAAGATCTACAGTTATGGAAAACACCCTGAAATTAGAATATTTAAATTAATATTGATGTGGTTTATTTGAATCCCCCTGCCATTCAAATGTGGGTCTTGACCCCAAAATTGAAAAAGACATGTTTTACAGGCTGTTGCACAGTCATATGAGGCCATTTTGCATCTTGCAGTTTCTAATATGCTCTGCAGTTTAGGGAGTATTAACTGTAAGTTAATGTGAAATCTCGTCACATCTTGATTACGTCCCCACATGCAATTTGATGTCGTTTGTTAATTTCCTTTGTTTTCCCTGTCCTCCTTTACGTCTAAAATGAGAGGAGACGTTCAACAGGGCCTCAGTTACAGACCCGGAGCTCTCCCCATTATACTGTCACTTTGATCTGCTTTTCTGCTCTTGTCTTTGAGAATAATTCAAAGCCATTCTTTGTAACTTTTCACAAAAACTGAAACGCTGACTTGTGCAGGAAAAGAGTTTGGATCGTCCTCTGTGAATACTCTTGCATTTCCTTGCGAGGGGAAAATCTGCTAGCAGCCTCGTCCCTAAAATAACTGATATTCATGTATTTCCACATCCCCTAACTGAGAATTCAGTTGCATGGCTTTTCAAAAGTGTCACAGCAGATGCACTCACACACAGTATGGGGTTCAATACTTTGTTAGAAAACAGCTTATGCATAAGGCTCAAAACATTCTCCTGCAAAGGTGCACAAATGTCTCTGCCGAGAGATTTAATCCGTAAAAGGACTTTTTAGACGCTCATAGTTCAATAGGCTTGTGGAGGAGCTGCATTTGCCTCAAATCTTCAGTCCTGTGTGTCAAACAGATGCAAGGCAGGATTTCAAGCACAATGACCTCAATAAGGAGCTAAAAGAGGTGCATCTGATAACAGGCTGTTGTCATTCTGGGCTCTGTCTGTTTCTACGTGAAAGTCTACAATGCAACAAGTGGCTTTCTGTTTTATTTCCAGAGTTTTGAATTGATGTTCCATGTTTTTTTGGCTTTTTCTCTGCATTTTGGTAACCTCCTTCACTTCTCAAGCTGTTGGGAAACAACACACGGGAGCTTTACTGTGGTCTTGAGAAGCCTCAGCCTTTATTCACTGACAAAACTGTACTTTCTACTGTACATTTACTGTTAAACTGACTGCGTCGCTGCTTACCTTTTCCTCTGCTCCTCCGCTCGTATTCACCCTCATTCTCTGGCAATCGCTGTCTCTCACTCACTTGATCACACACTCGATTAGCACTTCCCCAAAGGAGCTACGCTACTTTTATAATAGATATTTTAAAGCACTTTTTAAAATCTGGGTCGAGTCAATAAAAAAATTGCAGGTTTGTGCTGGATGTCGTACGATCGTATGACGTACGATTCTAGTGACGATTCCCTCCGACCAATCAGCTGTCTGCAGTGTTTTCACGTCACCCTTTAGTGTCGACTCAGCTCACTTGGAACCTCGACCAAGTTGATACCAAATCAAGTACCAGGTACAACTTTTGCCAATGGTAAACCAAAACATGCAAATAGAGTAGCTGATAAAGCATAAATGTCACCTTTGTGCCACTTGTCGAAGTTGTTCAAACTAGGGCTGCCCCTTGACAAGGTGCCGCTCCCAAATGGAGTTTGACAGGAGGCAACCCTAATTCAAACCCACAGAACTTGATTCTAAATTCTGGTGGGGGTCCCAAAGCTTCCAAAGATACCAAATATATCAGGCTAAATATCAGGAAAGCATATAAATCATTGCATTGGAATATTTCCATTTATTGCTTAAAGCCAACAAAAGGGAAACGACTTGGCAGACTGGATGTCACTGGGTTAACTGAAAAGAAACTTTTTATATACAGGTTCTAGTTTTTTAACTTATCATTTAACTTGCGTTTCTGTTGATATGGTGTCCTTTCTTTTTTCAGGCTATATCAAATCATGTTTTATCCAGCACCAGATAACCTCAGTATCTGTAAAACCAAATTATACTTTCTGCATCGGCCTGGCCTTGAGGGTCCGTGTGACTGTAGGCTGTATATTTTACACCTGACTTTTAAGCACATGAAAACATCATTTTAAGCTTCTAACCCTAAGCTTGAATAAGACCTGCAAGATTCAGAGCTGTGAGGCAGCTCGTCCTGCCGGTCTGTGAAGCCAACGTTAGCTCTACAGTTTAGAGTCAGTCATCAGACTAAGAGCAGACCGTTGCCTCGAGAATCTGTGTGACATAAATTCTGTCACCTGCCCATGTCCATGTGTGTCCGTACACACAGACAAACAAGTGCCAACATGTCAACATTTGTAGACAGTTATGCACCAGAGGATGCTCTGCAAGTGTTTTTGCCTCTGACACTGAAATTTTAACAAAATGAATATCATTCAGAATTCTCAGGGTTACCAAGGTTTCCAAAATGGACGGGAGCAGTAACTCAAGAGTTTGAGCTTTTGCAAATATCTTCAGGAGCACACACAGCCGTGGTATTCTATTTCTGTCCCTTTCTGGAATATTGCCTGTTGTCCTGGGGCAGTGCTGAAGTGCTGCGCTGCAGTGTTTTTAGAGGATGTCCTTCTCACTTTGTTCTTCTTTTGTCCGTCTGTCACTTCCACATAAACACAGCCACGGTCTGCAGATTGTCCACATCAGCCTCAGATTCTCTTGTGTCCCACGGGAGGAGAGACAATGTAATGTACTGTTTCGGTCTTATATCTGCTGTATTTCAGGAGGTATAGGGGGTCGCTGTTAGAGAATGACATAGAGAAGGACGAAAATGTTATTAAGTAGCAGGCTATCAATCAGTCGAGCAATCAGTCTCGGTTTGGAAAAAGGCGAGTAGTCAGATATGTGATGTGTCTAACACAGACCAGAGGCATTTTCTGACCCAAACCGACAGTCACTATGAAGCAGCCAGCCTATTTTTCACCACCGAACTCGATGGCAATGCCCCGCATTTATGTAACAGAATAATGTGTGTGTGTGTGTGTGTGTGCGTGTGTCTGTCCAAACATGTTTGAGAAAGAGATGCAAAGTGAGAGAAAGGGTATGAGACTTGTCTTTGTACAGCCAGATAATGGCTGCTGGGCCATTAATTCTCCCTAGTGCCACACTGAGCTCCAAGCAGCTTGATTCAACCTGACAGGCCACATTTGGTCCAGGAATAAAGATGACAACGAATAAGGACGCATCATCACGGCCAGAAGAGATCAGCAATCAAGCGGCCAAAGGGAAAGTAAAGCAGGTAGAGGGAGAAAGAAAAAGGACTAAAGTGATACCGTCGATGTTCTTTTCTTTTTTAATTCCTCTTTTGAAGAGGCATGTAGGGTCTCTCTGAGGTGATTTGAAAGTGGAAGAAATGTAGAGAAAGAGGTAAGATTAACACCAAAGAAGGGGGATGGTGAGTTACAAGGAATGATGAAAACCAGAGGCCGAATGAGCTGCCACAGCGCAGGGCTACAGCCACTATTCCCCTCCCATAGCCCCCTTAGGTTTGACTCTCCAGGATTCTCATTAAAATGCATTAGACTCTCCAGGCTGCCCTGCACCGCCTTCCACCACATCATTGGGGTGCTTATCATCTCCAGAGCAAACAGATATGCTAACCAGCAACAGTGGGGAAGCCGGAGCTTCAGTGTGAGCGTCGAAGGCAGCACTGAGAGAGAGGTGACTGGCAGAGAGTTCACAAGGGGATGTGGTGCTCTTGGACCGATTTTATTAAAGATGATGAGGAATGAAATGGTCAAGGAGCTGTGACAGTTACAGGTCAGTGGACTTGCCCCTGAAGTCCAAAGGAACCAATCAGGTACGGTAGTTTTCCCACTAGCCCTGCGAATGTGCACTACGTCACCAAGCTTTGGGCACATACTTTGCAAAGATGTGGATCTATTTTGCTATGCTACTCTCCAGTATGACCAGGGCTCTACAGTGAAGAGCCACTGGAAATAAACAAATTGTGCGAAACCTCCTCCACCACTTCTTGCTTGTAGCTGTGGGTGTGTCAGTAAATGAGCAACCTATGACTTTCTCCAACAATTTACCTGACTTTGTGCCAATTAGAAAGGCCCTATCTATAGACGATGTTTGGTTTGTCCGTTCTGGGCTACTGTAGAAACACGGCGGTGCAACATGGCGTCTCCGTGGAAGAGGATCCGCTCTGTATGTAGATATGAAGGGATTCTTAGTTTCAGGTGATTATACACTAATGAAAACATGCTTAGTAATATTATATTCCATTTCTACAAATAGAAACCCCTATGTCCTATACACTGGTCTTTTTAAAGCAATAATGTTTAGTCTGCGTCTGAGTTTAGAAAACTAAGCTGGTCTCACAGTGATGTAAAACTGGAAGCAGGACAGTCTAGGCTTTCAGGAGTAAATGTCTAATGAAAGCAACGCTCTTTCAGTTTTCTTCTAATGATGCAATTATGTGGTGTCAGCCTGCAACTCAGTTTCAAACCAATAAAGTCCCTTTCACACATGCACTGCAATCCTGAACTTATCTAGACTTGTCTACCCGGAAGAGCAGCATGCGAGAACGCACATGTCCGAAACAGTTGGAGGGGACCTTAAATGGACTTTACCCTGCCAGCTCCCTAGTACAGAGTCCGTGTAATGTCTGATTCAGCCCATGTGTGAATAGAGGTCATTGTCTGGAGAATTCACAGCGAGCTGTTGATGACGTTTCGATAATGTGACTGTTGCAAAACCAGAAGAATACAAACATCTACACTATTTTCGGTTTGCCTGTATGTTACGGATACGTCAAAATACTACATGTAGATTTGATATCAACGCTAAACCAGCCGTCATTACAGATGAGTTGGTAGCCTCGTCCGCCATCTTCGATGTGCTGTAAACAAAATATAGTTTTGCTCTAAAATCATGTCTCACTTAGAAAAGTACATCACTGTATGTATGTATGTATGCTGTTTCATGCATTTCAGGCAGCTGGAGGAAACGTTTTATAAATGTAGGAGGACTGCCTCAAGGTTTGTTGGGCTGAGAAATCCAACTGCAGAAGTGCTGATGTACAGAAAAGTTGTGTGTTTTCTAACTTGCCTGGCAGCCTATAGTGGTGCCCGGATCAACCAGTGTGTGAGGCACAGTGGTGTGTAGTGGATGTGCTGAGATCTGGTTTAGAGATTTTATTTGAATGTTAAGAAAATTAATGTCAAAACTAGTGCATACATTTCATCATACTGAGATCAGCCTCTGACTATCTCCAACCCTTGCATTTATTAAATCTCTTGTAATTATTTGCCTGTTAGAAAATGATAGTCAGTACAAAGTCAGATGTTGATGTAACTAGGCTAACGGGGGGCTGAGAGCGGTGGTGTTACTGGCTCACACAGCTGTTGTTCTACAACTGAGGCTGCTGTGTCTTCACAAAGTAGATCTGGATCCTGACTTGAGATCATTTATTTCACTACATCATTAAGCAAGGTTTTAGTGTTTTAATCAAGGATGCCTTTAAAGCCCCATTAATCCATTTTTTTTACATTGATATTAAATCACAGAACTACAAGTAATGTGCAAGGGGTCGCTCCTAGTGATGAACAGAGAATGATCACCTATTCTGCAGCTCTGCGTAGCTTTTTAGCTTCTTTTGCATTGGATTTTGGGGAAATTTACAGCAGCAGGTTTTCTGCTAAAAAGCTAATGTACACTGCCTGCACAGCACCAAATGGCGGACAAAGGGAGCAAGTTCTTTGTGAAGTAAAGCAATGCTGAAAACCGTTTTTCCAGTGTCCAAGAAGCGAGCTGTCATCTCCGGTGTTAATGGATTGTTTTGAATTGTTGGTGAGCAGACTGAATCCTTCAAAATAGGGTTTTAAAAGTTCATTATCATAGTATTTTTTTTACAAAACACTGACACAATAAGAGACATTACGTGGAGCACATTCCTGACTGTGAGCAGGTCTTTGTGACTCAGGAGTCCTCTGGACCTCTAACTCCTCTCAGAGGAGCTACTTTGGCACTAAAATGCTTTGTGAATTACTCTCAGACCAAAAAGTTAGTCCTAAAGTTTGGACTGAGTTTCCCCTAACTCACCCAGTTAGGAGCTACTTTTAGCCTTAGGACTTTAAGTGAATACAGCACAAGATTTCTTTGTCATGTACATGCATAACCAGGCTTCCTGCAAGATTGGAAGCCAAGAATGCATGCCGAAGACTTTTGTCAGCAATACAGAGACATTAAAGAAATCATCATTTGTTGCTGTGCAAAAATCTGAAATGACTAAAAGTTTAACCAAAACGTAAGCTAAAATAAGTCTTTATTATGTCAGTGTCTGTAGCTTAACAGTAGGCTATTTGTAAAATTCTGACACAAAAGGGAGAAAAGGTGTGGCATCTCTCAATAGAGAGCCCACTCAGTCCAGGCCTCGACTGGAAAAAAACTACAGGCTGCAGCATCTTATATCGTTAATACATTTAAAATATGCCTGCCTTACAGTAGTGGTGAATTATTGCTGGGGATAGGGGAGTAATCTTATCTACTGCTGCATGTAAACATGAGTTTTAGTAAACATGTTCTCTGATTTCCTGCTTTAACTTAATTTCTGCTATTTAATCTGATTCCATGTGTGCATATAAGGCAGAGAGAGAGAGCAGGCACTTGTAGGCAAGCAACTAAGGTCAAGTGTGCAAGAGAAGTAAACGCAGGGCTTGGTGATATATTACGTTTAGCAGTAATATGTGTGGAACTGCCGTCGCAGACCATTCAGAGTCTCTGAATGGCGATGATAAGAGATTAACCTGCAACAGTAGCCTCATATGAATGGGGTGAACCTCAGGTTGAGCAGAGCTGAATCACACAGAATGTGGCAGCACAAGTGTTGGTAGTGGGTGACGTCTGGAGGCATTTTGGGAGCTCAGAGGAGAATTTGCTTGGTTCAGATGGAGGAAGCGTCAGACTGGAGCAATCTGGACACAGAATTAGTGGGTTACTTAATAGCATACACACTCAGAAATAGAATATGGATATGAGACCACAGCTCAAGAGATGGATCTAATCTAACATTTGATTATATTTGGAATTGCCGTGACCTTTTCTTAATTTGAATATTTTTATTCTCGGGCAGTTTCTTGGCTCGCTCCTTCACACTGCTGACGAGATACAAAAGCCACTTGTCTTCAAGGTCAGTTCCAATGACTACGCACACACACATACGAACACACAGACATCGGATTCAGGGAAGTGCCCTCATGTTTTAGTCTTCCTTTAGCTTGATTTTGACCTGCATGTTTTATATAACCCCGACCAGAACCAGAAAACAGCTCACAGTGTCCAGCTCTCTGTTTGTAGCCCGTTAAAAGTGGATATGCAAATGAGGGTGTTTGGTGCGTGCTGTGGTATCTTGCAGTGGCTTTGACATTTCGAAGCTTTCGCTTGCTTGGCTCGGGCAAATTGCAGAGGGCATTCGCATGCGTCCCTGTGGGAGCCAGTGTGCAGTGAGAGGGATTAAGCAGCACTGCTGGCACTGTTAGCCTCGTGCTGCCCTTGTCCTTGTGGACTGAAGGAGCATGCAGGATGTCTGCCTAATGTTAGTCCCACTAGCAGTCTCCTCTTCACACTTCATTTCACTTTATTTGGTTGCTGCGTCAGCATCAAGGGGGCAACATCCGCTGTCCAAGGCATTTTGTCACAGGAAATAACATTAAGCTTTGTTTACTGGGTTATTATGCAGCAAGTGATTTCTGAGGAAGTGAAGGCAAATCTTTTCTTGGTGTTCTTGAATTTTGTGCATTTATTTGTATATAAAACAATGATTCTCTCCTTGCTATTATTTTTATGTCACAATAACTAACTAATATATCCTTACTGCGTGTCCTACCTGACTCATGGCAGTTTTCCCAGTAAGGTCAACAGTTAAGGAGCTGTCAGGGTTAGAGGTATTCTGTCAAGAATGGCCCACAGTTAAGCCTAAGTGGAGAAAAATAAGATAAAAATGAAACCATGGTCATGCCAAGGGCACTGGGCGTAGTAGTACATAAAGTGTAACCTAACACAGTCACCATGTAGCTCTGTGCCTGGTCTGTCTACCTGTCATGCAAATGAGGTTGGCACAAAACAGGTAGAGGAAAAATAGGTTGTTGTTTTTTTGTATTTGTAGCATACCTAATTTCGAAGGAGATCAAAAGCAGTCTCCATCTTTCCTACAGTTGTTTTCAAATCTTGAAAGCTTGACCAGCTCTAGTGAAGATCTGCAGCGATTAGCCCAAAATGCCAGACATCCCCTATCTCCAGCGTATCAAATGTCAGGATTGGCTGCTTCTCTCTCCTTTATATCATGTTAAACTGAATTTCTTTGGGTGCTGAAAAAAACGAGACTTTAGAGAGCCTCATCTTGGACCATTTTCTGACCTTTATAGACCAAACAATGACTAATGACTATAATGACTATGACTGGATTATTTGAGAAAATTATATTGATTATGAGAATAATCCTCAATTGCAACCTTAGTCCAAGTTTTAGTTTCTTAGTAGAAATTGACTCTAAATTGCTTTGACAGACATTTAAATTATGTTTGTTAACTTCAGTACTACAGGTTACCACTAGCACAAACAGAAATACTGTGGCACAGAGATTAAAAAATGTAAGTAATAATAAATCCATTTCCATTATATTTTCAGTTTGTTATTTTAAATGTGAAATGCTAAAAGACTATAGATTCCTTTGGCAGCTCTTTACAGATTATCCCCCTAGAGTTTGTAGAAGAAGACATTCACTGACATTAACAATATTTTCACAGCAGACATTGACTTCCCTCAGTAGTGGAGGTTTAATGTGATTAGTAACGATGGCTCCGTTTTATTAAAGTGTCCCAGTAGGCCATGGCAGTGGGACAATTAGCCTGCTGTGACATGTCAGGAAAAAGGCCTGTTTGGAGAAATGTCCACTTTGCCTGTAATCTGAGAGCTTGACCCTGGACGTCCCAAGTTTGATGTGAGACTGTTCCTGTTGGTCCCTCGTGAGCCTGTGTTCGGTTTCATTGGTCGGGGAGGAGGGGATGAACAAGCCTGACTCATCCGTCGCCGCAGTACTGGACCACGTATTACCCACGAGACACGCTGTCCTGCTGTGAGGCTACTGCTGATAGTAGCTTTTCCAGTTGTTCGTCCTCTTCTGGCTTTAGTTAGGTCGCTCTTCTCTTGATGTAAGCAGTTCAAGATTTATTTTATGACAAACAAGAAGGCAAAAGATCCCAAAGTGTTACACAGTCACAAAACAACAAATCAACCAATTCATCCTTCCTGGAATTGTGTTAGCATGGCACAACTCAGCATCTCTACTGTTGCCGCTCTGGCATCCCTCCCCAGCTGTTTTGCATCAGCGAGTCAGCACTGATGAGCCTCCACTCTCTCCAACAAAAAAGACTCACCCATACAATTAGCTACAGGAAAATCTTTGTCAGCCTCAGCTTTTTAAATTGTGTTCTCCCTCTTGGAGACACAACCCTGTCTAGTTAGACACGTCTCCTAGTCCCAAAGCCTTAACAATGTTCTAAGCTATGCTCTGATGAGCTTTGGTGTCATTATTTGGGAAAGAAAACTGTGAATCCATTTTGTTTTTTAATGCCTTACATGTAAATAATATAGTAATGCTGCTGTAATGTCCCTTCTTTCACATCATCCTCTTCATCCTTAAAATGATAGAGCAGTCTTCCTGCAGTACAGCACAACATGCACCTCACAGAAACATTATGTATCCATAACGTCGCGGTCATTTCTGTAGTGTGCAAACTGCCATTGTGGGTGGTCAGCGAACTACTACTTTTTAATGCATTTTAAAAAAATGTTTTCACTTGACACTTTCTGGAGCAGCTGAACATAGCTGCCCATATTCTGCCCGTGTGTATTCACTGAGTTTGATCAAAGGGGTGACCCTGTTGTCAGGGACATATTGTACTTGCGGGGATGTCAAAAATAGCCCAGGGACTCTGCTCGACTCCTGCAGAATAGAGACAGCATGCAAGAAAACGGAGGAGGAGTGGAAAGAGAAAGATCTTGTGTTAACTGAGGCCTGAGGAACAAAAAAGGTGCAAATCGTGTAAGAAAGTAAGTAATGAATGAAACAGAGTCAGACAGAGAGAATAAATAAAGTTTATCGACATGTTTCTCGTCTAGGCTTGTGCCAGCGTGTTCATGTCTACTTTCAGGAATCTGTGCAGTGTGAGTGTTTGCCTAGACTCCTGTCTTGGTGTAGTTTGACCTGATTTAGTTCACTTTCTGCCAGAAGGCCAGTTTCAGAGAGGGAAAGAGTGGCTCCCTAAATCCCATTTTGTCACACATTGGATGTCATACCAAAGCACAGACTTTAGATCACCCCTCTCCCTCCTCTCAGCTGTGTGCGTAGGTGCATGTTGACATGTGCATGCACCTCATGCACTTGGAAAAGTGAGGAATGAAATGGCGAGCAATCAATTCCCGTGAAACCTTTTGTTGTAAGGTAGTTAAGCCAGCCCTCAGATTGGTATTTAGCATGCTAGTTGCCTCTGTTTGCAGGCAGCTGCTGTCCGTTAACCATTGGTTTGATTTAGAGTCTCTCAATGACTCACTTGTTCTCTCAGTATGCAGATGAGTAGAGTTGAGAGCAATGCTCTTGTTCTTTTCTCTGTGCCGCCTCACAGTGTAATTTGTCTCGACATACCCAGGGAGGGTGACGGGATGTAAGGTTAGGAAAATGTCTCATTTGTTCGCCAAGGTAAACAAGAGCTATTCCCAAAGGTGAGAGCTGAAACCTGCTCTGATGAATCACTGGATTGTATCGCTTACATAAAGAGCACTGCAGTATTATAGACTTGACTATTGATTTGTTAATTATATCAGTACTCTATTGTGTCTCCTGCACTGGTAATCAGCTCTTCAGATTATTTGTTGTGTTTTTATGTTGGCTTTATGATTAGCATCTTCTTAAACTTATGTCCTTTCTCCTTTTTCCTTCCTTGCTTTCTCCTACCCTGTTCTATCCTCCTCCTTTCACCCTGTGGTCAACCCCTGCCCCACCCTCTTTGCCTCCTCTTCTCCCAACACTAAGTCGTAGCCTGGCGGTGGATGTCTCGTCACCTCCCTCTCAGGTCGGAGGCCAGTCGGAGTTGGGAGGTGGGTCCTCAGCAGCAGTGATGCGGGCTTCAGTCGCAGGCTGCAGGATGAGCGTGGGCGCACTTCTTAACGGGTTGCTGGTCTCCGTAGTTGCCGCCCTGCTTTGGAAGTATTCGAAGCTAAGTGAGCACGCTGCCTTGCTGGAGGAAGAGCTGCACATGACACGGCAGTCCCAGGAGGTCTCGCAGGCCCGCATCGACTACCATGTTGCCTTGCAGGCTCTTCAGGAACACGGCACCCGCATGGTCTGCACCGGCAAGATGCACACCGACCGCATCTGCCGCTTTGACTACCTCTGCTACTGCTCTGAGGCAGAGGAATTTGTGTTCTTCCACTCCAATTCCTCTGTCATGTTGCCTAACCTGGGGTCTAGGCGTTTCCAACCTGCCCTGCTGGACTTGTCCTCAGTAGAGGATCACAACACCCAGTACTTCAACTTTTTAGAGCTACCAGCTGCTACTTTAAAGTTTATGCCCAAGCCTGTATTCGTACCAGATGTGACACTGATATTAAACCGGTTTAATCCAGACAACCTAATGCACGTGTTCCATGATGACCTGCTCCCTGCCTTCTATACTATGAAACAGTATTCAGACTTAGATGATGAGGCTCGTTTAGTTTTTATGGAGGGCTGGGGTGAAGGCCCACACTTTGACCTTTACCGACTTCTCAGCAGCAAGCAGCCACTGCTCAAAGAGCAGCTTAGGAACTTTGGCAAGCTCATGTGTTTTACAAAATCTTACATCGGCTTGTCCAAGATGACCACCTGGTACCAGTACGGTTTTGTCCAGCCACAGGGGCCCAAAGCCAACATGTTGGTCTCAGGAAATGAGATCCGGCAGTTTGCCAAGGCTCTGATGGAGAAAATGAACATCACAAAGTTGGATGAGGTGGAGAAGGATGGAGGGAGCTCTGAAGATGAAAAGGAGAAGAAGGATGAATACATTGTTGTGTTCAGTCGTTCAACAACAAGGCTGATACTGAATGAAGCGGAGCTAATCATGGTGCTGGCCCAGGAGTTCCAGATGAGAGTGGTCACGGTGTCCCTGGAAGAACAGTCTTTCCCCAGTATCGTCCAGCTGATCAGTGGTGCTTCCATGTTAGTCAGTATGCATGGAGCTCAGCTTATCACCTCGCTCTTCCTCCCCAGAGGAGCTGCTGTGGTGGAGCTGTTCCCCTTTGCCGTGAACCCAGAGCAGTACACCCCGTATAAAACCCTCGCCTCCCTTCCAGGCATGGACCTTCACTATGTATCCTGGAGGAACACTAAGGAGGAGAACACCATCACCCACCCAGACAGACCCTGGGAACAAGGGGGCATTGCTCACTTGGACAAGGAGGAGCAAGAGCGAATACTGGCGAGCAAAGATGTCCCCAGGCACCTGTGCTGCCGCAACCCAGAGTGGCTTTTCCGGATCTACCAGGACACATTGGTGGACATCCCTTCCTTCCTGGAAGTCCTCAAAGAGGGCATGAAGACAAGGCCCAGCTTGAAGAAGTCAAAGCCGGCCAGCACAGTTCATCCGGGCCGGGTCAGAGAACCCCAATGTCAGACCTCAGTACAAACCACTAATGAGGCTAAACTCACAGTCTCCTGGCAGATCCCGTGGAATCTGAAATACCTGAAGGTGAGAGAGGTGAAGTATGAAGTGTGGATCCAGGAGCAGGGAGAGAACACCTACATGCCTTATATCCTTCCCCAGCAGAACTACACTTTTTCAGAGAACATTAAGCCGTTCACCACCTACCTGGTGTGGGTCAGGTGTATCTTCAACAAGAACCTCCTGGGCCCCTTTGCAGATGTTCTTATGTGCAGGACCTAGTACAAACACCATGCCATTTTGTTGCTGTGCAGTTTTACACAAAAGTTGAGTCATGTTTGTTCCACGCAATCAAATTGGAAAAGTGGACTGTTTGATAAAAGTTTGTCCAGTGGGGGTTGGCAAATGTGATATGGCATGTCGCTGCAATCCTAGAACAGGCTGATGAACTCTCGCACCGTGATGTTTCCTCGGCCAGCACAGACAACACGGAACAGACTTTTGGATGTGCTGCAAAAGACTTGAACCACAGGGTCAGAACTCAATGGCAACAGCCGTTAATGAATGGAAAGTATATTTCCTGTACCTGAAGAAATAAAGTGCTAAACCATGTCTCTACTGAAAATATCAGAATTCAAATCAGCAGATTTATTTATGTGCAAAATAATATATAACATGTTTTTTAGTATTAGTCAAAACACTGGTTCCTTACCTTTTACAGTATGCAATATAGCTTGTCTGTGGAGAGCGAGAGATTTTAGAATAGCAAGATTTTTTATGTTTTTGACTTGTCCAATGTCAACTGTGTGTGTGATATCTGTGTGACTCAGTTTACCTACCAATTGTTTAATTACATACACCATTATTTGCAGAATCTAGCCAAAACCAAAGGAACTTTTTCCATGATTTCAGCCAATCATTATTCCCGCCATATAACTTTCTCATGTTATAGATCCCTCATACTTCTAATATTTGCTAAGAACTATACAGTTTGAAATCCTGTCTCTAAAGACATTGTGTGTGGAAGTGTCAAGCAAGAGTTTTCATGAATGCCACAGTAATCATTGTTTTTGACCCTGGAAGCAAAGATACGTGTAATTTCAGAAAACGTTATGGAGCATTTGTGATGAAAGACGCTGTTCCTTAACAGCACAATCTTTAAGTTGTTCCTTTTATGTGTTGTAAATTTAACAACACACAAGTTTTTTGTGTTTTGGCTGTGCCCAGCTACAAATAATTGACATCCGTTTTACTGCATAAATAAATATTCTTTCTCTAATTGGCACTAATTAAAACTGTACAGTTATAATTTGTGAATCTGTTACACCAGACTATAATTAGTGTAAAGCACTTTTCTTCTTGTGAGCAGCTCTATGCTGCCGGACAGTGGCATTTTCTTCCTTGTGTAAAAGCATTTTCATTCAGATACCAAGGTATGTTGCAGCCTGAGATTCCTCTACCTTGTCTACAACTCTGTTAATTAAGACACAATTCCCAGCTATGTGTCTTTTAACGTTCCTCTGAGGTTTTCTAGCTTGTAACAAGAAGTCTGATTGACACAACTGACCTCGAAAGCTGGCTGTTGAAGTTGTTTTTTTTGTCATTTGCTAATGAAGTGCTACTTGTTCGTAGCTAGACTGCAAAAACTATTTATTTTTTCGACTCTTGAGTTGGAGGTGTTAGTATGTGGTAGTAGAGATGTAGCAAGAGATGGTTTATGGAATGGCACAAGTTAAAGAAAACACTGCCACCAACATTTTGTGTTATATGGTGCCATTCTTAATACAATGCCCAGTGAAGATCTTGTTCCTTTACCTGAGATATTAAATTGGATTTTGCCATATATCCGTTTTTTCACTTCACTGATTTTTATTTTTTTTCTAAAGTTCTCAGATGCAGTTCTGTTTGTCGGTGCACGTTAAAGAGATTATTTGAAGCCATTGTTGTGTGTGCAGGATGTGATGGTTTAGACATGTATGTGTTTGTATTGTTGGTTAGATTTCTGTGTGCCCCTGCCCCACCTCAGTGGAGACATCCTACTGTATGTGCTGAGTGAAATGAGAGTGTAGTCTCTGTTTTCTACATTAGCAAATAGTTGGAGTTTCTTTTTCAGTAACTGTGATTGAATAAAGAAGCTTATTTCTTACAGTAACTGTTGTGTTTTGGCAGGTTTTTTTCATGATAACAATGATTAACCCAAGATCACAGGGGCTGAGCATTAAGAGAAAAGGACTTTGTAAGAAACACACATCATTTTCAAGGATATTCAACCATCCAACAAGCATTGATGGTTGATTGATACCAGCTCATCTCTACTGTGCAGACATGAGCTGGTATCAATCTTCTCATCTAACTTTATCGTATTTCTCAAAAATGTTAAACTATTCCTTTAACCTTGGCATTTTGAGCAATTGCTATGCAAGTTCACACCATAGACACAAGGTTATCTGCCTGGGTAAATCTTGTTCATAATGTGAAACTCCAAAAGCTCCATGTTGATGGGTGCAGACTGGATTGTGCTAATTTAATTGAGGTGGGTCCTGCTTTATGATCCGATCTCGAGGCCCTGTTGAAGGGGCCCCGTGCCAAATTCCCTTTCAGATTTCACTATTTCAGATTCATGCTTATGTTGCATATTTATAAAGGAATGTGTTTTATCAAACTGTACACAGTGGGAGGACCCGGGCAAATCATTTTTGACCTGGGCCCCGCTCGCAGGTTAATCCAGCCATGAATCTCATATTGTATTCAAATTGCTGCACAGATCAAGAGTGCTTGAAGAGGATTTTTGCTCTTATGAATAAGTTATATACCTTAGAATAGTTAAGTGGTTTGGGGAAATGTTTAAAATAAGTGCTGATTACCCTGAAAATGAAAGGGTGAAAGTTATTAAAGATGAACTGAAAGTCATACAATATTAATAGTTTATTAATAATAATAATAATAATAATTATACACGATTTTAAAGCATTTATAAGATGTGTGTGTTTGGCTGTCCAAAAGCATCCTCATAACAGAGAGGAGAAATCTCTGCAGTGTTGACCTGAATGTACCATTCAGAATATTGGAGCGCAGTGTGCTTTAATATAAGAGTCGATGATAACAGCGTATGAGCCCAAGGCCAGAGTTTACCATGAGCGGAAATTAAGCTTTTGTAAGTAAATTGAGTAAAAATGAGCATGAACTCCCAGTCTCAACATGACACCTTCATTTTAAACTGTGGATTAACAATCTATAATCACTCCCTGTAGGGAAACTATCTTTTTTCTTGCCTGCTGCCCACACTGAATGAGATGAAGGAGCCGCTCCCAGTGGCACTATCGGGTCACTGAGTAAAGCGAAAAGAATCGGCCACTCCAGTTTCATGTGTCGCCTCCTTACAGGACACGTCTCGCCACAGTACAGAGAAGAACGAGATGTAAAACGGTAGTGAGGGAAACTGTTTTAATCACCATCATCATTTAATATCATTTAATAATTAATTTTGCTTAACTGCTTAGTCTTGTCCAGACTCACTGTGGGCTGGAGCCAATCCCAACAGACTTCAGTCCCACTCACTTGTATATAATTAGACAGTGGAGCGGAAACACACACTTATACAGGGATCACATGCAAACAGTGAGCCAGGAATCAAAGTAAGGTTCTTTTTGCTGTTTTGTTATTGACATACAGTATTCTGGTTTAGTAAAACTTTGGTCTTAATATCGAAGTAATTGCTGAGATCTGAGAAGATCCCAGAGCCACAAGAACACAACCAGGCAATCAGTCAGGTTGCAAAAGATTATCTAAACCACTATGTAGAGGTAAAACTCACAATCTCTTTCTTCTTTAACATACAGTGTTTTACCATCTATCAAATAAATTAATTCATCATTATCAACACTACGACCGACTGCACATTTTTGGCAGGTCCAATTTACACATTCTACTGTGTTTGAATAATTTACAAGTGCTCAAGTTCCGTGACTACAGCTTCTGCAGAAACTACATTTATTTACTGATATTCTGTTACTCAGATAATATGAGCACAAATATTTAAAAAATCCAATCAGAACGGGGTTGGTGAACAACGACTTGATCAATCATCAGTGAATCGTCATTGATGAAAATCTTGGTGCATTTCTTTCCTTTAGAATTTCTTCTTCATTACAATCGACAGTGGCCTGTTGCTCGTCAAATTTTTCCTTGCGATGTGGAAGTTCTTAGTTGTAATTTGATTCACACAGCTTTCTTCTGCTCCACGGGAGAGAGAAACATTTTCAGGAAGCTATAGAAGAAGGAAACCCTCTGTTCATAGCTGAAATTAGAAATTAGCAGCAGAAAAAACTTCCAGACTGATGCAGTTGAGAAAACTGGTTGCAGTGAGGCGGACACGAGTCCACAAATATCCACAACAGAGTGAATGCAATCTGATCAGTTAACTGTCAAAGCCATGTAATTAGTTTGAGGGCAGCACAGAGTTGTTCAGGTGCTGTTTTCATGCATGATCAAGTAGTCAGATTCACACTTATGTCTTATTTACACTTTGTCTTTCCCTCCGCTTTTATCAGTGTAATATTTTATAGATTTTCTTAAAAAAGACGCCTTCTTGACCAAATTATCTGAATAGCTATTTATGTGTTTTTCCAAGGTGATCCATTCACCATTTGGCCAAATTTATCTGCCGGCAGTTGTTATTGGCTGATATTGGCCCATCACAGATATATCATCTTATATCGGTATCGTCATATTTCTTATTCGATATGAAACTTTATTTTTACAGACTTTACATTCAGAAAGAGATGCTAAGGGTAATGTCAGTTATTTAGCTATTTATTTTATTTACAATGTATGATAATGCAAAATATTCCTTAATAAAGTTATTTGTTTAAGAAAGAGGTCTTCTGAGTACCTTTAAATAGTCATATCAGTCCAAAATCCACATTAAAATGGTGGTCTATTTTAATTCCAGCTCAAAAATTCACAATATCAGCAGCTATATCTGTTATTTTCCCCTCTAAAATTAGTATCGGTCTCCAAAATGCCATATTGGTCAGGCTTTAGTGTATATGCAACTGTTGTTGAAATGTTGTGAAAAGCATTGATTTATTCCTTATTTATATCCCCAGTATGTGCATAGGGGGAGCCCAATCTATATTATGTGGGTCAACATTTTGGCAAAGAGCACATTGCCCAGAAAACACGCCAAGATGTAATCACAGATGAAAAAGATCACTGCAGCACGGAGAGCCATCGTGTCTGCAGGACGATGGGCCGATTTTGCCCTTTCAGAGCTCGCCCTAGCTCCTCTCTTCAGCTCCCATAGTGCTCTCTGCTCCCAGGGCTATTTTCTGCCAGCTTAACTGCAGAGACAAGATGCCGCCTGACAGGTGCAGATGGGCAGTGCTAGGCTAAGTGACAGTGGCCTTCCCCGGAGCAGGAGACGAGCCCACAGCAGCACCGAGAGATGGACTGCTGTGTAATAGACTGTGTGTGTGTGAGATAAAGGACATAAAACAGTCACATATTTCACATGGTGAGTGAGGAGTTAAATCGAGCTCATGAGTGTGATCTGGGCCTCAGATGAATTGTAGACCTCTTTTTATACACCTGACAAGAATAATGCTGTGTAAATGAGCCTCGGGGAAAAAAAATGTTCCTCATTTCCTTCACAGGAGTTTGAATTTGAATAACTCTCCAGAGTAGATTTATCATCATTAGGGATGGAATTACATGAAATCAACCTTCCAAGTATGTTTTTTTTTCCCTCCTCCACCCTCCATCAGTATTTTATTAGTTTTGGTGTTAACACAGAGCGGAGAAACAGGAGGAGCTGTAAGGAGGCTGGAAAATCTTTCTTATATTATACTACACAACATACCACAACAAACAAACACAAAATAATATATACTGAATATCTTTGCTGGTTCAGACTGTGCACATTGTGAGGAACAGCTTCATGTCATCAAAGGGATCATTTTTTTAATCTGACAAGTGAATGTAAAACATTTGTTTATTTGTCTAAGACACATTTAATAAGAAACTGTCACGGTCTAAGATTTCTTTGCAGCCATCGCTCCAGACATCCGTCTTTGTTGTTTCCATTCTTTAAATCTCTACACATTTTCTGAGCACTCTGAAAGGTTTCTCTTTTTCTCTTATCAGTCACCTCTGCTGATTTACGTTTGAGAAGCCAAAGGAAAGAAATCTCCTCACTTTCGTCCAAGGATAATGCAGCCTAGCTGTGCGCCAGCAGTTCAAAACTAAATCACTTTTTATCTGGCATTTACGGAGCATGAGTGGATTCTCGACAGCTTTCCTCTCAGATTACATCAGACACCTGACCCTGCAGGCGCCCTGCGGCCCGCTACCTGATTCAGATGGAGAGGGGAAGAAACAAACAGAAGAATAATGTTTGAAATATGAAAGCAAAACATCATGGAAACAGGTGACACATGTTTAGCTCCAATGTTTGAAATATGTTTCTCTTCATTTTAAGGATTGACTCTCTTGATGAGTGCAACAATACCAAAGATTTAAAGCCACACGAAGAGTCCCGATGGGCTTCAGTGTTTGATACTATCCACAATATGGACATTTTTTACAGTGTTATCGTGCTTTCAGATTGAATGCGAAGCAAATTTTATACTTGTATTAGCTGTCTGTGTTTATTCACATACCGGCTGTACACTATAGCTAGATAGTAAAGTAAAGTACAGTCCGACAGTCCAACTACCTCCACCTCCCAAGCTCACTAATGAACACGTTATATCATTTACATCTGTTTAATCCATACACAAACACAAATATGAAAAGGAGAATTTGTGCTTTTTTACAGCTTTTGCCCCTGCTCCCAGTGTTTGTGCTAAGCTGGTTAATTTCCTCTCAGCTCCAGCTCTGTATTTAACACACAGACATTAGAGTCATATCAATATTCTCATTTAACTCTCAGTAATAGAGTGAATCAACATATTTCCCAAAAAGTACTGCTTTAAAACCAGTTTAAAAAACACTCACATACTGCTTGTGCTCGTCTTTTTTTCACCTTCTGTCCTGCAGTTTGTTGCCCTGAAGTGTCTTCTCGTCAGATCTCTTATCTGTACCCTTTATTCTGAACCTGCGCTGACACTGTAAATACAAATGATCTCTCCCTGATCAAACATTTCAGGCACAGATAAATCCAACCCGGCCAAAGGGGATATCATCCCACACAGAGCCATACGCTGCACCACGGAATAAAACAAGGAGTCTGCATACTGGTAGTTATCTCTTTTCACAATACCTTTTTCTTTACAATTCAAGGCCTAACCCCTGTTTAACCCTTCCTTCCACTGTGCTCTGTTTCCCAAAGCTCTCCCACACCATCACAACCCAAGCCAAGGCGATCTGACACAAACATCCTCTCGGCCGTGAGCTCAAATGACGTGTCCAGAGGTCAAATGTTTGTGTATTATTCTGGTTTTATCCAGGTTAGTAACGGCAAGGGAAGATCCAACCTTAAACAGATTCCACAGTAAGTTTTTATCCCTGAGCTCAAGCTCCGACTGTGTCAGTTGTCCTTTCGTTAACAGCAGAGCGGCTCTTGTATTTACCTCTTGATGACACTCTTGCCGCTGATAATCCTGCCTCTCTCTTTTTCCTCTCCTCTGGTCGGCATGTTCACATCATTAGTACAAATGTACACATCAGTTTTAATTGAGCCTTGGACCCTTTAAGTTGGCAGCAGTGACCTACTGTATGTGAATTGAGTTTTTGGGTGGATTGTTCCAGTAAGCTTTGTATTCAGACAACGCTGCTGTAACCTCTCCGTCACGATCCTCCAAAATAGAGTTTGGACTCACTAATGGGTTTCTGGCTTTTCACAGAAACAACGTGCTGCTGAGGAAGGGTGTAAGGTTAATCTGTATGTGTTTGAAGTCGGGGTTGTGCCTCATTGACTCTCTCCCTTTCTTCTCTCATCACTCTCTTCATTGCTCCTTCAGTTTCTCTATCTCTTCTGCTCACACACACATATCAGTGCTTTGAACTGTGACTAAAGCTTTCTGGTGTCTCTCTGTATTTTTTCTTTGCCCCTCTTTGATCTGTGTTAAAAGGTTAAGGTGACTTTGGGGGATTGGGGAGGGCAGGGAGTGAGTAAAGTTCATGCTAGAGAGTTTCTCTCTGTACCTCTGGCTGCATAATAAAAGTTTTCGCCTAATTAGTTTAGAGTGTGAACACTTTCATTAGTGTATGACTATTTTTAAATGTGTCACACAGATGTAACTCGTATAATGAAGAGGCCTTACACTGATACTCCTCAAATTAGCATGATACAGGTGACCCTCTATAGAGAGAGAGATCATAATATGAAGCGTTGAAACTTGCCAGAATCGGATGTAACTATTGCTTGTTTGCTGTACATGGTTACAGTAATTACAGAACGTACTAACTAATACTACTACCACTATACGGAGAAAGTCCTGCTTTTTAAATATGTTGAGCCACTGAAGATGAGCCGATACAGTTATATAATATAATAAGTTTATTTAGTAGAATGATCATGATCAACAGTGTCGAAAGCGGCACTCAGGTCTAACAATACCTGAATGGAAAGTTTGTTTTAAGATCATTGAATACTTTGACAAGGAGCTTTGGGTTTTCCAGCGGTCTCTTTAGTTCTGATGGGAGCAAAGCTGTAGCTGAAGTTGTCCATCATCTCATCACATGATGACATGGTGGGCAGTGTCTGCTTTGTGTATTCATAAATTAACATATCTGAGGTATCGTCATGGATAAAACTAAATTTATGCCTTGAAAATGCAAATGTTTCTAGCACATTAAGAAAGAGTTAGTGGGATTGTCAATATGAATATTGAAGTCGCCAGAGATGACAGTGCAGTCATTGTCAACGGAAATTTTTGACAGCAGCTCAGGAATTTCATCAAAAAAAAAAAACAACTTCTGTGTACAGGGGGGTGAAACACTGTAAGTAGGAAGTTAGGAAATACAGATTTAACAACTACTGCTATACATTCAAAGGCTGAGAAATCACTAAAAAAAACACTTTAACAGTTTAAGTAGTCATCATAGAGCAATCCCACGGCCTTTTTATTGCGTCTTCTGAAGTCAGGTCTCAGTGAGCCAAACACAGTCAGGTTTATTGGCACATATGATGTCATTAAGAAGGAAGGTTCTGTTAATTAAAGATCTCACAGTGAGCAGGGCCATTTGTAAAGCGTATGTCAACGTAACAGAGTGAGAGGTAGCAGGTTTAATATAAATAAGATTTTCTACACGATGTTCACAGATCGTATAGATTTTACAATCTGCCTGCTGCTGGTCCTGACTGTGTTTCAACCCAGGCAGAGGAGAGACTGACTGACAGCCAGAGTCAGAAGAATATTATTTATGAAGCCGGCCAGGTCCCTTGAGTGGTTAGAACGATCTGTTGTGTCCACACAAGATAACTGACTTGTATTTTTGCCATAACTGGAAAGGATGGCTACGTTTCTAACAATGAATCAGTTCGTGTTTAGGTGGGCTGGAGGTGAGTGATGCAGTTACCTAGTGAGGGAGTGGTGGGCGAAGTTCATGTTTGCGGAGAGCATGTGCAACCCCGACACAACCCCTTTCAGGGCTTCCACTTTAATTGGCACTTTCAGCGCTCAACCTTCAGCTGACTCTTCAACTCCTTTCAGTTCTACACACTTTGTGCTTACCCTTTATTTGACATTTCGGCACATTTCAGCAAATGCTGTTCAACTGAGTCCCTTTCGATGCCTCCACTTTAACTGATATTTAATTCCTTCGGCACTTTCACATCAGCAAAAACTTCAACTCCTGTAAGCTCACATTTCTACTGGTGGTTCAACTCCTTTTAGTGCTCCCATTTCAGTGCTTTAACTTAAGCTTAAAGTTGGCTTGAGTTAAAACAAGTTCTCTAATTAGAGCTTTTATTTAAAATACAAATACATTTCAAAAGCTCAGAATTTGAAGACATGTAAGAAATTCTAATGTTTTCATTGCAATTCCTCTGCAGAAATAAGCACATATTCATTTTATATTTATTTGTGTCCACCACCAGCAGAGAAACTTTACTTGGATAAAAGAGACGGTTCTGTCACTAGATTTATCAGGTGAGCACTTCCCCCTTCAGATAACAACCGCACACCAGCATCTCCACGAGGAAGCTGTGGCACCCTGGAGCTTAGAGCAAACTTCAGCACCGGAGCAGCTGCACTAATGTCACAAGAAAACATGATGGGTGTTTCCTGCTGGAATCTGATTGGCTCGTCACGCTGGTTTTGAGATTTCAGCCTTGGCGCAGACAGATGGAGACAGTTTGTTATTAGCATCATTGTCACCACCAACCATTTCCACACAAATTCCACCGCTCTACATGGGAATTAGAGAACACACAGATCCCCTTGCTCATTACTACTGTGGCAGCCTACACCTGTGTTTGGTGTGTGTGAGTTATTATGGTGATACGCTGCTCATCATTGTTATAGCAATGCACCTGAGGGAGGATCTGAGCGTTCAGCCTGGTTAATGAGACAGCTTCCAACGAGCTCTGGGATCGCCTCTTCATGGGGATGGATGGCTATGGAGAAAGCGGCTCCACCTTTTGCTCCTCTGTTTTTCCTGCTCTTGTATCTCTTTGTCTGCATGGTTCTTATGGTTTCTCCCGGCGTCATTTGGTCGCCATTTTTTTGTCATGACGTTCTCTTCCGTTCTTTTCTCTGCTCTCTCCATCCATCCATCCATCCATCCATCCGTTCTGAGCAATCTCTACATTTTACCCTCTGAGCCAGGGGAGCCAGTGCAGAGACATCAGCATAAATAAGGTATGAGGTGGTGCACCATTACCACATACACAAACACACACTCACACACACCATTGACATCCCCACTCTTCCATCAGAAGGAGGAGAGCGCAGGGCAAAGGTTCCCTGGGGAGGATGTTCATGTTTTCCTTGAAGGAGGGAGACGCCAAGAAGGCCAGAAAAACAATTCAGAGGCCTGGGAATGAATTCAGCCGGGTGGGGTGAGCTATAAACTTGCTTTATAGATCATGCTGTTGGTTAATACATCTTTAAACCCTGGCTAAAAATGAGGAAATGATAAATAATAATCCAGAAATTAGTCCTTGTAATGAGTGCTGAAAATTTGATGTGACAATCAGCGGTCTAAGTAGTAATATTAAAATAAATATTGGATTTCCAGCAGTTAGCCCAGCTGTCAGGCAGCTATGAATATTTTACCTTATTGAAAGCACCTCTGGATGAATGTGACCTGTTCAGCTTGAATATTTTACTATATGGAATAAAACCTCGCTCCGTTCTTTTCCACATTTTTCACAAGATTGAAGACCTCGCTCACATTATGACATGCTTGTTTGAAATAAAAAAGGGGTACAAATCACACTGCTAATTACACCCCTGGGTGGCCAGAGTGTTATTACCTCAGTTTATTCAATGCATAAAATCACTTGGTTGACTGCAAAGTAAATGTCAGAAATCCTGTGAGCAGAATTATGCCACTGTGGGTTTTTTAAAGCAGCTTTAGCGGATGCCGGTCTATGGCATTCCTGCCTGGGAGTTTTTATAATTCTAGCGCTGACATTTTAGCCACACTAATGGCGCGGCTCTAGGGATGGCACTGTCGGTCGTTCAGTTGGAATAAAGTGTCCTAACAACTATTAAAATGGATTGCCATAAAGGTTTTTTGAGACATTCGTGGTCACCAGGAGATGACTTATAATTTCCAAGCAAAGTCATCAGTAAGATGCGTGTGCACGTGTCTGAGAAAAGATCAACATGTGGATTTGTTTTTCTAAAGCGGTTCGCTCAGAGTGCAAAATGATCTATCAGCCAAAGCAATCTGCTCAGACCATGGATTTTGTGAATGTTATGGATGGTTTTTCACTAAAACTGAAAGACAAAATTGACTGTTTAAGGGAAGACGGCTCACTCTGTGTGTTTAAGGCTGTTTAATAAAGAGTGCAAACATTTGTCGGGCTCTGCGATCAATGGCTTGGTGATCAGTTTGACGTGTGTTTAGAGGTTCAGTGTGGACTCAGTGACAGCGGAGAGAGCTGCACACTCATGGCTTTGGATGGAAAACATCACGTGGTTTCGCTTCTAATTAAAAAAAGAGAAAAATCATCTTTTCATGTCCTTTTTATGATCCAAAGGTATGTGGCTCATCAATAACACTGAAATCCTGTATTTACACAGTTTCTTTTGATGGAAGCTTTACTTCTGTACACTGACTGCAGTGTACAGAAGTAAAGCTTCCCTCAAATCTAAGATGATTGTTTGCACTAGTACATCTTGCATATATGGAGTGTCTGGTATATTTTGAGGAAACAACAGGAATTTTATACAGTACATGCTGATGTTATGAATAAAACATGCCTCTGTGCTCCTATTGTGCAGCAGTCAAACAGCAGGAATTGTGGTCTATATTAGCGTTATCACTGCTACAATACTTGGAAACTGGGATTTGCATTCTGGGTGAACACTTTCCTGATAGATTCAGTACCAACATTTGGCCCATTTACCAGATAAGTTAATTACAGTTTTTTTCTCAACTGTTTAAGCACATTTTCTGAAGCACTGTCTCAGTTCTGAAACCATTATGAGAATTCACCACATCAATTTATGCTGAACAGCACATCACTTCATTAGTGCTACAAAAGGTGGCCACTCACTCACAACATTTTTATTCATGTGTGAAAAGTAAATAACTTCAATTACCGCTCCACTGCTTCAGAAATCACCGCTCCCTTTATCATTGCTTCAGTCAAATGTCTATGAACTGTGTCAGTGTGACAAAAGAAACTAAAATTGTCACTATTTATGCAAATTCTCATTGAGACTTTCATACACAAGCCAATAATAACGTTAAATATCCTCTACTGAATCCGTTCAATGTCCACCTTTCTGGTTTGTCCTATATGTGACAGTCATGTAACATGAAACCAGAAAAAAAAGTCTCAATACAAAAGAAAATTATGTAAATTAAGGACTAATAAGAAATTCAAACCAAAATGTAAATCTCTCTAAGCACCTAAATGGCTGTCCTTGTTTGGATATTTGTCCTAAAAACACAAACAAATCTTTTGGCAGGGTGCATGTCCCTGATGTGATGTCCTCTTCACGTTTCCTCCTCTGTGCCCGCTTTTCTCTCACCAAATCAACACATACACTATATTTTCCCATCTTCCCCACGAGACACCCGTTGAGGTTGAAAGTTGTTTTTTAGTCGTTTTGATAGTTTTGTACTTTTCCGAATGTGTCATTTCAAAGCAGTCAGGACCTCTTGTGGTTCTGTAAAACACCAAACAAACTCTAGTAAATGTTCTCTCGAGTCCTATAATGATTCCTGATATGCTCTGTGTCCTTGCCAGGAAAAAAACATGAAGGCGCATCACTCGAGGTGAGACCGGCTCCCAGCCGAGCCGACAGCTGACGTGAATGACTGAAGCAGAAACGCTGCAGGAGTATTTTTCACTCACATTCAGACAGTCCATCCTCAAAACCTCACATGCTTCTGAATTCTAGAGAGCAGCAGTGAATATCACTTTTGGTTTCTTTTATGTCGACTTGGTTTTTTAGGTTTTGACAAAAGGACTGTCACACTTTCTTATACTGGTGAGACAAAAGTATAAGATGAAGGATACGGAGTTGGAAGGCTGAATGGAGCTGCTGACAGACTCTTTTTCAGTAAATCCAATTTCTCGTCCAAATCGTAAACCAGTGAGGACATGTTGTGACATCGGAGCAATACATGCAACTGTGAGCCGCCTCTTTTCCATTACTCTGAGCTGCAGCCTCACAAAGTGCTCCAGGGCTGTTTCTTTCTGACCTCAGGCTCCATTACGGTTCAATAGAGAGAAAGTGCCCTTTCTAACAAACAGTTCACAGTTTTGGGTGAAAGCTGCTGAGTGTTATTGTTGATGGTGCAGCAGGCGTCTGTCCGTCGTGGGTGAGCTGGAAATACCTGCAGAAGAGATTCAAATTCAAAAAGCTGTAGATGCAGCAGGAAGGACCGTAAAACTTCTTCAAGACAAGATTTTCAGTGCTAATAAAAAAAAAAAATTCAACCCTGTTCATTGTGATCTAAATTAATAACAAATTCAAAATTCTTGTAATCCCCACACACACATTTTAATAGGACACATAAATCCTTACTGGTGCAGTTTAGAAAGCAAATAATTAGTTAGATGGAACCTGTGTGTAGTCAAAGACTTTCAGTTAATCGTAGTATAAACACAGCTGCATCCAGAAGGTCCAACTTTTGGTGAGTCAGTATCGTGGCAAAAGCTCCACCACCATGAAGACAAATGAACACACCAATCATCTCCACAAAATGATGAATGAAAAGCAGGGACGGCTGGTGATTATTTCCCTGGATTACAGGTACAGGCCAGGTGCAGCTTTGACTCCAACTAAAACGATAATTGAATCAGGAAAGTAAACACAACATCCATCCAGCAGCTCAGCCTGCCCACTTACTCAATGAAACTATCTCTTCTCACCAAGCAGAAAGCAAAGCAAATGCTTTAAGGGCTATACAGCTTGTTATAAAATCGTGTTTTGTACATTTTACAACCAGCAGATGATTTAATAGTCATTCAGCTTTCAAATTCATGCTAAAATCACATATCTGCTATCATAAAATCCTGTAGGTCTGTTTGCTTTCAGACTAAAAACAATCCGCACTAGAGTCCAATTATTGTTTGGTGTGCACCAGAGTTTGATTGACAGTTTTCACACCAGCCCAAACAAGCTGCACCACACTGAACCAAACAGGTGTGATATCGCCCATAAAACAACACTCACATGACAGAATTTGGGTCTGGTGAGACAAAAAGTGAGATTTTTGTTCATGCCATCACATCATAATAAAAACATCCCCAGCGTGAAGCGTGGTGGTGGCAGCATCATGCTGTGGGGATGCTTCTCTGCAGCAGGCCCTGAAAGCTTTGTGAGGGTGGAGGGGGGAAGCGAATGCAGCAAAATACAGAGAAATCCCAGAGGAAGACCCGACAGAGCAGCTTCACAAAGAAGACTGGGGTCCGGATATGTAAAGCTTATAGAGGCTGAGTTCATTTAAATCAATTCAATTTGTAGAGATCTGTTTGCACTTTGATATTAAAGGCTCAACTCAATGTTGTAAGACATGAAAACTTCCAATGGGAGGATGAATATTCTTTAGAGGCACTGTATCTTAAAAACCTGAGGCTCATGACTACCTTCATTAAGAAAGGCTGGTGCTCGATAAGCTGTTGTGTGGCCAAGGACAAGGATATGGACTGCTGTCCTTATTTGAAAGGATAAAATGAGTGTTACTGTGTAAGATATAAGATATTGATGGAAGTACAAGCAAACAAGGTTACAGATTCACTCTTTTACATAAAAGCACATAAATATACTCAAGCAGAAGAGAAGGCTGGAGAGTTACTCAGCTGGCAGCAGTGGTTACAGATACCTAAATGGGATTATACATGTGAATATGAATTTAAAATTGCAGCAAAGTGCCAGTTCTAGGTTTTATATGTAAAAAAGTGTTTAAAATCTTCTCAGATGGGCCCCTTACTGAATACATCCATAGTTTTAAATCCCATGAGAGGTTAACCTAACTGAATGTACCAAAGGAACAAATGAATGAATACAATGCTTGCTGACCATGGTGTTTGGAATATTTCACTGTACTGAAGGCAGAACTGGAATAATAACTGGCTGCTTTGGCCGTGTTTAGCAGCTTAAGGGAAACAGTGAAGTCAGCGGCTGACAGGCTGCCATGCCAGAGACACAGGATCATTGCAGGAGTCAGGAGCATCAGCTGTGCCAGCCTAGTTGGCAGCTCTTCAAGCAACAATAGCCAGGACTCTGAGACCAAACCAGACAAGCCAGGGCGATTTCATGTCACTCAGCAGCCTGTTTTCCACAGGAGACAGGGCTTATTTTCATTATTCATACCACTCAGGACTGTGATCTCTTTCCCCTAAAGTATCTTATAGCCGGAACAAATGACACATTAACAAGCCTGCAGTTAGTGGCTGCCTCACCTCGAAACCAAATGGATGTGATTGCTTTGGCATGTTTTTCCAACGGCCTTGTTTTAGACGAGGGCCAGGTCCACATCTGACATTGATGAAGAAACGTGCTTCTATCATTTGTAGAGATATTTTAGCATCTATGTCAAGCCACGGATGTTAGTCAAGCGATGAATCTTGAACCGTCATAACAACAGAAAGCAGGCTGTCCATCAAGCACAATGCATTCTGCATCCAAATAAGCTCACTTAAAGAATGAAAGTCCACACAAACTTCTCAAAACACTCTTGCCAAAAGATTGCTAAATATTGTACTATTGAAGAGTTTCACAAGTTATGTATTTAGCTGTGTTTTGGATAGCGTATGGATCAATGGCATAGAAGAGCTTCACTTAATGCCATTGTCACTTAATGCCATTGTTTATCTGTACAATGCATTGTGTTTTGAAAAGTCATTATTGTCTGTCATCACCGAGTTTTGTGCTAGTTTTGTCTATTATTGCCCCCGCTCGATATTTATTTTCAACACACATTAAAACTGTGGGGAAGGTTAATGTGACCATGTCTGTTGTGTGCACATAGCTTCGCCTCGACAGCCCCGCTCCTCTTTGATTGATTTTCAGATGTGTGTAGGAGGCTGGGACAGGCTGAAAGGCTGTGTTTTGTTTCTTTTTAAAGCTGCTCTAATCAATATTTTTTTATATGACGAATGGATCGAGTGACTAAGAGTAATGTCAAAGGGGTCACCTGCAGTGATGAACCCACAGAGAATTATCACCCAACTCTGCAGTTCCCCTCGGCTCAATGGAACGTTTTAGCATCTTTCAGCTCATTGTTTTGGTTTTTACAGCTGACAGCTTTACTGTTTTGGTTCACTCTCACCCAAATCAGAACTGTTTCCAGCAAGAAGCAGTTGTTTTTAATGAAAAAGAGGAATTCCCCCCATCTGTACACTACCTGCCCCGCTCCAAACAGCAGGTATCTGGTGAACATGGTGGAACATTTAGCTGCTTAAGAGCCAGATATATCCCTCAGGAGTTGGTGGAGACCAAAAACAGAGCTAAAAGAGCGTGAATATTTGTCTTAAATTCATCAGGTGAACACCAACACAACTCATAATGAATGCTAACTGTACTCTGTGCCTGCTGAATGTGTAAATAGGAAACTGTTTGCTTCTCCTGCCGTATTAACTGGTGTCAAAATGTGTTAATGTTGCGTTTACAGCTTGCTGCGTTGCCCCCAAATGGTCTGTAAAAATAATTAATGCAGGTTTAAAGAAAGAATGTACAATAGTCTGGTTGACTGTTGATGTAAAAATACTACATGAAATTTGAAACAGAAGCCAACTAAAGAGAACAAAATGTTGAGGTGGAATTTGGCCCAGCCAGTGTTAAATATGTGAGACTGAATGGTACAGTCCTTAACACATGAGACATTAATACAGTGTAATACAATCTACCCTGAGCAGCCACTGCAGTGCTGGCATCCAGGCTGTAGGTCAGCGCCTGCCGTCTGCGCTGCAGGCTGGCATGTGGTTAATATGTGGCAGACAGGGGGCTAATGCTCCGGCTCCTTTCATATCTCTCACCTGTAAAGAACTGACAGGCCGCTGCAGAGAGGGAGCAGCCGTCCCCCCCTGCATGAATCTTCACAGCAGCAGCGTCGTATCAAAGGACCGCACGGTGTGCTCACATGAATGTTGGAGAACATAATCCACGCTGCAGTGTTTCAGTGAGGAGCTGAAACTGTTACCGACTGAACGTAAGCTGCATGAAGGGATAAAGATGATACATTCATGAGTGTGTATTATGTTTTTTAATATACAGAATAATAACTACAAGCCAAAACATGAAGCCACTCTTTTAAATCACTGTTCTTTTTATAGCTTTGTAGCTGCAAATGTGGCAGTGTTGCACACAGTTTATAGAGGCAAAAGCTCTTGGGTGGAGGCTTACTAATTTTGGGACAGTAAACAGCCGACATCTCCAACTGGTTTCTATCAACCCAATATATTTGTCTGGCTCCCAGCCTGCAACTCCACTACAATTAGTTAATACTTTCCACACTGAGGGATAATGAGTGAGCAGTGAGAGGAGTGTGGGTTGAGAAAAAAAAACATTTTGTACCTCACTGTGTATCCTTTTCCTCTCTGTGTTGAATCTTTAATCTTGTTTTTATTCTGCTCAGTGCATCAGTGGTTCCCAAGCACTAATGCTGTTATCAGGAGATTGAGCACTGAACGAAGAGGCAGTTCTGCAAGTCTGTAGCGATTACCAGTAAAAACAATTGTTTCTCCATGTGGTTCTGCTCTGTGCAGTGGCTTCACAGTTCCTTGTGGCAGTATAGAACTTTATCAGTCCTTTGACCTCTTTTTTGACCTTTGCGATTTACCAAAATCTCTCCCAACAGTGCAAATAGGGTTCTTGATAATCAAATAATAACAAAGGTGACACATGAAAAAGATAAATAACATAACAACCACCCACAGTCTGCAGCAACAATATCTTATTATATTAATAACTATATTAAATAACCTTTCTCAAGAAGTATGGCTTCATAAAAAAACGAGTAGACTTCACTCCTTGTTAAATCCTGATGGTTCACCAGTGAGTTTATGAGTTATGAGTTTACATAGCAATCTATTAATAATATCTCTACCTGTAGGGGCTGGTATGATGTTTTCAATCCCTCAGACTTTAAGAGAAGCAGGAAAGCTATGATTAAATTGAACATAGTGGCGTGCAATTGCATTATCCCTATAGTGCAGATGGCAGTCTTGTGTTCAGCTCTTCTTTGTTTGAGAGGTCTTTTAGTTTGAATAACACTGACTTGCCTGCATAGACATTTCAAAATATACATGACGTGTGTAGAATTGCAATTGATGAAAGTTTGAGGATGAGGATGAGAAAAATATTTAGCATCACTTGAATTAGACCTGTGAACACAAACACCACATCTGCAGAACCCTAGAGGTGGGTGGAGGGGAGGAGGATTGGATCGTGCTATGTACTCTGTTTCTACTGCAGCGAGACCTTTTAAAAGTGATAAGGGGAGGCTTTGAACAAATATCTTTCATGGCAGGGTCTGTTTTCAAAATGTGCCAGTGTTTTAATATTGCGTTTCTGATCTCGCCTGCCATGGGAAGCGGGGTCGAGACGAGGGCTCACGTGGCTTTTTAACAGGATGGATCTATTGGTGTGTATCCTCTCGTGGTGTCCAGGTATGAATATCCTCTGCTGTGGATTTCATTTCAAATTCTGCCTCTGTTTTTGCAGGTTTAACTATCCACATCTCCATTTTTTATAATGCTTGTTTGATAATGAGAGGGGCATGTCCATGTAAGTCTAGGGCAATGATTGGTCCAGGGTGTGTGTGTGTGTGTGTGTGTGTGTGTGTGTCTAACATCAGTGAAGCAGTTGGGACAACCTGAAAATACTGATGGCTGAAGACACGGAGCACCGGCCTGTCCCTCTTCTGGTCACCATGGATATCTGTAACAGATTTCATGGCAATCCATCCAATAACCGATCAGACATCAACACCCCCAGAGCCGCAGCACTGGTGTGTTAAAAAATATTTTGGGGATCATGCAAGGCCAAAACTGCAAGCATAATAGATATTTTGAATACACAAAAGGGACTTTGTCACTAGATCTGAGCAACATCTGTCAACTTCCCAGTGTGCCCCATCAGCTATTTCATTGTCTATTTTCATGTCTAAAAGGTGTTAACTGTGAAACAGAAGGGACTGTAACAGCCAGATAAGGGCATATCCTGTTGCAGCATGTTAATCAAAACTTGTTAGCAAGTGCCGGATCACATTCCCAAATACTCAAGATGCTGCAAGAGGAGCTGTCGCATTCAAAATCAGGACTTAGTGATCCAAACGCAGAGCTAAGAATGGCTGAAAGGGAAACAGATAAGAGAGGAGAAAGGGAACAGAAATCAGGGTGTAAACGAAAAAAGAGAACAGCAGAAGCTCAAGGCACTGACCTATCTCTGATCCACTTTCCCTGCTTGTGGTAAGAAGTTGGAGAGCAGCTGAGCTCTCTGCTCAAACCTTTATTTATGGCTCGCTGTCGCCTGCTGTGAGAATATCATTATTAGCTGATGGGCAAGAGCAGAAAGTGTGTAAATATTCTTTTAATCGCTGGCGGCCTGCAGCTGTCATCACTACAGCTGAAAGTGTGATGCATAAATGGAGCAGTAATTAGAAAGAGGGGCTGGGGGAGGACGGGGGTTCGTATCAAGATGAACATGCAGGCTGTGGAGTTGAATTCTCTGGGTTAGGCAGAGGTTAATTTCCTTCATTTACATCATACAATTCTAGTAATTAGTTTAATAGTAGTAGTAATAGTGATAGTTTTGTACTCAATGTGTTTTTTTGGCCAAATCTACACGAACCAACATGATTTCACACATGTCATTCACATACAAATTACATCTTCAGATTTTGCACCTTGAATGAGAAATGTTCTCACTCATCGGGTGAGAAGCTGAGAAAATCTTGTTTGCAACTTTTAAGGTGGAAACAACGATGTCAGTCAAGTGTAGAGCAACAAAAAACATGACTTGAGGTCTCTTCAATTAAGGTCAATACAGAAGATATATTGCTACACTACTGATTAAAGCAGCACTCAGCGAGGAGGAAAGAAGAAATCCAATGCCATCAGAAACTGAAATTCTTCATCTGTGATGTACATTAATGAGGCGACACTACACCTGTGTGTGATGGCACGTCAAACAGTGATTCATAAGTGTCTAAAATTTCAATTTACGCCTCATTAGGGTAAAATATTAAATATTTATGACTTAGGAAATCGGGAATGCATTAAGCATTGGAGCCCTGAGGCTGCACCAGCTACTAACAGGCCATCACATCACTCTAAATGCCTCGGTTACAACACATGAAAAGGATGCAGGCCTCACCAGAAACCCCGGTGAGCTCGACTAGCTTTCCGCCATTGCCACACAGCGTTGCACTCTCGACTGTGTGGCTGCTCCAGTCCTTTTCTCGTGTTGGCAACCGTGCGCTGAGCTGAGTTAATTTCTACAGACGTGGGCAGAAACTAAACCAATACACATTTCCTTCATGGTCCCATTGAAAAGAGTTTAGCTCTCAGCCACTCTCTTCTTCCTCTACTCTTGCTTCTCTCTTCTCCCCCTTTGTATCCAGCCTCAGGATGGCTCGTACTAAGACCCGCCCTCTTTAGACTGTTAACCAATCAAAAACGACAAATGACAACCTGTGACCTTGAAAACATTTAACTTGATCTGTGTTGTTTGGTTACAAATCGGTTCATGGTCCCGTGAAGGTCGGCAGGTAGAGCAAACGCAGACGTTGATGAACGCAGGAGCTGTGTGCTCTTGGAAGTCACTTAGTAATAAGACTGAAAATGAAGCTGAAGCTAATATTGGAAGGAAAAATATCCTCATTACCTGCATGGCCTCCTTTTCCCAGGGAGCCGGCCAGTGATTCACATGTTCACACCACAGCCTCAAGGTAGCAACAGCAGACCTGTGGCTCGCCTCTGCCTGTAATAGTCCATTATTTTGGCTCTGCACCAGATAATGACCTTCACCATACTGCTCCGTGATGATAGCTCTTATGGATGAGTCATCCACTCTCTCTTTCCCTGTCTGACATACACATGCACTCACTCGTTGGTGTTGTGAGATTGCATGGGAGACACACATTCACATAATGGAAATAACATCAATTTAATGGAAATAACTTTAATAACTGTAATTATCAATGAAACAATAAAACTGTTTTAATTAAGTCTGTTACTATTTATCTTTTACCATTTTAATTATTGAATTGTATTTTAAAATGTATCTGTAATGCACTGTTTTTAAATGTGCCTTGATCAATCATTATAGATACTGTTAACTATAGATTTTATATTTATAAGATAATAAGTTTCTCTGTGGAGATTATGGTTCACTAATCTCAGCATTTGCCTCAGAGTCAGTGTGGATTGATCTATTTCATGTCGACCGATTCATGTTTCTTTATATTTTAAATTATGATCCTGTTATTGAGTTCACTCATCCACATAGCAAACAGTTTTAGTTGCTTTTTTTTCCAGCTCTTTTGAAACTGCTTTCCTTCAGCAGTGCAGCACGCAGGCTTTATATTGTATGTAAGAATGCATTAAATCGAATATAATCCAAATGGGGCTTAATGAGCTGCACCAGAAAGTGTGTTCATATAGCAGCAGAGAAACTGGTGCAATCTAAAACCAGTGGCTACCAGCACACTTTTGGTGGTTTGACACATGAAAAAAAAAAACGCAAAATGCAAAACATTTAATGTAAGCGAGATCAAGTGGGGATTAGAGACACATTTGATCCATTTCTCATTAGAGCCATTTATTCAGTGATGAAAGGGGAGCCGTGGAAAATGTCATTAATCCATGAACTACCAATACGGCTGGAATTGTAATTCAGAGCTGGTACGGCATAAAACAGCTTCAAGTGATATCATCTGAGCTTTTCACAGGACCCAAATACCAAAAGAATGTTTTGTGACAGTTCAGCTTAAGAAATGTGTCGCTCACGACAGAAAAGCCTCTGCTTGATTTCTTCCCTTATGACACTTGATTTTCATCCAATTATCATCCCTTTTCTTTCATCTTTTGCTTCTGTACGCTGCTTTTCATTCCAACAATGTGCAAGGACAGACACTTGGAAAAAATATTATATATATATTTATATATTTGGTCCATTTTTATCAAAAGGCTTCCAGGATCCGGTCCAGAAGCTATTTGCTGACAGCCATTTTTAATCCCTCGATTAAAAGCAGAAAAGCTTATCTCATATAAACAGACATCCAAAATCAATCACTCGATCTGCTGTTGGCTCTCTGTAAAATATTAAAATAGGAAAAAAAAAATAGACCATGCTTCTCTCCTCTAAATTGTTTGGAAAAATCAACACTTGGCTGTCGTGGAGGAGTGGGGGGATAATTTGTCTCACATTTCCCTTCTGCGAGGGGACATTTGGTGAGATGTAAGTGAGTGCAGATGGAAGTCTGGATGAAAAAACATGAATATGTTTGGAGTGACAAGCATCCCTTATCAACAGACAGAGCTACAGGGGATTTTCATTTGGTGCAGATGATCAAACAATGAGCACGAATTAGACACTCTGAACATGAGAGCGTCGCGTGTGTTTGCTGTTGCTTTATGTGAGGCCAACAAACTGACTGACACACGTATTACCTGGAGGTTTATGTTTGAGTCTGTTTCCAGAGCAGAATCGTTTAGTCCACTGTGTGCACTTTGATGTTTTAATGATACAGATCAGCTTACTAGATTACTGCACGTCTGGGTCACTTTAAGGCTTTATTAATGGTTAATAAATCATCAACTAATGCTGTATGGTTCAGTTATGAGCGCTTCATAAGGACAACTTTTGTTGCCCTGTCCTGGCTGGTGTTGATCCCCTCTAATGGACCATTTGGCTGCTGACTTTCTGGAAAATGCATCTGGAGCAAACATCTGTTTATTAATATGAATAACTGCAGACATTATCGATCAGACCCCTTATTAATGACTTAACTATAACTATAACAATAACTTTTGCTGACGGTTTATGAAGCAACAAAGAACCAGTGACCCTTTATTAACACTTTAAATTGCAGAGTGATTGTTTAGTTCCCTTTATAAATGACTTATTAACACTGAAAACTGCAGACTTGATGGTTTATTAGAAAGTGAAAAACTAAACATTTATCAGAAACATTTATCCACAACTTGACTGTCAATGACACCAGCCAGAGAGATTTATGACAACCCAAAGTTTTTCTTTTAATAACATAAAACTGATCTATAAAAACATTAGTAAATTACTTATTAAACATTAATAAAGCCACTAGTTTCAACTTATAAACCTGTTATAAGGATCACGTCAGTGGAAAGTTGCTCTTAAAGTCCTGTGCTCTCAAAACAAATCCATACCCAAAAGGAAGAATTTTGTATTTTGTGGTTTCATGACGGTGTTAGAACTGGTTTGATTTGATGAACAAATATTTCATCAAAACATTAAAATTTACATAAAGCAGTATACCACTGTTCTATGAGGTCGACTGCAGCCTGACACACAACACAAAAAGTGTTTTTTATTTTCCTAAATTAGTAAAGCCATTTCATTTCTCTGGGTTTCTGTTCACTCAGAACCTATTTTTTTGCTGCACAACAATCTCTCTTTGGATCCACTGAAGAAACACCATCTTGACAATCAGCTTATCAAACCACAATGAAGTGTTTTATTCCTCCTGCTGTTTGCTGCGCTCAGCTCGGTCACAAGTCCCTCTCGAGCTGTTTCTTGTCCCTGATGTGCTGCAGGAGAAGCTTCCCTCTGTGCTCCACAGAGCGGATGAGAGGCCTGAGACCGCTGGCCCCGCCTTGGCTGTCCCAGAATTCCCTGTCTGTGTAAAGGGAGCGTAGAAGAAGACTCTCCAGGCAGCCGGACTGCAGCACCGACACCGCTCCCTCTGGAAACCTGACAACAGAAACAGCATCAAGAGGCTGTAATGTTGGACAGAAAACAAGTGACAGTTTTGTTTTTCTTACCACCTTATAACTTTGTCTGATTCTTAAGCTCTAAAGTCCAGTTGCATTTATCTAAGCACTTTTAAATACCCCTTATTGCTATTACTAGCATTGCTAAAAGTAATACTTAAACACTTTATTTGCGCAGAGACTGCTTTACAATTAAAGATTAAAAAGTTTATCTTGGTGGTGCTAGAAGAAAGGCAATGGGATGAGTTGTCAAAAGATGTTCATCCTCTGGGGAGTAATAAATGTGATGAGCAAATTTCATGGTAATCTGCACATTACAATTTTATATTTGTAATTGTGACTTGATGGTGGCACCGCAGGAAATCATTTCGACGATGACTCATCATACGCGAGGAAAGGCCAGGAGGCCTCTGAAATGATTGGAAATAATCCTCTGGGGGACAACAAACATCCATTCCACATTAGTTGACAGGATATGAAATCTGAACTGGGGGGTTTGAAAGTGCGCACTGTTATCCCCTTTTGTACAATTCATCGCATTTTGACCGTCTCTATGACAGCAGGATTTGTGTTTGTTCTCCAATGAAAATTCTAATTTGACTTAAATTCATAATACTCCTCCATATAAACAAAAGAGTCTCCTGGTTAATGTAACAAAACTGCAGGTTTGTCTGTATGGCAGATGGCTGTAAATACTTTGATACCTCAGCCTCAGACGCTGCTGCTCTGGGGAAAAGCCAGTCAGGCTCTAAGCAGAGCTGTCGCACCGGAAACAAAATATTGTTCCATAGTTGCTGAATTCAAGCATAATTGACCCTCAACTCCAAAGTGAAGTGATTTGTACTCCTGGATGTGTCATCTGGTTTTTACAACATGCAATCCTATGCTTGCCATTAGTGAAGCACATAACAGAATTTAAGCTCTGTGATTAGATGGCTTGTACAGGCTTGTACCTTTGACTTTTTAACCAAATATTTCTAACACGGTTGGTCCTTTTGTACTGATGACTCAGCCAAGACACTTTCATGTCCATTCAAGCGTTGGAAGAACCCCAATTTCCAGTAACCTGACTTCATCCATGCAGAAAATGAATGGGACTTTGATTTGCCGAGCATCGGATGCCTGAAATAACTCTCTGTTTGCTCCAAATATCCAAGCCTTCCATACAAGAAGTTGTCCTCCTGCTTGTAAATGATTTCATCCGTCATGTACAGTAACTGTGAACGGCTTCACAAAAAAAATACACTCCAGAGAGCTGATTGAGAAGCAGCTGAAATTAAACACTCTCCACCTCTGGAAAATAACCAATTTTCCTTTTATTTTGGTCGATATTATTCAGTGATGAGAAATAATACAAGACTCTAACATTCTATTTCCATTCAGTTTCACGTCCAGGCTTAAGATATTAAAGAGCATTTTATGGTGCGGCTTAGTAATCCTAAGTGACAGACAAAGGGGAATTTCTATCAGACCTGATTCCTTCAGCATATTGAATAGCAGGCTAATTGAATGCACACTAATCTAATCAGACAGACATTGTAATAAACCCTTACAAGCTTTCAGTGGACGTTTCTGTGCTGCAGATTTAAAGGCCGTTCACCAGGGAAATATGTTGTTAGATGTGTTTCATTTTCTCCTGAAACATTTCCTGACGTCAGTGTTTGTGCCTGCTGTGAGCCGTAATTTATCGAGCCTGGGTGCCAGAAAGAAGCAAAAAAAACAAACAAAAAACCTCCAGTTTGCATCCCACCGTGTTGAGACAGGGCTGTGTACTCACTCATCAATGCCCTCAACCAGCCGGAAGTTGAGGTTGTCACTGGTCTGCTGCGGTCTGCCGGCGTTATCTATGAACACCAGTCTGGAGGGATCGGCCTTCCTCACCTGAACACACACACACACACACACACACACACACACACACACATACACACACATACACACACGCAGTTTAAGTTGAGTTTTTGCTATTTCTGAAGAGTTAAGGCTGTTGTCCTTTTGTTCTTGTACTTTCTTATTATTTTTATGTATTTATTAATCTTATGTATTAATCATTTTTATCACTCTTAATTTCATTTTGGATGACATGTGTGAAATAAAGTGAACTGAATGAAATAAAAATTAAAAAATTATTTATAGGTCATTAAGTGAAATAATATATTTTTTTGTTTGTTTGTTTAGTTATGGATTATAAAAAATTTATTTGCATGCACAAATGAAAAAATCCTGTTCTACAATTTGTCATTTGTTCACATTAATCAACAAAACATGCAGTTTAACAACAGTTGACACTTTAACATACAGTAAATTTAAAGGATGTCAACAGGCAAACGGGCTAAATCTGCAGTTTGTATCTCAGTCCAACATCACAACTAAACTGCATTCAATCCAAGCAGCTCATTCAGAATAGATTTTCCATAGTCTGACATCTTTTCCTGTTTATTTCACACTGCATTTAGTTCCAGGGAGGCAAATGTTCAGTTAACTGAAGCTGACCAGCACTGGCACACCATCCAACGTTGTATCACAGCCGTACAAAAAACGAGCGGCAGTGATGAGAAAGAATGAATTCAGCTGTAATCGTGTCATTACCAAACAGCTGCCAGCTCGCCTCTAACACTCTGGATGCCCCCCCCACCTGAACACAGTATCCATAACAACATGGAGCTTCAGTTCCTCCTGACGGCCATGGACGCGCTCGCCTCAATGAGCTGTTTGTTATGAGACACACTTTATATTAACAATCACAGAGAACTCACGACTCTGCAGTTCCCCTCAGCTTCATGGAGCTTTTTAGCATCTTTCATTTCACTATTTTAGATTTTCTTTCAGCTGAGGCACTTTTTAGACCCGTTCATAGACCCGTGCTGGTCAGATTATCACTGTTTTGCCAAGGACACTTCGATATGTCAACGTGTCCCGTCCCCCCCCCCCCCCCCCCCCCCCCCCACACACACACACACCTTTCCATCATTGCAACTATAAACACGTTTGCCATCTGACGCGGTCGGACAACAACATCGTACCAACCAGTTGTTTTCTAACATAACCTGACCTTTACTGTTTGCTAACATGTTCCCCATATCAGCTTCATAAAGAGATCATTTGTCAGTGTTTGTCAAAAATCTTTAATATACATTAAAAAGTCGGCAAAATGTAAGTATCAATTTGAGAGAGTTTGTGTGCATGAATTATTGATTTGAGAGCATGATTTGTTCATTTGCAGGCTCTGCCAGTTTTTTTTTCATTTCAAGCAGATCGATTGGACAAAATAGATAAAATAATAAGACTTTGATATCAGCAGGCTTTGACAGTGTAGCCGTAGGACGTACATCATGGAGGCGTATGCACAACTGCATGTATATGGAAATATTAGGGGAATGTTCATTTTCATTAGCCATGTAAACAGCTTGGTAGGAATATTGCCTTTTTCAGAATAAGAGCAAAAACCGGAATATTCTGTGCATGTAAACGTCACTGAGTGCATGACAAAGTGAGCTTGGAATTAGATTATTTGAAAAAACAACCTCATACCCGATGACAAACACAAGAAACAGTATTTTCATTAAGGTTTCAGCAGGTAAGTGATGTTGGAAGCTTTAAGTCAACAGCAGAATGAAAGAAAGCTGCTGCTGTGACACAAAAACAGCTTCATCTATTTTTACATATTGTAGTGAATAATACAAATCACATGTAACATAATCAGCAAACACCTTCCAGCTTGAGAGCTCATTCCCTCACTATGAAAAACACACACACATCAGCACTGCTGGGAGTTTAATATATGCTTCTGTTTTATCATTCAAATATAGATCCTTTCTCTTCTGTTGCCATGGAAGAATGGCAGCGACAAAATGTTTTGCAACAGAAAACAAACAGGGCAGCCGAGGTGGATTCCTCAGATATGATGAATAATGATTTGACAGTAACAGAGAACAGTGACATTTAAAGTTTTGACGTCAGTTTTACCAAAACACATCAATCAAAGCACAGATCAGTAAACTTGTCCTTCGACTGAGAATAATTAATTCGTCTTTGTGACATTACTGCAAACAAAGAGAACCCCCCCCCCCCCCCAAAAAAAAACAAAAAACATCAGTACATAAATCATTTTGATAACAGCACAAAGAGAACAAAAATCAAAGTCTACTAAATAACATTAGTACTGTTTGGGATACGTACCAGGATGTGAACCAGCAGCAGGTCCCTGGTGTTGCCACACCTGGTGTGCAGCAGGTTCTCCACACAGAGGTCGGTTGGATCAGGTGTGAAACCACAGCAGTACCTGTCCAGCCGGTCACTGACCTGCACCAGCAGACAAAGAACACACGTTATTAGCTTTGACAGTGTGAGGCAAAGCTGGTATTTGTTGTTGTTGATGCTATTTACACAAGGGCATGATTTCCAGTGGGGAAATTATGCAAAATGCTGCTTGGAGGACTGGTTTTGCCCCCAGTTTTGCCCGTTATGCTTCACTATCCAACCTGAGAGGAAGATTTCATCTATATTTTTATTTTCTGTTAATATTCATAGAAAAAAGACACAAGAACTTAACATAAATCAAAGATAATGGAGTAAAGGTCAATGTTTCTTAAAGCAATTAACAAAGAATTTCAAATTATTATCATAAAAAGCAAGATAATCACTTTGATCATAATATGTTATTTGCTGGGTTGAGATAAATGTATGTAAATGCTGAAAATAGTTTGTTTGTTTTGTGTTTTTTGTAGAACCTCTGACTTCATCGCACCCCTCCCGCTTATCCGATCAAACCAACACCCTTTTTTACTGTGATTTGGAATAAAGATCAGAAAAAAAAGGATTATGAGCCCAAAACCGACTCCCAGCTCTGCACTGATTTCCACTGTTAATCATGTCGAAACAAGCCGCCAGTATTGGCTCATCACCCCAGTCAGTGATCTGCTTCTGGCTCCCAGTCTGACAGATAATCTCACAAAGTTATCAGTATGAAAACAGATGAAACCCACACTGACATTTACTGCCTGTGTTGATCTGAAATCACATGAATGTCAAGTGAAACATACACTGATGGTTTTAATGACTTGGGATAAACTGAAAGTTGCAACAACATCATAGCCTGAATCACGGGAGATAAAGACCTACACCACATACTGTCCCAGCGCTGCCTAAAGTACAAAAATAATCCGTTAGGAGTTAGGAACGTCTCAGGACATGCCTGTGGTTTGGGGAAATTCCACCCAACATGACATCTGCTCAAGAGATTTGTTATACTTTAGATATATCAGTCATCCGCAGACTGTACACACACTCAACTGCCTTAGTCCTTACACACTTAATAGTTAAATAGGTTAAATAAAGGTTTACTTTCTGTTCAATCAAGTCAAAAGCATGCCAGTTAAAAGGAAAATTCTGGTTTATTACTACTTGGGTCTTATTTGCATAGTTTTATCCATCACTCCTATAGCTATGATCATATTGTATGTACATGATAATATGTAAGTACAATAAGAGCTGCTGGAAAGTTTGATTCATTGTACTATATGTGATACCCTACTTGGCCCATAAAGTCGAATCGGTTTCTGATTCTGATTGTTCGGGAACACGAGCAATCAGGTTTAAAACAACAAGCCAATAGTTATTAACAGATTACCTACACCCTTCTAAATAACTTCACCTAACTCGCTGACAGATCCTCGTGTTTCTTGCACCGTCTGACATCTTTCAAGCAATGACGAAAGAGCTCAGTAATTAACTAAGTGAGAACACATGAAAATAAAAATAAAACCCAAGTTGTATAAACAGGAATTATGCTTTGAATCTTTTTCGGTGGAGAATCTCAACCTGCAGTGAGCTCCTCCATCCTGCAGCCGATGAAATGATTAACAATGCAAGAACATCTCGTCAGTGTGAGAGCCATGTGATTTACTCTCCGGTGTTAGAGCGCGAGACTGACACACCGAGAATCAAACAGGCACAACCTTGTGGAGATCTGCCCCCAGGTTCACTGCAGGGTTTGTGAGGATTTGTTTGTTTGCTCTCCCTCTGTTTGTATGTAGAATGTGTGTTTTGTGTGTATCAGTGCACATGTGCAAGCCTGTTAGACTAACACAACCCCGGTGCCCTCAGGTGTGTGTGTGTGTGCTTTGTTTGTGCAGTAACTGTTTCTTCTCACTTGTGTGGTGCTTTTAGGAGACTTCTCACCCTGCTGCCACATTTCCATCCCACACTGGAATACACTGATTTTGAGTTTGGTCCAGCAGCCTTGTGGAGACTGAGCCAATATTGACTTACACTGCCACTGAACACCAGCAGGCCTCGGGGAAAGACAAGATGTGGTGCTCTGCTGAGGTCAGAGTCAACACGAAATTAAAGTGGAACAAACTGAAGTGTAGGTCTATGTGGGAAGTCGGATTCACTGAAATACATTTTGACTGCAAGTCTCCATATTCTGCACAATAATGCACAACGTGATCTGATGTTCAGTCGGACAGTTTACATTGTTCTGTCAACTGATTCAAACTCTAGTTCACCTTATCTCTCCTCCGTCAGCACCCTCGGTGTTTAAATTTCCTTCTGTCAGAGCTTGTTGCCGTGCTGTTTCTACATTGACCCTGTCAGTGTTCACTAGTCAGTCAAACAGTGTGGGCAGTGTGTGCTGCCTTTCATTTTTTAAGGCTTTATTCTGATCAAATGGTGACATTATGTGGGTGTTGCTCTTTTTCTCTACTTTTCAGCCACAGGCTAATACAGTTACAAATTCAAAAAAAAACTCAGTTCTTAACTGTTTCCAAATCCTACCGCAAATCAATTCTATGAGCATGTAGTGGGGCAGGGCAGCCAACACCAGAACCCTTAAAGTGATACCGATACCAAAAGAGTTCTTCATTTGATACCCATCTTGTGAACGGAAGCATTCAGTTGCGTTAATTTGCCATACTTGCAAATGTTTTGGCGGCATCTCAGCACGCTGAACTGCCAACTCCCTCAAACACACCACGCTCGCCTTCACACTTATTTGCTTTCTTGCCAAGTATTAGATCTCCCACGTACGATAAATATGACATTTTTTCCTACTGTATGACCCTACGTACATTCATGCTCCTTGATGATAAACTCTTTGATTAAATGACCCCACATTATTAAAATCAAGCTTCACATTTCTGCCCCCTCCAGAGGAAAGGCTCTCTGAAAATCCCATTGGTCTCTATGTTGTTTGTTCGTTCCATCACTTTGGCATTGTGCGGGGCATCTAAGGTGCTGCTCGCAGGGCTTCAGACTTCAGCCACAGGTCTCGTTTGACCAAATGGACACACTTTCAACTGATTTCAGACTATAATCTGAGTCCATCACAAACATGCTGAGCGCGCTGAGCTTTGTTCGATTTTTCCTCACAGCTGCAGCAGGAACTGCTAGGGAGCAGTCTGAAGCAGTGTACCTTTCATTCTGAAAACCTGCACTCAAATTGTCACCTTATCCTCAGTTCCCCTATCCTCCCCAGGGTGTCCTCCACTGCTACTCTGTGTGTGTGTGTGTGTGTGTGTGTCCTTCACACTGCTCTTCCTGCGCCTTTGGTGTTTGGTTCCCTGCTATCAGAGCCCAGGGAGGTGTTAAGGGAGCAGGTAGGAACAAGTGTTCAGAGGCGCGCTCATCGGCTCTCAGCAGATCAATAGGAGGCTATTAGAGCTTGGCCCTGTTACAGGGATTGACTTCTGGCAGCGAGGGGGAGAGAGCTGCCTCATGGGTTATTCATATTCAACCCCACACACACTGTAGATGGGTGTTAGATACACATTCCATCTCAGTGTGAGGACAGAACAAAGCAGGACAAAATTACTACTGGAGGTTGTAAAATCAGCGACATGGCGCAGCCTCTGCAGTGTAAGTGGAGTGAGCTCAACACTGGGGAGGTGCAATGTTCAGCAATACTCCTGCTGGACGACTGAGCCTGACAGAAATACTTTTACATGAATGTTGGACGCAGAAATACTGAGGTTTCAGATAAAAAACTCCAGAGGAGAAAGACACACACACAGATAAGAGGTTTGTGGAGTCACGCTGAACACACTCAACTGGTTTTGATTTCTACCAGTCACTTGATTAACACTTGCAATTATTTTCATTACTTAATGTTACATTAACTGAGTGATTGTTTGGTTTCCCAAAGTGACGGCATCAAATTGCTTATTTTTTCAGACCAACACCCCTGAACCCAAACATATACGACCAGTATATTATCATATAAGATAAAGAAAAGCAGCTGACTAATCAATTAATTGAATAATCAGTTTAGTATGTATTGATCTGACGTGTTGGCTTGTTCTTATAAGACCTGGATGATTTGATTAAAACAGAATTTTACTTCAATGTCCCTACCCTCTGTTTATGGTGTGGTGTTATGGTGAATTATTTCAATTATTTCTGAGAAATCAGGTTTTGTCTGTCGTCTTGTCTAAATACTACAATAACCATGATCTTATTTTAGATCTCATTGAACTGGAAGGTGAGGGAAGCCCTCTCACTTCTCTAGAGATGGGTGGCTGGAGGATTTCCTCCATCTTTAAAACATGGTGGCATCCATCCTCAGGGACCTAGACCTGGACGCCAGCGAGCCCTGGGACACTAAAAGATCATTCGTAGACTCACAGGAACACGGATACTTCTTCCCAGTGTAACCAGTGTTCATAGTATGCCTGCCCATTCTGCATGTTCCCACCAATGACCAGTCATCTGTCAGTCTGTTTACCCATCTATATATCTAGAATCATCTGCACAAGTGCTGACATGTGACACGTTAAGAAGCATAAACATTAAGAAAATGCAAAGAAAAATAACAATTATATCAAAGCCTGAAAAAAAAAAAAGATATCAGATCAATTCATTCGAAATTGACCCAGTATTGTCCTGTGAGTCACGTAACTTTGTCTATGGGAACTAAGAATGGGACTTTTACTGCTCGTTCCTCCCACTTCACAACTCCATTCAAACAGGAGTACAGAGCATTTGTTGGGAATTATTTTAGCTGCAGATTTGGTTTTCTAATGAGTGTTCATGATAATTAAGGAACATGTCACCCAGGGCACAACAGAGTGGCTCACTGTTGTATTTGTAATAGTTTCTGGACAACAATGGAGCTCTATGGCACAGAGGAAGAAGATATATCAGCTTTGATACACACACAATACTTGTAAGTAGAATGCATTCAGTGTTGTTTTGGGTTTTTTATGGGATTTGATGACGAGAAAAACACTGAATATCAGCAGACTTATCTGTTAAAGTATTTTTATTCAAAAATGTGTCTATACTGTATAATGTATGTATTATTTAATCAAATATCTAGGCTGTTTCTCTCTAAATCACTATGAAATTCTCCAAATTTGTCCAAAATTACAACAAAAAGTTTAAGATTCTTCCTTTTCAGTTTAGTTCAATTTCCCTTTCAATTGATCCATCAGTAATAGCTCACCTTCTGTGCTTTCAAACCCATCAGACTGGTGGTAATTCACAACAGATTTCCCATTTATACGGTGAAATAATTTGCTTCCTTCCATCAAAGCTGCTGGAACCTTTTTTCACTTCAAGCAGAACTCAAACACCTTTTTCCACTGGATAATCAACAATATTTCCAGTTGTATTAACAGGATTATTGTGGAGAGCAAAGGGTTTATGCTCTGATGTTAGCAGCCAGACTGTTGCTTTTCTCACAGTATTTGTAGCTGTGGCTTTATAGTGTGCATGCAAACACACCCAGATATGAATACCTGAATGCAACCATTTTAATCATGAGTAAACATATATAAATATAAGCAACGCACTATAATAATGGAAATACATACTGCAATTTACATTATTTGTAGCCACAAGATATCATTGTTTTAGTCATTTGGTTCTCTGAATAAAGCTGCCTCCCAACCGATTTTGCTCCCCAGCCATGATTGTGTCATGTGATGCAGGGAAGGGCAGGGTTTCCTGCAGTGTTGTCATGGCACTGTGCCTCTGTAGAGAGGTGCTAAATCATAGTGAAAGTGGGGGATTGTGCCATGCTGTACAATTGCAAAGTCAGCCACTCAACCTCGCTGAAATCACTTGGATGAAATCACTGGACGGGATATTTCTCCTCACATGAAAAGTAGTCCCAAAATTCAACCACACACCTTAAGCGCCTCATTCTAGTCCTTCATCAGGGCCTATAAATCGCTCTAACAGTCTCCTGATTTTCATTTAAATGCTGTGAACCTCAGGCTTGGCTGGGATTCAAGTCAGTTTGTCCAAGTGCTGAAGTACTACAAGAAGACAAATTCTCTGTGGCCCAAAAAAGCCTTTTCTGATTAAAACACATTCATAAGAGACTATAACAGCCTATAAGACTGTTGACAGGACAGATACACAACTGTAATCAAGGTGAATTATTTTATCATTATTTTATCCATGAGGATTTTATAGTTGTAAAACTTACACAGAGTCTAGAAAAGCAATTTTATGCGTAAGTGCTTTAGAGTCGATGGGCCCAGCAGGAGAAACACACGCCCCAAGCAAACCAACAAACTTCAAAACTTGCTTGGCTTATGCCTTGAGAGAGGCATTTTCATTCAGATGAATGAGCGCCATCTTTGAGTCCGGTATCCAGTTCTTATAATACATCCATGTGGAGCACTTGCCACCTTCGCTGTAGAGACGCAACTCTAACAAAAAAAGGTAAATCATGGCAAGCAGCACAAGTCTCCTGAAGCTTTCCAAATAAACTAAAATGATGATTTCAAGCCCCCTGGATTAGTTATGGCTGATAGCTGCTATGGCACAATGCATAAAGAATTACTTCCAGCCTGAGTAGAATCTACTTTGAAAAATATCCTGAAAGGTTTCGATTGCTATGCAGGGTTGTTTATTGCTGTTGCTTTCCATACGGAGAGCTGACCGTTCTCCTCATGGGGAGGTGAAACACGTCTCCAGCGTGGCAATATAGATCAGAGTCATGACTTTGTTGTAGATACACAACTGGGATCACTTTGACACACGTGGACACTTCTACTGAATATGTGTTTACTTTTGGACTCGAGAGGTTTCGCTGCTTAATTCAATATGTATTTTTTGTACATGTCTTAGAGTTAGCAGGACGCACAGTCAGAATGGACAGAATTATGAGGATACGGCCTATATAACATAATTCTCTCTATAATACCTTATTGTATTGTAATGTCATCTATTCTTTCTGGATAGACGTCAGCGTTTCTCTTGCTGTGGTAGAGAAGAGCTGGTATTATTAACACCTCTCTCTTCCTCTCTCTCTCACTTTCTCCTCTTTAGTATGTCTGATTGTCTATACTTCACTATCACCATGGCAACCACCCACCATCTATCCATCCATCCAATATATCCATCTATCTTAATACTCTGCAGCCTGTCGTTTAGCAAAGAAACAACAGCTCGGGCACAATCATTAGCAGCTGACACCTTATAAACGAGCTCCCCTCAAAATGTAAATCCAAAGACGCACAAATACACACACACACACACACACACACACACTCAGAGAGACAAAAGCCCACACGCACTCATGTCCAGACCGAGAGCTGTATTGGATTTTTAATTGAACCGACAGCACCGCATCCATACCCAGAGACACTGACACATCAGTACCCTGGACACACACTCCCCCGCACACACTTCTAGTCCGTAGGTATTCCTCATTAAGTTGAACCATTATGTAGAAATAAGCCTGGCAGTTTTGGCCTGCTGTAACCTCTGTACCTTTTCATCAGTCAGAAAATTAATTATCTGATATCTAATTACACTCAGGAGTTCTGACAAAAGAAAGTCAGTCTGCACTCTTTCAATCAAGAGTGGCGTAGTTAGCTCTTGTAGCCTGAAGAAATGTTTCTTTGCATTTAAATGGTTGCTGCTCCACCACTAGGGCGACTGATTTCCTCCAAAGCCATGCGTGATTGGTTGAACGATTTACTCTAAATTGTCCTAAGGTGTGGATGTGATTTATGTGTGTGTCTATGAGTTTTGTAACTCTGCTGCTCTTCTTACATTTCAGCGCATGATAAATATTCAGAGCCCCCAGAAAGTAATGTATACTATCATGTACCTTTTATTCACTAAGGCGAGAATGGTTGTATCACGCATAAATATGGTCATAAATAAGAAGATTCAAATTATATCTTAACTCTATGATGTAACTAACTTGTATGGTGCAGCCTGTTTTTACTAAGTTGTTGTTTCTACGCCGTAGTGGGCGCTGTGGACAAATCCATTGCAAGCACACAGGAGAAGAAAAAGCAGGAAAAGAATCTTCTTTGTTAAAACTTTTACACTGACTATGTTTCTTGTACAGCACATATGTTGTTTTTCTACTTGCTTCCTTCCTTGTTCTTTCCATCTCGTCTTCATAGCTACACTGGTTATCTGATTATCTGGGTGGCAGAGGAAGTGACGGGGGTCCCACGGCCCACGAGCCAATCATCAATAAGGAGTCGGCGGGGCCACAGGCGGTGATGTTTCAGGCACACGCCGGGCTGCAGGCTGCAATTAGCACAATAGCCCGCTGCGAAAAGCATGCAACAGGTCTCACACAGCTGGCTGCAGGTCTGTAGTCATGGCCACCAGAGTCCACGACTGAGTAAAGTCAACTCCAAGTTAAGAATGATTCCATATAGACCAAGACAGACTCAGTACAACCGGCCATTTAATATTCTTTGATTCTGTTTTGAGTTTTCTATGATATAACGTCAAGATTAATTCAGGACAATCAACTCGAAACTTTAAACCATCAAGCAATTACAAGTGGTAGAGTCTATTCTGAAATATGGTAATCCTTGCAGATTCTGGAGATCTTTCTCCAAATCCAGGTGATTATGCTGCACTGCAGGAAAATTGCAGTGAGTCACAAACAGAAACTTTATTTGCACAATAAACAGTGTGAGCTCTCACAAACTTGGGCATGTAGGAATACATGTTAAAGATGTTCAAGTTACACCTTCACTCATTTATCAAATTAAACACCTGGTAGTGTACCTTGGTCATAAGACAGAGGGAGCTGTACACCACCTCAGTCTCCTTGTCACTCCTCTCTCCCTCAACATGAGCTGTCCCCAGCTGTTTTTTGGCTTATGGATTGGTGTAGAAGACAAGTAAGCCTCAGCAGTTCTAGGCACCAACGTAGCTGATACATCATTCAAATAGTTATGTTAGGTTATATACAATGATTCAACTACATAATGACAACATTATATATTGTGTATATTACATATTGTGGATCCTAGCAGAAAAAAGTGTCCAGATTCTCCCAAATTCTCCATCCAAACTGTTTTGTTCTCTTAAAAATACTGGACAAGACAGGTGCAAGAGTTAAACATATCCTCAATGCTCCTCTTTCCATATCGAAGCAAAGGAGGCCATTGTGTTTGAAGAGACACGGGCATTTTGAATGCTGCGCCTGGATAATGAAAAGGCTCCCAGTCAAGTTCTGTGGTATCATTTCACACTGTGCTGGTGACACGCTGGGATACACTACACTACAGGCGCCGTGGCCCTGAACGTGCTGAGCAGCAACACGCAGACTTTGAATGGATGGAGGGATGGACGCACTGCTGAGTCAACAACATGACACTGGTTACCAGGGCAACTGTACAAAACCTGTGACATTAAAAAACGTCCAGCAATGAAATAAACCCCAAAGCCATAATCACATCGATAGTCTCATTAGAATAGCAGAAGCACTCCAGTTGAGCCACGTTGCATGCCTGGACGGCACTCTGAGTAATCAGAGGAGAGGAACTAAGTGGGAGGAAGAAAATTCACATTCAGAAAACAGAATTGTAAATTTCTCCTGTCTTAAAATACATATTAGTCCACAGAGGGTATAATATCCTGTCTCCACCTGCAAAGAGGCTGGTGTGCACAGCTTTATAGATAATCAATGTGTTGTACATTATACATATTTTACATTAGCACCACTGCAACCTTTTAGTAAACATGGCCTATAAAACAGCTGATAGTTTGTTCTCTCACAATCAACTAGATGTTCTTATCGCTGTGGAATGTAATAATCTGTCAACAGTATAGTAATTTATTGCTGCACATCACTATTACAGCCACCTTCTTACTGAACCATTGCTGAACCTCTCTTGTGTAATCCTCACAGAGACTAGGGAAACTTTCTGCAGAGTGGGAGTATTGCCGCAAACAGCTTTATGCTCCTTATATGAGATCAGATGGCATCTTATCTCAATTACACTTAAAGCTGAAACTTTGATCACATCCTAAATGTAATTTAGGGCAGCAAGGACATCTGGTGTGTGTGATTCATTTTTATTCAGTCTGTGTGTCTTCTCTTTCAATTCACTGAGCAAATCAAAACATAGGTTGATACAACTGTGTGCTTTGTGTGCTTTGATGGTCAGTGTGAAACCAGTGTAAGTCTTTTCACGACCTGTGTCCAGTAAAGCTGGAATCGATGCCTGAGAAATGACCGGCAGGGCTTTAGAAAGTGGAAGAAAATGATGAAGAATGAAGCGCTTGAGAACACTGATTGACCCACTAGGGTCATGGCAGTGTTCAAGAAAGGTTACAATAAGGCTGGCTAGCCTGGAAGACTCTCGGAGGATCACTACGACCTGGGTCACACCATCTGCGGTAGTTCACCAACTAGCCCTGCAAGTAGTCACCACATCAGCAATTACCTAACACCACCAATTGTGTGAGGATGTGCACATTAACTCTGCTGGTTTGACCAGGCGTTTACAGTGCCGCTCACACTATAATGCCACATTCCCCCTGCTGTATTGCTGCTGCTGTTGCTCAGACCTCTGAAGGAACTGTTCAGAAACGTCTGAGATGCATTTTACTGAAAATACCTGTAATGAAAACAGCCTGATGTCTCACTCTCTTTCCTGTTTCATGTAGGAATCCTCCCTCTCACCAGTCCTGACTCCACTTACCCTTCCCTTTTCTAGAACAGAAAACATTAATTTCCCCCTGTATAATAATAAAAAGATTATGGTACTTGAGTGTGTTTGTGGTTATGTCTCTCTCCTATCTGAGGAAGCCACAGCATGAGAAAAAAGCACCTATCTTACCTGTAATAAGAAGTCAAAGAGAGCCAGTCTCCCCCACTCTGAGTGGTGAACTCCCACACAGGGCGCTGACCTCAGGTCTGCTTCACTCCCACAGTGGACCTGCAGCAGTTTCTGGTACTGGACCCAGCTGAGGGGTACTGAGTTCTGGTCATTGTCTCTATCAGCGAGGTGCTGAATATCTGGATCCCACCACACTACAGGTCTGGGGGTGCCGCGGATGTATCGATATGGTAAAATCTCACTGTGGAAAGTCCTCAGCACCGCAGGGAGACTTCTGTTGAGTCCCAGCACCCTGTCCAGGTGGAAGGCAAACACTTCAAACCAGTCGTCGGTGCGTTTGATCAGGGAGCAGTGCCCCTGCTGGCAGCGCTCACTGTGGGTTTCTGGATGTCTGAGGCCAGGTCCATGCTGAGTAGATGGCGGCTGTGATGGAGAAATACAGTTATATAATGCCTTCCATTCGATATCTATTGTCTCAGACCATGAATACTTGGTTGAAATGGCTTTTGATAATGTGTATGTATATAAAACAATTCAATAATAACCTTTTAGCCAGCAGGTCTGCCCTCTACACAGAGAGGAGGGCTTCTTACAGTCTTGATATGCAACTGCAAAACTCCTGTACGGTGCCTACCTTTATAAGGACCATACCAATGAGTTTTAGATCTTTACCTACAAAATCATGTATACTCCATATGCTCACCATTTTTAAATGCACACTACACACTAAACAGATTTATATTTTGGACGTATTTTTTACTTGTTTTCCAATCATTTCTGTACAGTATGAATGGCCCATGCTTAAATTATACAAACACACAAATCATCAAGTCTGCAAACATTTTTTTATCAGAGTTATATTATCATTTCATGATAATACAGTTAGCTTAAAAGATAAAACTGAAGTTATTCTATATTTTCCGTATTTTCAACAAACCCCAGCAAAAGACCAAAACCAACAATTCTTTCAATACTTTCTGACTTTCTCACCCTGTGTGTCTATTGGTTCCTATTAAAGAGTTGAATCTTTAAAAAACAAATATAAGAAATATAAGATTCCATTAAAAAAAGAATAGTAGTAGTAATTTTTAACAAACAATACTCAATACGAGGAACTAGTGCATCTGTTACGGACTATTTTCAGCCGTGGATTAATACACATTTGATGTGTAGCAGGACGGTGTAAGTGGGATTGAGTCCAAATGAACTACAGAGCTCGAAGGAACATGTCAGCCAGTGCAACAGTGTGGCTCATTGATGTGTTTTAATAGTTTTCAATGGAGCTCTTTGGCACAGAGGAAAAAGATATATCAGGCTTTGATACACGTACACTACTACAGTTATATGATAATCTCAATTACATATTTTCCTTAAATTATTCAGGTTTGTACATTACGTTCTTTATTTTCTTTTTGCTGTCATTCTACTACTGCTGCTTCAGTCTACTCTGTATACTATCTACTTATGTAGATTCATTGTTTGAAAAGACAGCCAGACTGTGTACCTGCTGGTGTGCAGGAGGATCCAGCGCCACCTGGAGCACCTGTCCATGTGCAGGTACCCTGGCCTTACTGACCACCTCACCCCGAGCGAGGAGCTGCATCTTCTTGACGTCATCCTTGCTGAGCCAGGGAAGAGGCCGGGGATCTGGACTAATCCTGATCCTCCTGTGGTCGCCGTCTGGGAAGTCCTGCTCTGTGAAGCGCCGACACCGGCCGCTGTCATCTTTCTTCACGGCTGCCTCTGGTTTGGACAAAACCTTTTTATGGTCCAATGACCCAGGATTCCTCTTTGCTTCAGAGGGATCCTCTGAGAGATTATGGTGTTTTTTTGGATCCCTGGGGGGCTTTTTCACAGCCTGCTGCTCCTTACCGACTTTGTCAGATTTCCCAGGGGGCTGTCTGTGTTTTTCCGAAGCCTGGTGATGTTCAGCTAGCTTTGCACTTGTATGGCTGCCATGTATTTGTGTGTCTGCATTCCTGCCTGTGTGTCTTTTCCCCCATCTGCCTGCCTGTCTGTCTGCAGCTTGACTGTCACTTATTAGAGTTTCTGCTTGAGCAGGGATATGTGCTGCTGTGGATTTGCTCCTTTCAAGATGAATGTATGTCTGTGCAGTGTGCTTTACCCCAGCACTGTGGTTGCTTGGTTTAATTCTATGCTTTGGTCCTGTGTTGTTGACTGTAAACTCTAGGAGATGGGGACGCTGATGACTGGTTGGATGCTGGATGGCGCCTGCCATCTCTTTTCTTCTGGAAGCAATGCCTTTGCTTTTGAGTTTATTTCTGCGCAAGTCTCCGTGACTTCTCTCTTTGATGCTGTTTTTGTCATCTCCAGCAGCGTGCCTGAAAGGTTTAGGTGCCACTGAATGTTTAGACGTCTCTTTTCGAACGCTGGATTTCCAGGCCCCGCTGTGGATGTGAGTGAGTGGCTGCGGGAAGGCAGCGGCCGGAGGGAGCTCCATGACCCTGTTCCTGGATCTAAACTCCCCGGCGGAGCTCAGGGCTCGGGAAGTCCGCCGGTCAATGTCAGCGGGCGGCAAAGGAAGGGGGAGAGTCATTGTCATCACAGAGATTGTGAGGAAGAGGAGGAAGAGTGGGGAGAGGAGAAGCAGCCATTTTTGACCACAGCAGAGTTTTGACCACGCTCGCCAGACCTGGAAGAAACAAATAGACAAAAAGAAAAAGAAAGACAGAAACACAAGTTAGAGGGAGACCAACAGAACCACGATTATAATGGAGTGGTACCATAAATTGCAAACATAGCATTTGCACCAAACAGAATGGAGCGCTCAGATTCCTGTGGGGTTAACCAAAGGCTGCACTGAGATCTCTTGGCTCCAGGCATGTGCTCATGATTCACACTCTGCAAGGGGAAGGGAGTAGAAAAAACAAACCGTGCTGTTGGCACGTTGCTCTGTTTCTGTTCTGTGATAGCACAATAGTGATGTGTGACCTTCGAGTGTTTATTACCAAAAATGGAAATAAGAGAAAAAAGCTGGAATCTGGTCACAAAGAGGGAGCAGAGCTAAAACCTCCTGTTTATGCTGCACAAATCTGAATATGTAAGCGGCAGAATATAGAGCTAGTGTCAGGCGCTCTGTGTTTCCAGTAGCTTACAGCTGAATTGGACTTATCCAGCTGAGACCAATACGATTGTGGCATAGCCATAATTCAGGGCTGCCTTCTGCACGCAATGCACAGCAAGGGGGAAAGCCACATTTCACACAATACGCTGTCACTGCCCCAATATGGCTTACTGTATATTCACTGAGGGCTGTATAAAAGTGAATTTTTCATAGGAATTCAAAGTGCTGGCCCTTTACTAGTGTGAAGTCAGGCTTTGATGCCATTTGATGCCTTTACACAGAGACAGAGGGATTGCAGCTCTATGAAAGTGACATCCAAATAATAAAACCAAAATAAGGCCTTCAAAAGATTTATTGTTGAGTATTGCAGGGTTCATGTTGGAAGAAGCCTCTATAGCAACGCTTATTCTATGCGACAGCAACCATCTGAACAGGAACAACAAATAAAAGTGTCTGAGGAAGGCTGGCAGTTCCCCTACAGACAGGGTGGCCTACACTTCATGTTCAGTGGAAAGATAAACAGTAATAGAGGATGCATAGCCCACCTATCCCAATAACGACGCTTCCTTTTAGTCCCAAAAACTGGAGTCATGCCTAAACAACACGAGCAACCGAAACCTGAAGCAAACAGTGTCAGCTCTATTTGAGTGCCACTTTTTATCATCACCTAATAAGTAAAGCCATAGGTGAACCAGGATGACCCAGATAACTCTCCACTCTGCTCTCTCCACCTCTGTCCTCCTCTTTTTTCCTCCATTTAGGTGAACGCAGAGTGAAGGAATGTTTCAGACCCTCGAGACGTCCTCCCCATCTTAGAGCCGTTAACAGCATTCCCAGATCCCTCCACCTGTGAAAGGATCCCATTATTCTTCCCCTGGACCTGGAATGCCCTGAACCAGGCTAGTACTGAGAGAGCCTGACATATTATACACACTCATATACAAACAGTAGGGTCCCAAAGTAAGACTGAGTGCATGTGAGCGTATGTGTGAGGCTCAGATACATATCTAACCTTGTGGAAATATTTTTTATATGCTGTAATGAATAGTGCTGCAGTACTGATGCAATAAAGCACACCTAGCACTCTCACTGTGTGGGCTTCTACTATGGAATCTACTCTACTTTACAGAGGCAACACAATGAATCCTAATCCGCCCCTAAAGGATCAAACGTGCTACATGGAGCCTTTTAATGTCATTGAATCATTACTGCACTTAGTGTGAGACTTTGGTAAATCACACGCTGAGAGGATTGGCAGCCTCTACTGACCTGTGAATGGCTTTTTATATTTCACACCACTGAGCTGGATTTCACAGAAAATCTCCAAGATTGCGTGCCTTCAGCCTCACTCCAGTGGCACAAGGGACAAGTTAACAGTTATTTCTTTATTCTAACATTTGTTTACCTTATTCTAACATACTATAAAGGGGGTTGAAAAAGCTACACATAGCACCTTCATATATTTATTTAAAGGCCAATAATATAAATGTATGCTCCTTAAAGTTAAGGCTTTTTTCATTGTATCAACCACCTTTTTCAAATTAATATTACTTATTAGATGTAGTTCATCTTTCACCCCAGGGATCAAATTTCATGCCAGCATTAGGGATTCATGAAAGATGATCTGAAACAATGAACTGAAAGACGCTAAACATGTTCTGTACAGGGACCTGCAGAGTTGGGTGATCATTTTCTGGAGCTCTTTCACATTACTGAAATGAACAAATGTAAATATAAAAATATGGATTAGCGCACCTTTAAGAATTACAACTTTACAGTTCTGTCCATCCTTCTTTTCAGTAATAATCGAGTCAGAGGGGGAAAGCACAGGACGAGCAGTAAGACCATAAGTCAGGTTTTAAACAAACCTCCAGGTTAACTTATGTGGAAGAGAAAATGACGACGGACAGTATAATTACGACCTAAACTAAACCCTAAACTGTCAATCCTCACTTTCGATTTTACCTCCAGATAAAGTGGTTTAGAGAATCTGGCTGGACTCTTGGCTCTGATCATCTGATTGCTTCCTTGCTCTGTTGTCACATTGTCATTGTGCTCTCTGATCTCAGCCCTTACTCTGGTGAGTATGTTTACTTTCCTATTACTGACACAAATATTTGACACAATTACATGAGGATATTTTATATTTCTTATATAGAAACTGATTCATTTCTCACTGCACTGATAAAAGCCAGCACATAAATCGGTCCGTGTTGAGTCCTGACATGAGGACACCACTGCTATTATCACAAAAACAACTACATGAGCCGCTGCATATTAACGTGTTAAGGCTTCACTCTTGTTTACCCGGCCTCGTGCCGTCCCTCCTTTCATCCGCCCTCTTTGTTAGCACTTCTTTTGGCTGAGCATCGCTAATTAGTGTCCAAGCATGTTCAGCTTAGTGCGAATGTGTCAACATGAGAGTGTGTTTCTGATGCTCTGTTGCCTTCGACGCCTCTCTACAGCAAACACTCAGTGCCAGGCCACGGCCTCGGTCCACAGAGAGAGACGTGAACGCAGCGGGAGAAGCACTCAAGTAAGAAAACACACTGTATGTTTCATGTGATGTGGTTGGCTGCACTTCAGGGTGGTTGTGTTTTGAGCATGCTGTCATGCACACTGACCTGCAGAACTATTAGTTTGTAAGAAAACACTATGAAACCCCATCATATAAATACAAGTTTCACACGGTGCAGGGAGAGCAGATTTGTGGGTAACTGCACACACACACACACACACACACACACACACACACACACACAAACACACACACACACACAAACACACACACAAAGGGCTTATGCTGTGATAAGAATCACATTTCCTTTAAAGACACAAGGTTACAGAGTCTGAGTTATTGTAACATTTCTTTTTTCTTTCAAAAAGAAAAATGACGCTATTACTGGCAAGCTAAAGATATTTTCCACTTGTTATCTCTCCAAGTTCTCTTTCTTTCTGACAGGTTATTTCGTGTCTTTGTACCTCCCTCTTTGTCTGGCTCTGCTCTTCTCACTGTGCTGCTCTGACAACCCTACACACACACACACATACTATATACACTATATATATACACACAAACACACACACATCTTCTCCTAATAACCACCTGCCTGCTTCGACAGGCCAGGTGTCCGACTATCTGACAGCTCAGCAGCTCTTCTTCTTTTTTTCTTTCCTTTCTCTTTTTAATTTCCCTGCTTTTCTTCTCTCCCAGCTGAGGGCTGCAGGGGAGGCATGCAGCATTAGGTCGAGACACGCAACAGGTGCTGCAGCCAGCCAGCTACCCTCAGGAGAGGACAGAATCAGACGGGAGGTGAGAAAGTCTGGGGTCTCATTACCCCGTCTCATCTATGAGACCTTTTATAAGTTGTGGAGGAAGTATTCATCCTTTCCTGAAGTAAAGGTACTAATAACATGCTGTAAAAAATACTCCATTACAAGAGCATGTCATGCATTGAAAATGTCACTTAATTAAAAGTATGTATATAATCAGGAAAATGTACTTAAAGTATCAAAAGTAAAAGTACTTATGCAGAAAATGACTGATCATTGATTTTTACTATTTTATATAGGTCTCAACTCATATTTTTCATTATGGATTAATCTGCTGGTTATTTTTTCAAATAATTGATAACATTTTTGTCCAAGTTTTGTCCATCCAACAGTCCAAACCTTAAAATTATTAAAAATAAATTTAAATGATTAAAATAATTACAAGAAAAATCAGCAAATCCTCACCTTTGCGAAGCTGGAACTATGAAATGTTTTTACATGAAAAATGACTTAAACCATTATCAAAACTGTTGCCAATCAACTAATCAATTAATAAAGTAATCATTTCACCTTTACTTGTACATATTGTTAGGTACAGTAGTACCTTCATTCATAACAAAGCAGCACATTAAATAAGCTTTCCATATGTTTTGTGTGTAAAAATCTTAATCTACAAAGTAACTAAAGCTGTCAGATTAATGTAGTGGAGTAAAAACAACAATATTTCGAAGTATAAAGTAGCATGAGAAAAGAAAACACTCAAGTGAAATACAAATACCTCAAATTTGTACATAATTACAGTACTTGAGTAAACGTACTTAGTTAGATTCCACCACAGCCTTTCATCAGTCTAACATCTTGACAAAAGTGAGTGTGCTCTGTCCAAAACTGTATTTAACTCAGACAGAAAATCACTATAACGATCCTGTAAGAGGGAACTTTAAGGTGCTGAAACATACCAGATGGAGGTCTTCACATCGACAACTGGAAACTGGCCATCAGGTGGGAGTGCATTAACTAACCATCTGTGCTGTGGCTGATGTTACAAAGCTAGAACAAAGATACTTTATGCTTTACTAACAAGATAGGGGACTCAATACATTCTTCCAAAGCTCAGAAATGGTGAGGTGGAGCATCTTTTTAATCGCTGTAAATTGTTGTGGGACGAGGAAGACAAACAAAAGAGGCACTGACTCCATGCATGCCACTTTACTGACTCAGTGTATCCTTCATGCCAGCCAGGATACGGTTACACTAATTTATACTTATTATACGACACAAGGTACACATCATTTGCAGGCAAATGTTTTGCCATACAATCCATGTGCAAAAACAGGCTCTTCTAAACAAGCCAAAGTTAAAAAAATGTGTTATGCCTAAAAGAATGAAAACGTCATGGAGCTGGAGCAAAATTCAGGGGATTGCCAAAGTTATTAGGATTCAAACACATCAATGTCTGCACTAAATGTCCTCACAAACCGTCCAATGGTTGTTGAAATACTTCAGTCTGGACCAAAGTGGGGGAACAATCGACCAACACTGATAAGAGCCACACTGCCTGCATGGCTCAAAATAGTCCATTTATAGGCTCGGCTTTACTTCTTTTAAAGAAATGTCTCTGTCCAGCAATTCAAGCTCTATTGCCAAAACTGTTTACTCAAGGTCAAACAAAAGTTTTCTATTCATTAAAATAGAAATACAAAGTTACAAAAACACCACATGAACGATAAGAAGTTGATATGAGGGCATCAGGGAGCTGTGAGCTGTTGTTACACACTGTAGTTAGAATGAGTCTGCAATCCAGATTGGTTTAATAGAGCCATCAAAGCCGGAATTACGTTTGAAATTTATGAGGTCAGAAGGTCTCTGTCGGCGCTAGCTTCAATTATTAGTTCGCAAACACGCACACACACAGATACACATCCCTGCTTGAGCAAAGAATATCTCTCCAACTGGATCAAAGAGGATTCACAGACTCAGAGAACAATCAGTTAACACAGTTTGGCTTAATTCAATCTGAGAGAGACTCAATCCCCCGAGAGAGAGACATCATGCGTGTGTTAATGGGCTTCATCCATTCACTAATAGGCGTTCTCCAATATGGACGACGCAGCGTCTGTGTGTATGCATGTGTGTAACGGACAGAGAGATAACAGTGCCGCTCACGCCAGCATTTATAACCATTCAGTGGATTTACTGTGGATTTAAGGTTCAACTTACAAACAGTCAATGTTGTGACTGTACTGTCTTGACTGTGCTGACCTTTAAGGAAAGGGAGAGAACTGGAGAGTCCTACATCAAGGAAGCAATCGTATCATACTGCACCACCAAATGTTACACTGTATAATCCTGCTTTGTTGTATGAGAAGCAACGGAAACAGAGCTTTTCTCTTTTTACCTATTCTGACTTGGCATTTTGACAAACCAAACGAGCCACAACCACTGGCGTCACTGCACAACCCGCCACTTCATCGCCGAGGTTCCAGCATCACCTATTTCAAAAACAATGACTTTCACTCTGCCACATCCTGTTGTGAAGCACCGACGAACTGGCATTTTCCCAGAGAGATGATGTGATAGAGACTGTTACATTTTATATTGGTGTTCCCAGAAACAAAACAGTGAGGCAGCTATTTTGTTCTCAGACTGACAGACTGAGTTAAAATTTTATAAATAATTTGAATAAATAATAAATAAAAGCATACATCATTAAAGATTAGAGCTAAATTCTACAATCTTTTTATATTTGGCACTGCAGTGATGTTTAACTAAAGACGGTTATTGTATGCATCATTGTGAAGACCATGAAAATTGCGCACTATTATCTAACATGTCTAAAAATGTGTATAAACTTAAAAAGAGTCATCATCTGCTCTTGGCAGTGTATTGGAGCTGCTGTATTCTACTATTTAATTACTATTATTTGAAGCACTGCACAATATGTAATAGAAATGTGCAATAATATATTCTTTCTGGTCCCACCTTGGAGCCAAGTGTGGCCCAGTTGTGCCAGTTGAGCCTGACAGCCAAATTGGTGGGCTGACTGACAAACCTGTCCAACATTTTCCTTTCAGTTGTGGCCTTTTGTGCACACTAAGACCAAGATTTTTCTCACCTAGAAAATGAGTCAAAATGCTCTCCACAGTGGATTATTCAGGAAACACTCTTGTGTTTTAGTGTGGATGAGGACACGCAGCTATCCAAAAGTAATGATGTATGCCTGCTTAGGGTGGGGGCTGTGTGGCAGTAATGTTAAGGAGTCAAATCTCTGTTGCCTCTCAGTGATCAGTCATTTTGGAGCCAATCACATCATACAGAAATGACACTGGATATAAATGTTTATGTTGTTAACTTTGCAGCATAAAATAGTGATTTGATCAACGCAGTGCAGGAACTACTTCTTCCCTGGTTAACAAGTGGCAGTAATTAGACCCCTGTTTTAAACTTGTTCAGTTGTCAGACAAAAGAGACAGAACATTGTCTCACTGAGAACAACTGAGTTGTGTGTTTGACTGTATTAAAACACAGTATGAGTGATGATGGAAACAGAGTGGAGTTTTAGCCAGCTGGCATACAATCTGGTTTACAGCAGGGGAAAGAAGAAGAGATTTAGTTTGTTTGTTTTTTTCGTTTCAGTGTGGATGGAAACTTTTAAACACCACCTAAACACGAGGCTGCAAGTTGATTTCAGAAAACAAAAAGTAAACGACTGAACGGAAGAAAGAAATGCTTCGATATACTGTTCATTTTAAAGTATGCCCAGTATGTTGAAACATGAATTTCATTTACTTATTTTTTCTTTATCTTTTCAGAAAAAAAAAAAAGATTGTTGGAAAAGAGACTGAAGATAAGGCGGAAAAGGAGGGCAAAAGCACATCTGCACATCTAAGCAGATTCAGAGGGAAGGATGGAGCATTTGTGTGTGTGTGTGTGTGTGTATGTGTGTGTGCGTGTGTGTGTGTGTGTGTGTATGTGTGTATGTCTCAACTGTCAACACCAGCCTGTCAAATGAGAGCAGACCTTAATGAAACCAGTCAGATCCTCTCTGTCTCTCTCTCTTTCACACACACATACACAGAAGGAGAGCAACGATGTAAGAAAGATAAAAGAAATGCAAAAGCAACGCAACAAAAGCAAACTGATGTACCACGACGTTGCATGCATTCAGCAACTGCTCAATTCCTTTTCTGCGTGAGTCTGAGGATGATGACAACACATGAAAGATGAAAAATAAATGAGTTGAGCTATCTAAAGATCACTGTCTGAGACCATTCAGTGTTTCTACATGGAAAATAACGAGAGCTTTGCAGCCAGAGGAAGAGGAGACGGCGTTCAAGATCTTGTCTTACTTTATTTTAAAATGTCTATATTTTCTGTTTAGGCTTTGCAATAAAGAGAGAAAAATGTGTTATTTGTGCTGTAGGGTTTAAATCAACTAAAGGAGAAGGCTTATGGTGAAAAGTGTGGATGACAGATAATGGTAAAAATCCTTAATCAACAAACACAAAAATCTAAATCAGTGCTGCAAAAAAGGGTGAGAAAATACTGAAAAAATGCCAATTTAAATGATTAATTGATTATCAAAATTGACGGCAACTAATTTTCTTTCTATTGATTAATAGATCAATTGTTTAAACCAGGGGTTTTCAAAGGCTGAAACTCTGCACCCCCTCCCTCAGACAACTGCCGGAGTAAAACACAAAAATACCATCACGTCGCCTTGTGCTGTCTCATTTGCATGGAAATGCCACTTTGTTGCACCCTCTCTCCCACCTTTGCACCAGGCATGCAGCAACTAGGTGTGAAAGGCACAATGCTTTCCAAAGTCAGACCCCGATGACAAAGCTCAGAACTCATAAAACTGCAGCTATGAAATATGAAAGGACATGGTATTACTATACTGTGTGTAAGGTACTGCGGACAAAGGAAAGAAGTAAGCAATAATGTACTAGCCCAGAGGCAAACAAAGTAGCGGGAGATGAATACATCAATACCTTGTGGAATAGCTGAAGCAATATGAACCGATATGATATGAGCGCACACACGCAGGAATTAATGTTCACACAGCTGGAAATGATGCATGCAGGCCGTTACAGGTGTGGACAAGCAAATGCATCGGCAAGCGTGCTGTATGAACTCCACCTTGTATGTGCTTCCAGGTATTAGCATGTATAGTGCTCACTGATTTATGCATTTCAATACTGTCCTGTGAATAAACGTGTATCGATTAATGATTTCCACAGCGACTCCTTCTGAAGGAGAAACCTTACACTGCTTCCTGTAGAGTGAAATGTTAGATGTCCGGCCGTCCTCCTCTCCTGTAAGCAACTTTCTCCTCTGCAAGGCAGCCGTCGGATCAAATTACAAAGGTGAAATTCGACATATCTTAAATTAGTCGGGGATGTTCTTTGTGAGGGAGGTTGAATGTTACATCTTCTAATAGAAGTTCATTTTTCAAAAGCTATTATGTCCACTACAACATTTGTTCTTTTTGTTTTGATCACTCTTTAAATCTACTACACTTTCTTCACAAAAGCTGTGATCTTCATGACCAGCACAAGTGTCCAAACATCCAATCAATGCACTCCCCATATCAGACTGTTAATCCCCAACTGCACAGCACTTTACTTCAGCCAACTCAGCTTTTGTACGGACCAGCTTCTGCTCCGACACCTCATCAAACCTCACACCATCCTTTAAATCAAATACAGTCACAACCGTAACCATGATCTAACCTGATGTAAGCTGATGTATACTAGGTCTAATGTTTACCATGTTCACCATTACAGTTAAACTTATAGACAGTATACAACTGTTTTCAAATGCTGATCGTCATGAGTACAATAAGCGAAGAGACCTTTTAAGACAATCATATTGAAAGCTGGTTTTCTTGGACTCTTTCCTGTGGTTTGCTTAGACCCTGGTAATGAGAAAGCTGAGGAGGAAACCTGGAACATCTGCTGGGAAACTGAGACCAGGAGAGGCGTGCATCTTCCTTCACCTTTGCCCTTTGCGTCAACTTTTATTAGCTCAGCTTTCATGGTAACAGGCAGGGTATGCTGTTATTCAAATAGAGGAATAGAGAAATGCACACTGTATGAAGACGTTATCCTGAGAGACACAACTATCACTATTGTGTATGTCCTTTGATGTAGATTTTTCTGGCTTATTGCACTACTGCCAAGTACAGTATATATTATACTGTATAATAAAAATGAAATTTTATGTTATTCAAGTAATTGTCTGCAGCACTGGAGGACTTTTAGTGTGGAGCATCTTCAGCATGTGATGAACCGACACAGATACAGTGTGTGATGGTGCTGATGGCTAACTGCTGCTTTCTTTAGAACAAGCAGGAACATTACAATATCAGTACAGCTTTGACAATGTTGTGTGTGTGTATGAAAAGTCTTTTTTCTGTTCTGTTTGTGTGGTGGCAGCTGTCATCCATTGCCTTGTGACTGTGTGTGTGTTCTGTCTGTATGGTGACCTGTCTGCCATCATATGTCGGTTGAGTAGCTGGCGTGTGACAGTGGGCAATCTGGAAATCTTCTGCTGGCAGGCCTTCGGCTGGCCAACTGATGTGTGTCTCTGGGTGTGTGTGTGTGTGTGTGTGTTTCCTAGACTGCATGTTTTTGCATGTTCTGTAAATTAAATATTTGTCAGCATACGTAAGGGGCAACCTCCGGGTAAAGAAAAGTGAAGCCAATGCGGAAGTGCCTTGAGCCTTTAACCTGCATTCTTTCTAATGGGCAGCTGGGGGCGACTCCACTGGCTCCAAAAAAAAAAAAAAAAAACAAGATGGCCACGGCCAAAATAGCAAACTCCAAACAACACAACACCAAATGAACATAACAGAAATAACATAATTGCTTGCAAAATCGGTGCTCCGCTCTTAACTGACACAATAAGCTACAACATCAGTCTCTATCTCCTAATTATGAGATAGTTTTCTTGTAAATATAAGGCATCGATCTGGTAATCATGACATACAAAGTATTTTTTTCTTTTCGTAAATGGACTGCTGCTCTGTAAAAAAACCTAAAGAAGAAGTAATAATACAAAATCTGTCTTAAGATCAGGCTCGGGCTCGATTCAACAATTAAATATATGTCTCACTGCAGTCAAACTGATGACTGTACAGACATACACGGGACACACGCAGTGTAAATGTCGGGCTACTCTACAGTATTGTGCTTTCCGTTTACGAGAATGTTTGTGTCCTTTGAAATCACCGTCAGTGTAGGTATATCTCATGTCTTTTGGACCAATACTAAAAACACATACACACAGAAGCTGGGACAGTTTTTGCAACCTAGCCTGTCTTCTATGTACTTATGTGGTGATTCATTTAAGGTTTGTATTGCTCTTTTACTCCTTTGGTGGAACATTTCTTCTGTCTTCCTGCAGAAAATAAAATCCATCTGAATCACTTTCCCCTGGCTTTGACTGTTTCCCATTTTCTCCATTTTCCAAGAGCTACCTCATAATAAAATATGTATCGCAGGCATCCACAAAACATTTCCTTCTGTTCAGAGTGCCAGACCAATCTCACCTTGAAATGAAAAAGCTTTGTTAAAAACCTCTGTTGTGAGTCAACACACTTGAAGTTTGTTTTTTTTTCCCTTTGGCAAAGGAATAAAAGATCCAGTGCTTTATGTTCCTCATCTCTGTCGCTCTGAAAGTAATTACTTCCATGGCACAAAAATCCTCGCTCCATATGGCTGCAATGGGAGAGTGCACATGTGGCCGAGTCTGTTCCCCATTCTCCTAAGAGGAAGGTGCAGCATGAGAGGGAACATTTGCTGAGAGAAATAGCCAAAAGATAACCGAGGCTGACATTTCAAAATTATTTGCTGACACACAAGAAACACACTAAATTTGGGCGGTGGCCAAATCACGTCCATGCCAAAACTATATTACAGATAATATCAGCAATTCAAGCACAGACACCATAAGTTTCTGTCTCTTACTTTTTTGCTGGTTGAATGGCGCAACCTTATCATGACTACATGTCTTCAGATTTTCACATGAAGCTGGAAAAAGACTATCACAGCTGCCAGAAACACAACCTCTTTACTTCTGAGAGTAGTAGTCTTACTATTAAATGTAGAGGGTCAGTGGCTTTACAAGTCATCACCACTGCTTTATTGGGTTTAGGAACTTACTACTACCTGTCCCGCACCTTAGCAGCACTATTAACTGTCCATGTCTGACATATTTGCAGTCATTGTGGCTGTTCTGTTTTCAAAGCCAAATTCCTAACAACCGTCAGTGAAAACTTTTGATTGCACAAGTATAAAACCTTATCTGCAGCTTTTTCACAACTGGTGATAAAAATAATGAGCTGTGAGGGTTGTCCATGTAGAGCCATATACTTTGAGCCACTGACTTGTTTCAGTTCCCCATCGACACCCAGCAGCCTCCAGCCAAGACAAATCATCAGGGACCCGAGTCCAACAACATATAAACAAGACTACAGCCATGCTTGTGGCTCTGTGAGGCTCATCAGGTATAATGTTTTGCATGTTCACCCACGTAATTTAGTTTAATTTAGTTACTAATAAGCACTAAACACAAAGTACAGCTGAGGCAAATGGGAATGCTGTTAGTTTTGCAGGTATTTGGTCATAAAACAAAGTACTGAACAAGTAACATTTTGACGTCCTCCTCTGATCTGTAAATGAATGTCTATACCAAACTGTAGCTGAGGCTGATAGGAATGTAATTAGTTTTGAAGGCATCTCATCATAGATAAAGTCTGATCTGACAATGGCACTAAAGAAAAAGTCTGGCGATCACCAAAGTTATTAAAAGTCGAAACACGAATGTCTGAACCAAATTTCATGGCCAGTCCAGTTAACTGTTGTCAGGATCTTTCACACAAAACCTGCTGGTGGTGCTAAAAGACACATCAGAAGATTCTTTAAGCTGCATCTGCACAGTGGATGTGTGCACCAAATTTCATGGCAATCCATCCAATAGTTGTAGAGATATTTCAGTCTAGAGCAAAGTGCTGGACTGCCCGCCTACTATCAACACCCCTAAAGCCATGATGCTGGCATACTTGAAACTACAGTAGCTTATTCATGGCTTATAAACTCCAAATGTTATTTCCTCCTTCATTTAAAATAATACTTAAGCAGGAAATTTGCCAGAGATTATGTCTAAGCAGTAAATCTATTCAGCATCACTAATCCGTAGCCTTCACAGCAAACATGGCCTGTTTTGGATTCACCTAGAATGTAAAAAATACCGGAACAAAGTTAGAGAACTCTTTAGCTTTATAGCCTACTGGCTGTTCTTTATTTTGACAACTCATTCTGTTGCATGCTCTCATACTTGAACTTTTTGGCATAAAGGCTGGTCATAGAGGAGAAAAGTTCAAAATGGTTTTGTCCTATGGGAAGTATAAATGTGCTCTGTAAATTTCATAGCAATCTGGCCAGTAGCATTTCATATTTCTTGTGTACAAGTATAAAATTAGACCTGGTGGTCAGACCACAGGAGAGGTCACAGAGTCACCGCTTACCACCTCAGCTGAGCAATTTCCTCTGCATTCTGGCCAGTACTGTCAGGATAAATTGCTTTGTACCAAAGTTTTGTACGGACAGACAAGATTGAAGGAAAAAATCACAGGCAATGCCAATGGACTGACTGTCACAGCAATTTAAAATGTAATCAGTTCATTTTTTATATTCATTTAGACATTTTTTATAGTTTGTAAAGAGACCACTGCCTGCCTGATCCTCACAGCTTTCTTCCCTCTCCTCTCTTTCCTCCCAGACACTTTTCCTCTTCCTACCTTTAATTTTTTCAATTTCTGCTCTGCTTCCTATTACTCTGCTCTGTCCTCCTTTGACTTTGTAGATTCACCGTCGCACAGCCACCTGCAGGTACAACCCTTACAGTTTTATGGCGTGGCGACCAGTCTGGTTGTTTCATTTTACAAACACGCTGTGGGCCTGCACACACACACTCACACACAGTCATGTTTCCATTACGTTTGGGGACATTACATTGACTTTCATTGATTGCCTGGAGACTTACCCTAACCCGAACCCTAACCACTACCCTTACCTTAAACCAAGTATTCACAATGTGACTGTAAACAGATTTATGTCCCCACAACAGAAAGTGTTATCTCTCTTTGTCTGATAGGGAGAAGATATACTGCAGTAAAAGAGAGAGTGACATTTTTACTTCTTTGCAGTGTGTTTTTTACAAGGCTACCTCTCCTTGTCTAAATGCTCTGAGGAGACGGGGGAACACAGCCAGTGCAAACCCATCAGGCATCATAAAGCAAATGGCCTTTAGCACTGAGCTGTTATAATACCTCCACTATAAAGACCACCGCTGACTATAAACACTGCTTTGTTACCATACTTGTTCCAGCCTTGATGTGTCATTCTGTTTATTCCCTGTCCATGTAACACTCCCCCCCCCCCCCATCTTCTCCTTACCTCTGCCTGTCTTTCTCTTTCACCACCCACTACTTGGTTTGCTTACACAAGTCACACTGCAGACCGTGAGTGTTCGGCGATACACAAGCCACCTCCACACAGAGACGAGCGGCAGATGGCTGTATGGACAGTGTCCCTCCGAGTGGTGCTCGCAGCAGATTGAGTGGGAAGCAAAGCGCCACTGAAGTCACTTTCACCGCACTGAAATCTCTCATATTGTTCTCTGTCCAGTTGGTCTTTATTACTGTGCAAAGCCAATGCCACAAGGCCTCAGCAGCCACTCTTTCATTCTATACATGCAGAAACACAAATGCCAGAGACTGTAAAACAGCATGCGTCTGAATCTTCCCACTGACTGCCGCTTTAGTGAATGTGGCTGCTAGGCATCTTTTATTCACTCTGTTAATGGTTTGTGTGCTTCCATATATCGTAAACATGTCAAATATACATTAAGGCCAGCAGGATACAGGCTTACACAGGGCCTATATTCACTTAATGAAATGTCTCGGTGGGAGTAGGACGTTTATTTTCCGTAGCTTATATTTATTTTAGAGTGGTTAATGAACCGCACACACTTAACTTCTAATAGTATTCTACCTCCTTTTTAGCTCTACATTATAAAGCCTTGATTAACCTGTTTTATAGAGCTAACTGTCTTCTGTGGTATGTTGGTGCAGCAAGCTCGACACCAGAAGCAGAACGCTCTGACATAATACAGATGTGGCAAGTAAGATGTTTTATTTTTGTATTTCAAGAGTGTTTAACCCCATTTTCCCCTTAAATTAACATACAATCATTATGAGGATATGTTGTCTGGATAATGACATCTTATTGGGCCCTTCGCATTTACACTTGCATTTACTCGTGCTATATTTTTGCTGTGGAAGCTGTTATTTGTAGCTTTTTGATGGGCAATTAGAGCTAGCAGGAAGAGGTGGACCCTGCGCACCCCCACGGGTGTTTTAAATGACTCTGGCTGATTAGACCTCTAATCAGGCCGAAGCTTGCTATGCAGCTATGCTTGGAATTACATGATGCACAAACCAAAAATGGACCAATAAGGATAATAACAGGGTAAGTTGTCCCGCTCCCACCTCTAGATGTGGTCGGGCCGATCCGATAGCGTGCCGACTGCAATGTGTTCTGCAATCATTTACTGTACTCTTGCATTGAATTTGTTTTTCCTTGTCCAGATATAAATCGCATGTTCATACCAGGTGTAAATGAGGTCATGGTGATAGATGCAGGAAAGAGGTCTACAAAGGCCACAACGACTACAAAGCCTGTTCACATGGCCACAAAATCTTCATTCTCCAGGAGAAACCTACTTGGGGATATCGGGTTTCTCTTGAATGTCACAAGCAAATGAAGTTGGAATCTGAATTTGAACTGTAATGGAGCCAATCTGTCTTTTCTGGTGTAGCTGTATAGTGAGTATGAGGCATGCTGTGCCTTTCACTTGCAGCTGATTTTCCCCAAAACAGATGAAGTCTTCTGATCAACAGTTTGAATCCACCTCACGCGTATCTCATCAGATAAAACCAATTAAGATACTGAAGATACTTGCTTGCCAGCTCATTAATGACTAAACACGAGGGTCATGGCTTTGAGGTAAATCTGCTTTATTCTCCCCTCAGGCACATTTGGCAGGGCGCTGCACATTTTCAGGTGAGGGAAGCTGAGATTTCATGGGTCATTCATGATATAATAAAAAGGCAACACATGCTCTGCCCTGCTGGATGTGTGTGTCAGCATGTAAGCACATAAATGTATGTATGTGTGTGTGTGTGTGTGTGTGTGTGTGTACAGGAGGTTGTGTGTGGGTAAACGTGCAGTGTGCTGCCTCAGGCAAAATCGTTAATTATAGCCAGAAACCTGGTTTTATAATGAGGCAGACATTTCCTGTCATTTAAAATTGCTTGGTTTATTTAACTGCAATGCACGCAGGTATGTTTGATTTTGCACAGATAACATCCATAAAAAAGGACCGACTAGCTGCTCTGCACACGTGTATGTGTGTATGTGTGTGTCTGTGTGTGTATGCCTGGTAGCAATGTTACATGATAACCAATTAAGTAACCTTGGCAGGTCTATTGAAAAGATAGTAATAGCTGAATAGTGGAGTTCACAACTGATTTCAAAGCGACTGCAGAGCTCTGGGTCCTAGTGCTGTCTGACTCAGACATAGTTGTGGTGTGTGTTTGTGTGTGTGTGTGTGTGTGTGTGTGTGTGTGTGTGTGTGTGTATATAAGAGACAGTGAGACACAGAGAAAGAGAAAACAGGAAGAATTGGTTGACTCAGCCTGGAGCTCCAGACCACACTCCTCTCCTTTTCAAAATCTTAACGGAGTGTGTGTGGGCACGCTCACCTGATATAGACTCAATCTCTCCAATCAGTTGAAGCGCGTCTACCCTGTATTTTTCTTTCCCTCCCTGCACGGACGTCGACGTGGAGCAAAGGAGCAGGAAAGCACAGCTGAGAACACAATGAGCGGCAGCAGGGCGGCAGTCCCCGGTGTTTAGCATACAAAGACGGACTATACTGTGGGTCTGGAGGGTTTTGTGTGCCCAGCGCTGAATTCCAATGTGGGCCTCGCAACTGAAGAGCAGCGGTAGTTAGACCTGAGATCTGCAGAGGACTGGACTGTGATGTTTCAAACACATATTAGAAAATTAAAAGGGAAAGGTCGCAACGGACGTACAGCAGTAAAGTAACTCTGAATCTCTACATTTGGGTCCGTCTGTCACCTTCACTGAATTAAATGTGCAACAACAACGTAAATCAACGGTGGTAGTATGTTTTACACCCTTCAGTAGGAACAAAAGTACATTCAGAGGCTATTTAGTCAGAAATGTCCAAGTTAGATAAGGTCAAACACGAGAAGAGAAGAATGGGCAGAGAGTTTCCCTCTTGGTTTCCATGTGGCAGCTCAAACCAGGATCCTGTCTGCTCTGCATATGGAACCAATTTGAAATGTGAGACTATAGAGACCGTTAGAAGGACAGACGATCACCCGTCTGAAGATAGGAAAACACTGTTTTGACTTGCCAACCAAGCTATTTTCAAAGTTTACTTGGCAGAATGCAAAAGTTGGGGCGACACAGTGATTTGTGTACTTAGCCTATATATATATATTTTGCACAGAGTCACAGGGTGAGAGCATTTCCTCTCCTTTTAGTTGTTGTCATTCCTTCTATTTACATTTTACATTTGAGATGACTGAACTCCAGAGTGGGGCTTAACAATTGTTTTTACTCTCAATTAATTAACAGGTTAGGAACCCACGGACTAAACTAAGGTTGTAAAGGATTAAGTAATTAAACGTAATTCCACCTCCAGAAGCTACAACAGCAAAATGCTGCTTAAGCAACGATGCATCAGTATTAACAACCAATCACCCACAGGCAGCGGTGGAAGAAGTATTCCCATCGTTTACTTAACTGAAAGTAGAAATACCACAGTGTAAAAAGACTCTGTTACAAGTAAAAGTCCTGCATTCAAAGTCTTACTTAAGTAAAAGTACCAAAGTATCAGCATCAAACTATACTTAAAGTACCAAAAGTAAACAATATGTAGAATGACCCATTTCAGAATAATATATATTATGTTATTGGATTATAATTATTGATGCATAATGTTGCAGCTGGCAAAGGTGGAACTCATTTTAATGACTTTATACACTGCTGAGTAACTTAACCTACGATAATACATCATAATGTATTATCTGATTTATAATTAGTATTAATAATCTAAATCTGCAAAGTAAATAGTATCTAAAGCTGTCAGATAACGGAGTGGAGTACAAGCAACAATATTTCCCTCTGAAATGTTGTGGAGTAAAAGTATATAGTAGCATAAAGTAGTACCCCAAAACTGTAGTAAAGTAGTTGAGTAAATAAACTTAGTTACTGCTCACAGGGGGAACAAGTACTTTTACTTTGATACTTCAAGTAGATTTTGATGAAACTTAGATAAAAACTCAGTAAAGAATCTCAACACTTCTTTCACCACAGTATCTTCAGCTGGGGTCAAATCTTGATAAATGAGCACAGAGACAGAGAATACATCCAGAAGGCGCATTCATAAACACCTTCATGCTTGTGACAATAATCTTTGAGTTGCTGCAGGAGGGAACCCGCGCCTGCAGGTCCAGGATCTGCCAGCTCAGCGCTGCACGGCTGCAGGGAAGCATGAAGGCGACAGAGACTCACCATGGCCGCTTCACAGGAGGGTTTTCACGGCAGACATCCCGGGACCGGAGGCGGATCTGCACGCGGACAGCCGGTGGTCCTGAAGTTGCAGCCGCGCGCGACTGACGCAACAACTTTACTTTGAAAAATCTTCTCCACAATTAAAAAAAAAAACAAAACAAAAAATAAAACACAATTTGCTGTTTAAGAGAGAGAAAGGGAGAGTTGTGTGAGCAGCACAGGTAACACGGTCCCTCTCTCTGCAGCCCCGGGGCAACGCGCTGCTCCACGCGAGCGTCTGGGGAAGCTGATTTCAAAGTAAAAGCCCCTGTGTTTCTGCAGGAACGCAGTCTGCCTGCAGTGAAATATGAGAAGCGTCTTCCCCCTCTTCATAATAACGTTTCCCCCCGCTGCCAGAGAACTGCAGACACGGGGAATAACCCAGCCTACATTGCCTCGAAAGGAAAAAAAAAAGTAGGTTTAAATATTGTATGGAAATGTTTTGGAGGGGAAATCAAATACACTTCCTGATATAAACATCTTTTTCCAGCCGCATGGGAAATTCAAATTAAGTTGTTATCTTTATAATGGAAAGCAAACATAATGCTGTGCACCGGAGAGATTGTTTGGCTGCCACAGTCTTAAAATATACACTGTCTACATATTTACCTCATCACATTTAGTTAGGCTGTCCAAAGTCTGAGAGTTTTGCAGTTTTGTTATTGTTTTTTTTTTCTTTGCCAAAAACTGCCAGATAACGTCCCTCTGCTGGTGACTGTGTGGCTGCACTGGACACATACAGTAGACATCAGCTCCACACAGAGCAGGCGAGTGATAACTCACCAGGTTCATAGTTCATAGGCAGCAGCACATCCCCATACATGACATGGGCTATATTCATGTTTTGTATGTTTTTAAGTCATAGGCTCTTTTTTCTTTCTTTGACTCAGTTTGTCCTGCTGCTTTTCCTGCTTTAAAAAAAAAAACAACTAATAATGACGTGAAGCAGACATAACCTATATGTCATTCATTTATTATTTGCCATCTCCAAGTGTTGAAATGAAACATTGTGGATGTTTATTATGAGACTTATTTGGGGCAGTGGTTGCAGGGGTTTGTGACCCGGAGGTTCAGTCCATGGACCGGCAGAATAAATCGAGGTGGGAAAAGTTGCTGCACTGTGGTTGTACTGGGGAGCTGCCTGCTGTGATTGAGTGTAACAGGGTGATCCTAAAAAAGAGCATTGCTGTAAAGGTTTCATAATAATAATAATCTTGCTTTTTTATTCTTTTTTAGCTCCCTGTATCCCATTAGCCTACATATAGCTGCAATATCCCGGGGAGCTTTATGTAGGCTACTGATTTCATTAACTGACAGAAGAAAATAATGGTTCAATTCATCAGCAGGGCCGGATAATTAAGATATCTTATAAGAATGACCTCTGCCACAGTTGTGGCCTACATACTCTTCTGATTCTTCTAGAAGATTTAGGGTGCCCTCTTGTGTTCAACAAGGCTATTTGTCTTTTTGTCTTTTCTATGCCTGTGTACACTATTGTGTGTTTGTCACGAGTCAAGCAGATGCTGACATAATCATCAGACCACACATCCATCTCCACCAAAGATTTGAGAAGTATCATGATACCATGAACAAACATTTACATAACTCATTCTAAGCATTATTCAGGAAAAGTGAAAAGATGTCTATATGCATAATAAATCCATTTGATTTTTGAGTGTGCTTTTGATGTACACTACTGCCCCACAATGCAATGCAAAGAAAATAGAATGACTACTCACAGCTGGTGGTTAAACAGTGGAAGCCAGGAAGAGAAATAAATAGATGATTTGTATGGAAAAATACTCTTTGTATCTTTGTACAGCAGAGTTTACTGCATCAAAGTATGGGATACTTAGTCAAAATTATGAAATAGTAAGTAAATCAAAATGTTGACTTAGTGCCCCATAAAAAAAGATTTTGTATCGTTCATCATTACCAACTTTTCATTGTCACACACACAGTATATAAGCCCTATATGTGCTGTATATTCCAGGGTCACATTTTGATTGGTCTGTGTCATCATGCATCGTGTACCACTACCTTTGTACCAAATGGAAGTCATTGACTTCTTGAATACTAACTGCAGAAGTACACTACAAAAAGTTGCATCTATTCCAGTATGTTGTATGGGTCACACCCTTAGCCTGCTGTCGGATGTGTTGAGGAACCATTGCCTGTAGGTGGCAACATTGAAGCATTTTTAAAATCAAAAGCATGAAAACTTCTGAAAGCAATCCTCTACATGTTTTTTGACATGGTCATTTTAGGACTAAATATTGATCAAATCCAGGCACAACAATACAATGCAAAATGTGGTGCTAGAAACCTGCCAGTAACAGACCTGCGTCTCCATGCGTCCACCTACACCCTGTTTTTAGATCTACATGAACTTTATTTCAGCAGAATTGTTTTGCATCTTATGGGAAGCAGTGTAAGTGTCTCTGTGTAGGAAAAAATGTGTTTGTTCAAAGCTAAAGAAATTATTTAATAAAGTAGGAGAATGCATAAAACAGAAAGTTAACAGTTTGATTTGACATAGGGGCTGCTCTCTTTTTGTACGAGGTCCTTTGATGTTGTCAGTGTCTTTCGTTTTATAATTACAGCCTGTTTTACATGTTCAAAGGTGCACCAGTCAAGCTCACCAGAACACATCCTCCAAGATAAAAGCTCCAGACTCAAAAAACAATATCAGGCCATGCCAGTGTGTGTGCAAAGAAACAGGAGAAGATGGTGTGTGGAGAAAAAGAGAGGAAAACTGTGGAGAGCGTGTTTGTGCGTGTGTGTGTGAAACAGTGTAATAGCACAAAGCTTGGCTGATCTCGTTCATCTGGTCTCTGACCTTTCTGCCTCTCTGAGGCCTCCCCGCCTACTCCCTCATTCCTGATGTTCAGGACCACTGTCCCTCTGTACAATCAGCTGCTTCATCTGACTCTGCTGACCTCTGACCTCTGACCCCTCACCCTGACCCCCCCAGCCACGCGACCCCTACGGCTCACACTGTATGACATTTCAGCTGAATTAAAAATCCACTAAACAGGATGCTGTGTGTGTGTGTGTAGAAAACACAAGCAGGGATTTTTGTGCAGCAGAGCGCACATTGAATATTCGAGTGTGTGTATGTACAGTGCAGGACACATGTGTGCTCACTTGTGCAGCATCATTCCATAAGACTGCAGAGGCTTCATGGAAGACAGAAGGAGAATATTTCTAAACCACAGAGAGGCAGATAGAGAAGACATTTCCCTGCCACACAGTGAGAGCTTTGTTCCCTGGCAGCATTCCTCTGGCTTTACACTACTGTACATTATCAGCAGTTTGGAACCATACCAGCAAACTGCACCATCATTCAAACTACATTCAGTTATTCTGTACTGTACCCAGAGCATTATTTGTTCACGTAAAAGGGAAGAGTGAACACCTAAACTGCAGTCTCCCCTGACGTAGTCTGTAAAATCTATAGCTGAGAGGGAAAATGTGTTGAAACACTTGTCCCAACAGAGTCCTGCTGTCCCTTTTTCTTCCCATGAGTATGTGAGGCCCAGAAATCTTCAACCTGTGAGAAACACATCAAACACTTCTTTGTCAACACTGCTGCAGTTATATAACCGTCTTGTTGCAGGATCCACAGCTGGCCAGGGCCAGTTTCATTTGAATCTGCTGAAACTCCCAAAGCTCGCTGTTGGAGACGCCCACCTTAAACCTACAAGACCATGAGTCACAGTCAGAGATAACAAATGGGGCCTTGTTTCACAAACGCATATTTGTACCATTATCAGATAAGTTCCCTTGTACTTTTAGTCAGTGGGGGTAAAGATAATTTAATGCTCTGATGGGTCTGGAAAAACCCCAGCCAAGACTTTACAACCATGACAGTTTGTTCACACACTCTTTTTGTTCAGCTGTCATGTCTCCCTTTATTCATTTTTATTCTGTTTCAGATGTCCCACTCTGTTAGTTATGTCTCTGCCTCGCTGTTATATATTGTTTTGAAGTGCTGAATCTATTTGAACCAGTGGTGAAACATTACCATTTACTCAAGTATTGCACTTGAGTACAATTTTGAGGTGCCTGTACTTTACTAAAGTATTTCCATAAAATGCTGCTTCATACTTCTACTCCACTACATATTTTAGAGGCAGGTATTGTACCTTTTACTCCACTGCATTTATTTGACAGCTATAGTTACTTTACTAACATATGATCAGCCAATAAAATATAAATACTTTTAACTCTGTTTTTGGTCTCCACCAACTCCTGAGGGGAAATATCCTGCTCTTCAGCTGCTAAATGCTCCACTACGTTCACCAGTTTGTCTCTAACTGTGTCTGTCTGCTGTTTGGTGCTGAGCAGGTTTATTACACTGGGTTTTGCGATCCGAGCCAAGCTGCAGATTCAGGTGATAATTCTCTGCAGATTCATCACGAGCACTTTCCACTGTCATCTGATATATTGTTATTGTAAAAATGTTAATTGTAGTTGAAGGATCTGAATACTTAATCAACAACTGATCTGGACTATAACAAATATGTAGTTTCTATATATTTTATTTGTTAACCTTTATTCACCCAGTAAAGCTCTGGAGCACATTTTGACACCAGTTACTGAGTGAAGTGACTGTGGTAGTAAACAATATCCACCATAATTTTCCCAGCTAACCCAGTAATCTGAACCAGTCTGAAGCCTTCCTCTCTCGCCTCATCCTAACCTCAGACTGACTAATGTAGCTGAGTGGAAACATCTCCTGTCTTGGTTTCTTAAAAGGTGAGTCAGGAGCTTGAAATGGGCAAAGGAAGACATTTTGGGTGGATCTTTATATGACGGGAACAGTATTGTGTTTCCAATTGTGCCAGAATACGAGAAAGTCCAGGATGGGAAAGAATTAGGGTGGAGAATGCGAAGAAGGAGGAGACGAGATGGAGGAAAGAAAGAATAACTAGTAATTATGTCATGACACCGTGGGTCACTGAAGAGATATGGGTCCTGGTTAAAGGCCTGTGACATGAAAACCTTTGAAATCCTTTCTGATGTACTGGATATCCAACAACACGACTGAGTCATAGGAACACAAGGCACAGATATATTCTATGTAAACAGCCTCTCATGCACTGGAGAGCATGCATGTGTGTGTGTTCACTCATGTGGGGCACTGCAAGAGAGCTACCCAAGGCATAATTCCTCTCTTGTAATGAAAACCGGGAAACCAAAATAGGATTGAACGTAGTGCAGTTGTTTTTAACATTATCCCAACGATGTGGGGAAGCAGGCTGACATGACTGACTGATGACAACGTAATTGTGTTTTAAAACATGTAAAGTAAAGTGGCTCCTTGAGGGAAGTGATGAGAGCCTAGAGTCCGAGCCCAGACACCAAACATCAACGCTGTACGTATTCTACATTCACACAATAATCCATTTCATAAATTCATTGATGTGAAATTTGAGATTTCACACATACGCATAGGCCCAAAAATGTGTATGTGCAGTTCCATGTTATCCTGTGAAGAGACAACTCTAACCTTGCAGAGATGTTTTTGAATCTCATGTAACGCCGTGTCTGTGTGTGTTCCTGAATGTTTCCACTACAGACACCATATGCATATGCTGGGTACACGATGTAATGGATTTGTGGCGTCCTGGTGGCACATGGCAATAAGCTCAGAAAGACGACACATTCACTCTTACTGTGCCTCTCAAACCTAACATAACTGTTGTGTTGTGACCTCTGGACTCTCGAAATCACCTATAAGTCGCATCTTTCTCCTGTCTTCCCGTCATACTCCACGGTGTATTATCTCACAGAGCAGGAATTACTTTGGAAAATCCTGTAAAAAGGACCTACCACAGTGGAGCCCGACTGCTAGAGCCCGGCGAGGGCTGTGGAACAACAATGATCTCAGTGTTGGTCTGGTCCAGGGTGGAGACCTCAGTTCCTCCCTGGCAAACAGATGCTGCTCTGCACAGCAGGTTCATTCAAGGCCTCTCTCATCTCCAACTCGTAGAGGATGATACTGTAATGAGATCCCTGTTTTTTTTTACTGTGTGGATGACTGTTTCACATGCTCTTACTCTTGCCCTCTCCCTCCCTACACCTCTGTTAATTATTTCTTATTTTCTGTGGACTTTTTGTTTTTCTATTTAATCTTGTTGGTCGGCTGTGAAGAAGAAGAAGAAGAAGAAGAAGTCGTAGGAATCTGCATGAATCTCCTCGGCCTCTCTCCTCCTCCCTACATTTTGGAATCCTTCACTTCCCCCATGTGCATCTTAAAAGATAATTAAAGCTGGAGAGCTGGATTCGCTTTCCCAGACAGATGTATTTTTCGCTGCCATGTCTGGAGAGTGTTTTGGATCTGGTCTCTTTTCTCTCTCCTTCTCTCTCTCTCTCTCTCTCTCTCTCTCTCTCACTCCTCTTCGTTTCCACTCTTCTTCCCCAGATATGTTTGTGAGCCCAGACGTTGGTCTGAGGGCCCAGATAGGTTGCTATAGGGACAGACCTAACAACAGGCGTAAACAGAGAAGTGAGCAGGAGAACGACGGAGGGGAGGGTGAGATAGAAAGAGAACAGAGGTGAAAGGGCAAGTGAAACGGGCCAAGGGGCAACACAGAGAGGGAGAGTTTGACATCAAAGTGGTCCAGGAGTGAAGGGGCTGCATGGATTAAACTCGAGCCTGGTGGGCTACTTGTCTGAACAAAGGGATCATTAAAGCTGGAACCACGGCAGAGAGGAGTACTGTATGTACATTTGCTGCTCCACTGCACCAGTGCAAGAGGAACGTTTAATAAACTCTGCAGTACTAATCCAGAATGGCAGAAGGGAAGGGAATAATTTGACACAGGATACCCTAACTACATGCTTTAAAACAAGTGAACTAAGTAAATATTTAAAATTAAAAAGTGTCCACACAGGATTACATACAAACTACCTGCACTACCTACCTTTTTTAGTCAGTAGTGATACTGCAATTTATCTTTTGGCGACCGATGGCAGCACTGCTGCTGAGCAGCTTGTAGGTGAGGAAGAAATCTTGTGCCATCCTTGAATTTACATGCAGCACATTTCAACACCATAACACTGGAAACATGACTAAACTAGGTTTACTCAAACCAGACAGAATGCAAATTAAATACAGAAATAAAGACAGACTCCAGTAATGCACAGGATACAGTGAATTGCATTGTTGTTATTAGATGGAGAAACCGAAACGGTCAACAGTCCGTGCAGCCAGAATCCAACTTCCTGAGGTAACACAGCCACTACAGAAATGAAAGTTGCTGAATTTTAATTCCAGTTTATTATAACTTTTTGTTGTTTTGGTTAATATTTCTATTAGCCGTGAACACATTGGAGCCCGAAGTAATTGCTGGGATCTGGGAACACAATCAGACAGGTTGCAAGAAGCCAACAGTTTAGCCAGTTTGTCTAAACCACTTTATTATTTACAACAGATAGTTTGGGTATTTTCTCTTCCAAATAAGTTTGTCTAACCTCTGGGTTAGTTTACAACTTGTCTGTTTTTTCTGATTTCTAATGTATCTTTCTTTGTCAGTGTAGTTTATAGAAATGCCGCTGCATACTCAGATCTTTACTATTGACTTGGTGAGTATAGCGTTAATATTACTGATAAGAATGAAGTCTCAAGTTGTAATAAAGTGAACCTGAATGGTCCTTTAACCCTTTAAAACCTAGCGTTGCATCGATGCTACACTAACCCTACCCTGATCTCTTATGTCAAATATGGTATGTTCACACAAAGATAATGCATGACACACTGCACCAGAAAGAAAGAGCAAGTTCCCCTGAGCCATATAATGTAAAACACTTTAGGCTGATGAAAGAGTAAGCTCAGAATTGGAAAAAATATAAAACTATGTCCAGGCATTTAAGGTTTTAATTAAGGAGTCAAAGACATGTCTGCCACAATGAAAACCATATACATATATATGGAGCTCAATAAACAGGGTTCTCTATATTGCAAGTAAAGGTCCCGGACATCAAGTGAGTGATCACATCAGACCAGAGCTGATTCAGACGACAGACAGTTGAGATTACAGCTGCTTCACAACAACCACAATGTCGACGAGGTCCTGCCTCTCTCCAATAATGGGCTGTGAGTAGACTAAAGAGGTTCTGGTGGTTTTTGTGCTTGACTAAAGAAGACACCCAGACAGCTCTGTGAGGCAGAAGACACATGTGGGGAGCAGGATGATGACAGGAGGATGAGTAACACCACAACATACTCTACAGTCTATACAGCAGCTGTGCGTTGATTTAAAGAACAAGACAGGAAAAGCTAATGAGACTAAGCTATGTGGGTGTATGTGTGCATGCATGTTTGTATGTGTGTTTGCTCAGCAGTAAAGCCGTAGGTGTAGACTCTGCCGGTATGTATGAGTAAGTAAGTAGTTTCCTTCTCTTTAGTGATCTTCTGCAAAGAAATCTACCAAGAGACAGAATTCTGTGGAATGGATGTAAAAACTTCCAGTAAGTACTTTTGATCTCTTCCAACTGCTTAGTAACACTTCATGAATACCTCAAAATTTAATTAACCTCTGGGAAGACATCACTGCTGATCCATTTTCCTGGACTGAGAGCATGTCTGTCTGTGTGTGTGTGTGTGTGTGTGTGTGGGTGTGTGTGTTGAATAAAAGCTGAAAGCTGGGCTACATTAAAATAATTCGTACAATCTGCATAAATTTTGTTTTTAACTAATTGTGTTCTTACATGTATTTGTTCTGTTTGTATAAATGGAACTTTGTGGCATTCTCACCATATTTTTTGGCCACTTAAGATCAGTGGAAACACACATTTGCATCATATGCAATTTGCATTTTGTTTAGCTGATTGTTTGGAAATTCAAGTTTAAATTTGCATGGAAACCTGACTGTTGTCACATTGTTTTCACATTGTCATTTGATATATTCTTATAATAAAAAGTATAAATTATAGCCTTGAAGTCCTCACAAACAACAAAACAGACGAATTGTCGGTGCTTCCCAAAATGACACATATGACTGCCACAAAATTCATTCACTGGAGCACTTTCTCTTCGACCACCTCTTTGGTTAAGGTCTGGTTAAGTTTAAAATCACATACAGCCAACCATCCTCCCTCCTTCTTCTTTAGAGGTTTAGCAGTAGTATAACATCTCACGCTTCTTCTGCCTTTTCGTCCATTCCTTGCTTTGTTCATTCATTATGATCATCTTCCCAAGAGGTCACTTGTAGGTAAAACATAAATATGGTTTGAATGTTCGAACAATAGACCATTGCTGTTATGTTTCTGATAAGGGCAGTCTTCCACAGAAATATTAACTTTACTGTGTGTCCAGGAAATGTTTGGCCTTGTTTGACAGATGCTGCAAGTACATTGCAATCGATAGAACAAAAGAACAATGGATCAGATGACTACATGTATGTGTGACTCGAAAGAGATTTCTCACCAATGGTTCTCCTCATCGCTATGGAACATTTTAGCATTTGTCAGCTCATCATTTTGGTTTTACAGCCCACAGCTACTACTGGTTTGGTTCAGCATCACTGCACAGGGCATAGTGTCGTTTTCAGCCACATCAAGCAGCTGTTTTCAGTTGATGATGTGTCAAAGGCCGCAGTTACATATTGGAGGGGTTATAAAGGAACGAAGTGCAGGAAGCATTTGACATCAACCAGCCGTAATTTACATTTCTTTCAGGTGAGAAAGTAACCCTTCTGATTTCAAATTTGCGGTTGATTTATCAAAATGCCGTAATGCCAGTTTAAACATTTGCTCTGATCTTTTTCGTCTCACCTGGCCAACCACATTGGCAGGATCACCGGCTGGTCTTCATCCATTGTCAACATGGGAAGTTTAGATTTATCACCAACTCACCAACAGTTCTCCACAGCGGTATGGAACATTTTCAGCTCCATTTTGTCTGAGGGAGGGATCACAGTGTCAGACTTTGAAAACCCCTGCTATGGACGAAGAGTCTAGTCTTAGATTAGATTAGATTTAGATTAGATTGACTTTGTTGTCTATCTCCGTGGAAATTGTGTTTGGTTTCTCCCAAAGCAGAGCAAAGGTACACATAACCTACAGAAAATACAATACAAGACCGTACATGACCTGATGAGTCAGTGTGAGGCTTGAAGGAGAGTTATGAGGATACATTTGAAAAAGGTTACAAAAGCATCAGCTATTGGTGACTTCAGTCTAAAATTAGTAGCATGTAGGGTGCGTCGCACTGAGAAAGACTCACACTTATTTATTTCAAATGATTCATAAATGGAGTGATATTTAACTAGGAGTCCGTTGATGCATTGTCCCTTTTCCAACTCTTAATTAGAACATATACTACCACCCAGTCCACCCAAACGGATCAATGTGAAAATGTCCAAACCGCCACCATGTCCGTGCCTAGATGCCCCTGCCCACTCCCGACATGGTGATGACTAATCCCTTGGTCATTCATTAAATTATTAGGCCCCACCCATCACTGTTCAATCACATCCCAAATCCTGAGCCCCTGACCACCCAGTCACTGCAACATCACAGTCATTAAGTCATTGCTTGATCACGTCTGCCAATGTCACACAGAAAACACATTTCCATCTTGCTTTGCTTCTCATTCTCTTTTCTTAGCATTTCTTCTTGAGTAATTACGTGTCGGTGTGGGTCTGTTAGTAACAGAAAACAGGATCTCTGTTGCAAAATAAAAAAGTGTTGCCATGCAAAGAAAACTGGAATATATTAGCATGCAGGAAACAAGCCTCACCAGCATGAACATGGAACAGATTAGGGATATTTTAAGTTTAAATGTTGTGGAGAATCTATCACCCTGTATAAAACATACTGAATGTATAACTAAGCCAAGAACACACTGTATCTTATCCAATGTGATGGCTGGTTAAACTCCACTCCTAAAAACACATGTACAAGAGGGAGGAAACCTTGTCTGCACAGAAAGCATCCAGTGTCTGTGCCAACATAAAAACTCAGTGTGCCACAGTCCTCAGTGGACCTGCTGCCAAATTTGTTTTTGGTTGGAGGGAGAACATGAGAGTGTGTATCGGTTCTCTCCATGTTAACTCTGTCATTTGCTGAAGACCTGACATATAAAAGCCACACTGTAACTAACATTGACACTAACGGCTATGCAACGCTTTGGTCCTTTGGTCTTTACAGGAGTTGTGAGCCTGCAGCCATCTTGAGTTTGTAGACATCTGAAGATCAAAGGGTGAAAAAAGAGAGAAAACGATTCAACACATCTCTGAATTTTTCTCCTTTTTTCACGTGTAAATTGTGTTCTTTATTGATTACATGATTCATTCTTGTTTGTTGTTCATAAATCGAGAAAGGGTCTAAGTCAATTTAAGTTGGTCCAGTGAAAAGTATTAGGAAGTTCAAACCAATAACTCTGACGTTGTTGGTGACTGTGCATGCTCCACTCCACTGGAAGTAAACACAATTAAAAGGATGGTTACAGTGTACATGTAGGGGCTCGTTGGTTACAAGGTTTAGGTTTGAATCCATGGGATGGTTGGGGTCAAATCATAGCAGGACAAGCACAGGTGTTACTAATAACATTAATGATAGCTGCATTCAATCTTGCACATTGTGCATGTTTCAGGGCTCTGGTATTGAGTATGCTGGCTCACTGGCTTTGCTTACTGGGACACTTAAATGGAATGAAGCCATCATTAATGTTATTAATAACACATGTGCTTGTCCTGCTATGATAAATCAAAATGTCTGCTTGAAAAATGTCTATTAGAAACTCTAAATTGCCTGTAATGTCCACGGTTGTCTGCAACCCTGAACAAGGAAATGCATGAAATTATGTTAATAATTCATGTTACACTGTTATGATGTTCATTGTTGGTGTAAGTTAATATGAGTGGCGGAAGAGAAGAGAAAAGAAAAGAAGAGAAGAGTTGTGTTAATCCGGTCTGGTTCTGTCTTCCTCTGCTGACAATCCCTTGTGGTGTGATTGCAGTCAGCTGATGGTTATGTACACAGGGCTAATTGAGCTTTGGTTTGTCTTTTCTGGTTAAAGCGAGTGTTTGATCTCCACTAAGCCTTTGACCACTGTCACGGCTCGCTGCCAGAGGAGATGGAGCCTCTCGGTCAGCAGCACCAGAGGGACTGACTGTGCTGTGTTGTACAGTGTGTGGACATATAGGCAAAGTTATTGCACAGCAGCTTTCAAATACAGAGGAAAATACGAATGGTTTTAATTGGTTTTTCTGATGAAAAAAAGTGCATTAGCAAATAAAATAGAATAGAAATATACACATAATAATACACAAAGGCATACAGTTTCAGTGCCATACATTTAACAAAGGAAATAAAGAAATTAATCAAAGGTACAAGAAAAAAAAAGTGCCTAAAGTTGGTGTTACATTTAACACCATCAGGCTCCATATCTGTGTAGAATAGTAGCTAAATGCAGCTTCACGGTATAAATGTCATTATTAGTGGCTGCCTTCTTCGTACTCCTACTTTATACTCTGTTATCACTTCAGAAATATGTAAAGAAGAACAAGAACAAGAAGAATAACATACAGTTAACTGTGAAACTTAGACAAATATGTAAAGTTCTATTAGCTACTGTGGCCCTGAAGTGCAACACAACAGCAAAACAGAAAACACAACAGCATTGGGGACGTCAAATCAGAAAAGGTACGTATTGGCAATGATTCCTCGTCCTGATTGGATGCACTGTCTGGACTCGTGAATAATGCTTGGTGCTCAAACGCAGTCAAAGTTGATGGACAATGTTTCCCATTCATATTGAACTTTCAATGTGAAGATGAAGATCATATTATCAACTCTGTCATGTTGCTGCTGTTTACGTTCCCCCGGATGCAAATTCAAAAAATCCACCTCAGCCCTGACCTTTAACCCCATCCAACTGTGAGCCAGACCTCATCACCCAGCATCAGTGTTG